>OZ005652.1:59915786-60515786 GCA_963930645.1 Salticus scenicus | reverse complement strand
CTGTATGCCCTGCCGTTAGTCAGGGCTTGTAAAAGTAAGATAAGTTTGCTGTATAACTTTGGTTCAATTCAATTTTGAGTATTATGTCTAAAGTTATTGTAATCACAAATTTCCATTATATATACAGAAAACCCAATTTATACATCTTTTAGATTTATACGTCTTTTTAGTGAAGTCCGGATTCATTCCTATTCATTTGAATGAAAAATTTCTTTGTTTATAAGTCACACAATATTAGCTGTCTTCTCCACTTTTCTAAAATTCACAAAATTTCTTAACCGGTCATTATTTGACCATATATAATAATAAAGGAAGATGTCTGTCTCTCTGTCTGAACATCTATACGTTCAAGCCCCTATTGAACGCAGAACTACAAAATTTGACATACGGGTGCTCAGAAGCCTGCCCGAGTGCACAGTGAAAAAATAATTTAAAATTTTTAATTAGTTCCGAAGATATTAAAACATCAACCAATGTCTAATTAAAAATCGAGCGGGTCGTATTTTCCATCCTCCAAGTAAAATTCAACCCGTTCCTCAAAAGATGAAACACAGAGAGAAAGTTTCGCACATTTTTGTAAAGCCATGCAAACTTAGCAGTTGCAGACATTGAAAATACACCTGTACCACGAGAAAGAGCATTTATTACCGATTCTTACGGTATATATTTTTTTTATACGGTATTTTTATATTTAAAAAAAAAATTTAGGGTCCAAAATTTCTCTTTATCTCGATTGTCATTTTTGAATCGCCCTGTACGGCAAAGTAACTGTTTCATTTCTTAACAACAGGTATATTTAAAAAGGTCATTTAATCCTCTTTCAAACCATATAAACATTTCAACAAAATATGGATTAGTGACCCATATTTTTAGATTTTTACAAAATATCATTTTTTTCAGATAAATCTTTTTTTTTTTTTTTTTGTACATAGACCTCCATTAGAAGAATCGTATTTCAAAAGATTGAGAGATTTTTTCAAAAACTCAATCCGTTATAAATTTATAAATTCTCTGCATGCATGCAGTTTTTGATGACATTCTGAATCCACATTTGTGTTCGAAGAACAGTGGAAACTCTCTTTTAAGTTCGCAGATGATATTTCGAAAGTAGAGTGAAAGAGAAAGATCTTTTTCTGATTGAGGTCACGTTTTTGGACTGCGATTAGAAATTGCAAATAGAAATTGCGATTAGAAATTACTATACAGAGTTTTTCATCACAAGACAAAGTTGTAGTTCAAATTTCATCGATTTCAGAGAATAAACAAAAAATTAACATTTTAATTGCAAATTAAATTTATTCTGGGTGCCACCGAGAAGGACTTTGCTAAAGTCAGAAATTTGAAAGATCATAACCTCGTGAGCAAACAGGCTGTTTCAGATATTGAAACTGGAAGAGGGCACTGCAGGTGCTACCGAGCGGGAATTCACTGAGATTAAATTTTTCAATATTATGTCAATAAGCTGTTGTAAAACCTGAAACGGGATTAAAAAAAAAAAAAAAAAATGCTATTTTTATATTTTTGAAAAGGGTCCAAAATTTTTCTTTATCTCGATCGTTAATTTTGAATCACCCTGTACGGCAGAGTAGCTGTTTCATTTCTGAACAGGTATATTTAAAAAGGTCATTTAATCCTCTTTCAAACCATATAAACATTTTAACATAATATGGATTAGCGATCCACATTTTTAGATTTTACAAAATATCGATTTTTTCACATAACATTTTATCTCAAAATCGCAGGTGCCAAGCAGGAGTTTTGTAAAGTTGGATTTTTCAAGGATCGCAAACCAGCTGGTCGCCGAAGGGAACTAGTTCTAAATAGAGAGCCTTTATACTCAGGGGGGCAAACATACATGAGAGCAAACATCTCATTGGTTATGACCTGTTTTTTACTGCCTTGGGCTATTTCCAGTTTCTCAGCAATTGGAATAGCTGTGCGTTGAGAAGCATCTCAGAAACAAAGGCTTATTTCTACTATAATGAATTAATATATCAATTTTTATTACTAGAATATTATTTAAGTGACATTCTGACGGATTTTTATGCAGAAAATCCTGTCAATTTTGAGAAGTTAGCATGTTTTTGTGACTGATCAAATGTTTACGAACTTTTTCTCAAAATATTTCCGCTCTAAACAGCAATTTAAATATACTACAATTTAGCATACAGAGCCCTTTATTAAATCTCAACATCTTGAGTTTTAGCAATAAGAAGTTATTAAGTATCAATCCTTTAGTCCCTTAAAGTTTTAACTGAAAAGATTAAATATAATAATACATACTATAAAATTTAAAGTTTATATTTTTATAAAAAATTAATCTTTCAAAAGCTTAACTTACTCTGTTTAATATTGTCTTTATTTACAGTCATAATTTTAAATCTTCCCTTTTACTTTATCTTTTAAGTTTATTACTTTCATCATTAAAATCAAATTTCCCTTTACAGTCCGTTTTGCACAAGTGACAATCTCCCTTTTCCCCTACTTCCGGTTTCACGGCGCTGCTGCTGTGGTTACATGACACCTTGCCATGCGACTTCCGAAAGAGGAGGAAGTGGGTGGTGGCGTCCGTTGGCTTGCTAATATAAATAGCAGGTGTTCTATGTGGGTAGGAGAATTTTTCTTTTTGTGCCGGCATCTGTTGTTTTTTCCTCTGCGACTTGTTGACGTGTTTGAAGACTTGTTAAGTATGAATTGTTTCCCTTCTATAACAAGTGATGTTTTCATAATTACTGTTTTTTACTTTGCCATTCAGGAAAATAAATTGATTAGATGCCCAGTAGCAGAAATTTTTATGCCAATCTGCGACAACTATTTCACATTAGAAAATAATCTGCAGCATAATTTCCCAATGAGTTACAGTAGGGGGGGGGGGCATTACCGGATTCAGTAAGCATATTTTTATCACAAGTTTTGCATTTATCTAATGTTATTAATCTGTCAGATATGTCAAAGCATTGTAGTTATAGAATTTCCATTACATATAGCTAGATAAAGAGTTAGCATTAGCAATTATCTTTCATATTGTATAAGAACTACTATTTTGTTTATGATTTTGTTCATACTGACTCTAGTAAAATACTTCCAGGAGACTCTAAACATTGAAATTAACGCAACTTTCTAAAATTTTCTGGTTCCTGTGTAACCAGATGGAGGGACATTAAGACGTATAAACTTTCTCTTATCAACACACTGTAAAATATATGTTCTTAAAAATAAGTATATATATTTTTATTTTTTACATTGAACAATGAGGTGTCTAGCTTCGCTGGTAATTTTTTCAAAAAGTTTGTAACGCAAATTGTATTTTTATTTATTTATTTATTTTTCTTAATTATTCAAACAAAATCATCTGTTTCTACTGCATAAGAAGAGAATATCGCTAAAAATAACTTATTATTCAAGCGCAGGGGTTTAAAATGATGGATATTAATTAAAAAATCCGTTTCTTAAATTATAACAAACAACAGGGATCAAGAAAATTTAAAAGAGTATGCAGTTTATCAACATCTATTCTACCTCCCATTAGGTGCCATGTCTCCCATTTTGGAACTATATATCTTTGAACAAAATAACTTTTTTTTTAATTATTTAAATTATATATGATTGTGATTAGGAATGCATTTTGTAACCAAAGCGTACGAAAATGCAAAATTTTTGAGTGAGATTCATATAGCGGGGTTAAGTAACTTAATGGAATATGTAACATCAATGAGTTAAGTAACTTAATAAGCACAGGTATTTTCTTTGACAGCTCAATAAAAGACTTTCAAGTAAAACCTGTGATCCTTTCAGATCCAATTTCTTTTTTTATAGTACTAGCGATCCATTTATAAAAATACTGGTATTCAAATAAAAATTTGTCAAGATCATCAAATTTTGAAATCGATACAAAATCTAGTATATATTCAAAGGTGCAATAACAAAAATTACATGAGTAGTGAGTGATATTGAACAATTTTACCTCTAAATAGGTTCTGTAATTTAATGAAGCAAATTTAAACAGAATATTGATAGTTATGCTGCATATGGAGAAAGAATGGGAATCTTCTGCAGGGAACATCATTACCGATCGGTAGCAAATGCTAAAGGGGGGGGGGGGGGGGGGGGACAAAAAATTATATGAATGAGAGATATTGAACAGTTCTATTTCTTTATAGGTTTCAGAATCTAATAAAGTAAGCTTAAAATGAACATTGACATTTATGCTCTGGATGGAAGAAGATTGGAAATTACAATGCTTCTATGGAGTGTTTGATTACTGATCGTTAGTGGAGAGGGGGGGGGGGGGGGGGAAACATTTTTTAGGTTTTGGAATCTAAGTAAATAAGTTTAAAAAGAACACTGAGATTTATGTTGCAGATGGAGAAGATTTGAAATCGTAAGAATTCCGCGAGTCGTTTGATTGTCGATCGTTGGATGGGGGGGGGGGAAGGAGGTTACAGAAAATTACATGAATGAGAGATATTGGATAATTTTCTTTATAGGTTCTAGAATCTAATAAAGCATGTTTCAAATGAATATTGACATTTATACTGTTGATGGAGAAAGCTTAAAAATTACAACGCTTTGATTTTGTGGAACGTTCAATCACCGATCGTTAGCGGGAAGGAGGGGGGGGAGTAAAACAAATATAAGTGAGATATTGAACAATTCTACTTCTAGAAGTTCTTAAATCTAATTAAGTAAGTTTTAAAAAATAATATTGATATTTATGTTACTGATGGAGAGAAAAAATGGAAATCGCAAGGATTTCGCGATTTGTTTGATAGCCGATCGTTAACAAGGGGTAAGGGTAAGGGGGGTCACAAAAAAATTATGAGTGAGAAATATTGAACAGTTCTAGCTCTCTATAGGTTCTAGAATTTAATAAAGCGTGTTTAAAATGAATATTGACATGAATGTTGTGGATGGAAAAAGATAGAAAATCGCTATCTTTCCTGCCAAAATCGGGAGATTTGGGATTTCTGCATAATGCTGATTTGGAAATAATCTGCAGACTAAAAAAAATCTGCGACGTACGTCGCGCGTCTCGCATTTTCTGCTATGGGGATTAGATGTAAAGAAATTTAAATAGTTCTCTAAATTAATTAAATGCCGGTCATTAATATTTTTATCTATTTATATTTCCATGTTAATAATTTTCAAACTGTTTAGAATATATTGAATAAAAGTTTGTTGTTTTTATCTTAAACTTTTGTCGTTATTTCCTTTTTCATTCTGAACATATTTTTCTTATATAGTGATAGATATTTATTTAATGCAAAGAAATACCCAGTTACGCTAATTGCAATTTAACTCTGCTAGCTGCTATCATTTACTTGGTAAACAATACATGCTAAGTTTAATAATAAAAGCAATAAAGTTTTACATACTGTATTTTACAACTAATTAAATCAGTTTTAATATGAAAGAAGTGTCATTTTGCTGCATGAGAGCATGTTGGCGATGATCGAGTCGTTACTGGCTATATTTACTTTCACCAAATCGTAATTTTTAAACATAGGGCCTTTTAAAGAATATAGCGTCTATTACTACAAAGTTTTACATTTTTAAATAGCTCTTATTGTATGGCATTTCCTTAGATTTATATTCTTATTAAATTATATTAGACATTTTTCATATTTCTCTTATATTTTCTGTTATTCATTTATATAAGAAGATATTGATGCTCTCTTTTTTCTTTTTTAATAATTGTGAAATCAAATTTTAATTAAAATAAGGAATTATATAATCGTAATTATCATCAATAAAATCCTAATATCAAAAATCAAAATTTAAAAAAAAAAAAAAAAAAAAATCTGAAAAAATACTTGTTTTTTGAAAAAATAGTAATTTAAATTTTTACTACTAATACTATAAGTAATGAAAAGCTTAGAGGCATTGTTCAAAATACATTTTGGAACTAGATCATGCAAGTAATAAATCAAAAATTTATTCTATAAATAATTTAATTTTCAGTGTGTAGATGCGTTTTATTTCAATAAATAAAGTTTTAGATAGTCTCAAAAAATAAAAATTTTACTTAGTCTGAACAAAGAAACAATAAAAAACAAATATTTGTTTTATAGATTTATTTGTCGATGGGATAATAGTACCTAATTTCAACAAAGTTATTACTTTTTTCCCTCATGCTGATTTAAATTGTGTATCGTCAATTTACATGAAAAATATATATGTTATAACAAATCAGATCTACATAACAGAAATGATTATATGTTTATTTAAATATTCTTTTATTTTTTTATTATCTGATTTTTTTTATTATTTATTTTTTTATTTAAAACTACAGACAATTATTTTTTATTTATTTTTAAAGTACAAAGTAGTGATGGCACGAAGCCCAGTTTAGCTGAAGCGCTGAATATCGAAGCTTCGGCCAACTAATCACCGAAGCTCCGGCATCATTGTGGGATTGTTTTGCAGAAATCACAAACAATGAATTACTCACAGAACACTCTCAAAATTCATCGGCTAAAGAGCTGGAAGTATATATATAAACAATCCGCTTTTACATAGAACACATTGTCTGTTGGAATTGGTGGAGAAGGAGAGATGATAAAAAAATATTTCCCAGATTGTCTGATTCGGCCAAATGCTATTTATCTGCTCCAAGTAGCAGTATATACAGCAAAAGGTTATTTTCTGGAGCTGAAAATGTGTACGAGGAAAAAAGGAATAGAATTCTTCTTAAAAATGCAAAAACATTGATTTTTTTACATCATAATTTAAAATTGTGTGATAAATGATAAAATGAAGTAAGGTGTAATATGATGAAAATAAAACAAAAACAATTTACTGTATGTCAGTTATTATTAACCTAGAAAACATTTTATCACGTGATAATAACTAATCTAGAATAAATTTTATAACTTTAATTATCTGGAATAAATATTTAGAATTCATATCTAGGGTGGATGTGCAAGTAATAGACACCCTCCTCATATTCTGGTTTATAAAAAATAAATAAAAATACAGCTTTAATTTATTTTTCAACAATTCTCTGCATGTTTTATAATCCTAGGTTATTGATAATTTTGATTATTGACTATGAATAAGTTTCAAAGCTAGAAATATTTAAAGAATGTTTCATGCAATATTTTAATAGCTTCATTTTAAAGCGACTAAAGCTGTTCATATAATTAAATTGTTAACTAAATTTAATGTAATGTAACTTATTTCTTAGCAACTTCCGATTTAAATAGAATATATTATTAATTGTTGTATGATTTATGGTTCCAAAGGGTCAATGCACACAAACTTTTAAAACTTACCCAAAGGAAAATATCAACTAGAGTCAAAGAGCATCAAAACGACATCAAATATGGTAAAATAACTACAGCCAAGATAGATAAACAAATCAACATAGATATTATTTTTAACGAAACGAGAAAAATAGCAAATTATAACAACCCCGATTACGCCTTTTACTGTGAAACCATAGAAATAGTTAAAGACAAATTAGTGTGTAACGGGCATGAGTCGTGCGCCGATTTGGATCTAGTGTGGCACCACATCATGGAAGAACAAGACCGGGAAAAAGAAGCAAGATGAAGAATCAGTTTCAACAACAGAGACAGACCATGTAGCTACTGAAGAAGGGGCGGATTTCGTCCAGAAAGATCTTTAGAATCGTAACAGAGCATTATAAAAGGTATTTTTTAAGTAATTGAATTTAAAGTTGGTCTGTTTTAAAAGTTTTTAATTTTTAATGTATAAATAGCTTCGTTCCATCTCTAGTACAAAGGGCATTCCATAAAAACTGAGAGTTATTTTTTTACATGGTAGCAACACTGCAAAACTAAAAAATAGAAGTGCAGGAGATTTTTTCAAACTGTTAACTCAGGGTTCCCACTCTTAAAAAAGAAAAAAATTCAAGGACTTTTCAAGTACTTTTCAAGGCCTATTTGAAATTTTTCAAGGACTAGGGGAAAATCGCAGAACGCTAGGCATATACACAAAACTTTAGTAACTACTTTCATTAGTAATATTTTTTTTAATAATTAGAATAACTTTGCCTGTTTTCCCGACACATTTTTGATGGATTGACCTAATTAACTTTTACAAGAGTCAAAAAACGATTAGTTCAAGATTTAGAATGATTATGATTATTCTAAAGTTTTTAGGTTTGAGTCCTGGTCTAGTCACTTTCTGCTCAAAATTAATGACCAGTCTATCAAACAGGTATGAGACTGGCAAAAAAAAAAAAAAACCCAAATAAGCTGAAACTATATGCAAAAGCAAGACAATGAAATAAGAATTTTATGGCAAAATCATTATATTAGACAATGACGTGCACATGTGGAGATGGAGATAGTTCAGCCTTGACAGAATTCGCGCTAAGCCAGTCTATTGGAGTGGAAAATTCAAGGATTTTCAAGGACTTTGCACAAAATTCAAGTACTTTCAAGGGCCCTTGAAAAAGAAAATGAAATTCAAGTACTTCTTAAGGACTTTCAAGGACCGTGGGAACCCTGTAACTGTACGTTTATACAAAATTCTTAACGAAGCAGATGATTTTATTTTCCTATTTCCGTGCTTGTTTAAAGAACTGTTTTATTAGCCCTACTGAAATGGAGATGAGTGATTTAGAGTTAAAAAACAAAATATGTTGTGCCATAAAATTTTGCTACCATTTGGGCAAAACAGCTCCAGAAACAGTTAAGTTAATGAAAGAAGC
This sequence comes from Salticus scenicus, assembly GCA_963930645.1. Taxonomy (NCBI): domain Eukaryota; kingdom Metazoa; phylum Arthropoda; class Arachnida; order Araneae; family Salticidae; genus Salticus; species Salticus scenicus. The sequence continues at coordinate 60,507,106 of OZ005652.1, read as the reverse complement.
TTACAAAGACAAATGTTTTGGTGAGTCTACGATTTTTAGATGGCATGGTGATTTCAAGAAAGGCCGTTTGTAGAGGTGCCAAGTTTCAATAAGAGCTATCAGTAATCAGAGTTATATATTTATGAAACGTGAACCACACCATGGAATAATTTTTATGCACAAAACTCACATATAATGAATTGCACAGTTTTTGTAAACAAATATATAATAATAAAAAAATTAGAAAAATTTCTAAATAAAAGTAAATAAATTTGTATATCTTTACTTTCTTACAAAATGAGTTTTTTTTAAACCTGCTTTGGAGGGGGGGGGGGGACACATTTTAGAACTCACTCTCTCTCTCTTTTTTTTTGGGGGGGGGGGGGGGATGTCTTACAAAAATTCATTTTATTTTATTTATTTTTTAATAGTCACTTTTTTATAGACAACTGTTTTATGGCATTAAATACTAAAGCATTGTTCTTTTCTTTATGTATCTTGCATATTTTTTTTATTTGATGATACAGTATGTATTTTAAATTTATTAAGAAAAAACAGATTCATCAAGTTCAGTAATAAAGACTAAAAATAATTGCATACGTGAGAAATATTGAGTACTTCTATCACTTTTTTGGTTCTAGAAGTAAGCCTTGATCACTGGCTGGGAAGGGGGGAGGAGCAGTCAAAATATAAATAATTAGAAGAATGAGAAATGAAACAATTCTACTTCTTTATAGGTTCTAGAATCCAATAAAGAGTAAAATGAATAGTGACATTTATGTTGCTAATGGAGGAAGACTGGGAAACTAAAGGTTTCTGCAGGGCATTTAATCATCGATGGCAAGTTGGAGATAAGAAAAGAGGAGGGGGGTGGGGTTAAAAAAAAAATACATCAGCGAGAAATATTGTATAATTCTATTTCTTTATAGTTTCTAGAATCTAATAAATCAAGTTTAAAATGAATACTGACATTTATGTTATGGATGGAGAAAGATTGAGAATTGGAAGGCTTCTGTTGTGCTTTTTATCGTCGTTCGTTAGTGGGGATTACTTTTTTTAACGATACATATCCGCGATTTGTTTAAAAGCGTATAATCCGTAATTTTTATATGCTGTCCGTAATTCCGTAATTATTGCCGTAAATTCGTAATAATTACGGACAAATCGTAATAATTGGCACCTCTACGTTTGTCTGCAGAACTGGCTCTTAGACCTGGGTGACCAAAAAGTGTTCTGAATGATCAAAATTAGAGATGCAACGGATCTAAATTTGGCCGGATACCGGATATCCGGCCAGACTTTGAGTCGGATATCCGGTATCCGGCTTGCAGTACTTTTTCTTCTTATTATTATTAAACATTTAATCTGACTAATCTAAACTTTAAACCACCATTATTTTCCTTTTTTACATGTGTTATGTATTTCTTTTAAATGAAATTCCAATGGAAACAATTTCATAACTATCAAATGAAACCTATCTGTAACTATCCTAGAATAAAACCACTGAATTTTTTTTTTTTTCAAATATATAGTTTTCAAGAAACCAATTATTAAAATATAAGAAGCAGATTTATTTACAGTAATATTATTCATTTTATTTATTTATTTATTTATTTTTATAATTGTATGCAAGATTTGTAACAAATATGGAAAAATTAAAAGTAATTTTAACTTTTTCATCTCAGTCTCAGTAATCTGTTGATATTGCTAAAACAATTTCTCCGAGACCATTACATTACTTCAATATTTTTAGAAGAAAACAAATATATATAATTGTACACTCTGTTTTTAAGTACCACAATTTTTCTTTTTTATGTTATATAAATTTTTAAATAACATACTTTGAAAATACTTATATTGGTGGTTAATTTCATAGAAATTGTAGAAATGCGAAAGATTCAACAAAGTGTATTTTTTAAGTATGATTTCTTTATTTCAAAAATATCATTTATTTTAATTCCTTAAAAAGTAAGTAAATATTAATTTAAAAAAATTAAAATACATTCTCTAATGTTATTGCAGTGGATTATTTATTAGATATTATTTGTTATACTCTCATGTTATTTCTACCCATTTCTCAATTCATAAATTTTGGGCCGGATGTTACTGCCGGATAATAGTAATATCCGGCCATTGCCGGATATCCAGTTGACTAGCCGGATCGGCACTCCTTACCGGATATCCGTTGCATCCCTAATCAAAATGTTAACACTGTGTGGGTAATCCTTCAAGAAAATCTGCGAATGACATGTGAGGAGATAGCGGCATCAACAAACATTTCAAAAACGTCGATATTTCGCATTCTATGCAACAATTTACAGCTTTGCTATGTTTGTTCCAGATGGGTCCTTCATCACCTTACTAAAGAACAAGTGAAAACAAGAATTCACCAATGTTGTGAATGGAAACAGATGCTTCAAAATGATCCAAATCTCCTAAAGACTGTAATAAGAGGTGATGAAACTTGGGTGCATCATTATGATCCCCTTATCCGCAACAAGTGTATGGAAACATACTGATTCTCCGCCTCCGAAAAAAATCCGACAAACCAAATCTGCTGGAAAGGTCATGATGATTATTTTCTTTGATCATAAAGGTGTAATCTATCAGCATGCTGTGCCTCCAAAAACTACTGTGAATGGTGATTGGTGAATATTATGTTTAAATTTTGAAAATTTTGCGACAACACATATCGAGAAAGCGTCATGAACTGGTAGGGAAATGGACATTACATCACGATAATGCTCATCCGCATGTCGCTATATATATGATTTTTTTTTTGTTTATTTAATCATAGGGAATATGTATGTTTATAATTATATAATATCAAACAAATCTCCGTTTAATATGATTAAGTTTTTTGAAAGAATATCTTAAATTGACCTGACTCATTCGAAACGTAAACCTAACCTGCAGAAAAAAAATTCTGTCAACCTAATCCAAACCCAACACACAAGAAAAATAAATCAGACAACCCAGCCCCCAGAAAAAAAAAAAAAAAATCTGGAGTGACTCCATTTGACTTTCCGAACATTGAGTAATTAACACTTTTGTAGATGAAGTAAAGAAGAGGAGTTGTTAAACAAACAAAAGAGATAAAACCATAATAAAATGTTTGAGTATTTTTCTCCATATATTACACGATGTTTTCTTTAACGCTACTGAACTTTGAGCCCATAGAACATAATGATAAAGAATTTTCGTTGTGTCCCTGTAAAAAACCTATAAATGCTAGATTCACCAAAATGCTTATAGTTAGAGCAACAGTGATTTATAATATTCATATAAATTTTCAGCTCAATTGAATAAGGCGTTTAGATGCTATCAAGATGGCGACTAGTATGTTGTGGCCACCACATTACTTTCTTCTATATTCTCCTATACAAATTCACTCAGTAAAGATAATTTATTAAAAATATTATTTAAAAAAATTATCTTCCATGATAATGCAGATGATTTCTATATTAGAGAAGTTTTATAACACTAAATATCCAAAAAAAGTCAATTTTATTGTCAATATTACATTAAATATATATATATTCGTTAAAAATGAAAAAAAAAAAAAATCAATAACTTCATTTTAAATTATCGCAGATCTATGGTACAACCATTCGTTTTAAAGGTACTGGCGAGCTCTTTTGAAAGACACCCATCATGAAAATTTACTCCCCTCTAGAGGGGAATTCCCACCCCCCAAATTTTTTCCCAGCTGACTATCTGTTATAAATAATTCTGGTAAATATCATAACGATTATTAAAAAATAATTCTCTTTATACACATTTATATAAAATTTTGTACTATACCATGTTAAAAATTTAGAAAAAGTGGGATGGAATTGCAACCAGTAAGACAATTTTTACCAAAAGTTGATAGGCACTAATTTATGTCAAGGTGCAACTACATACCAATTTGTATGAAATTCTGTGAAGTAGTTCCTGAGATACAGTTGTCACAAAAGTTTGACACACACAGAGAGAATGACAGACAGACAGACATTTTCTAAAAATGGTCAAATCGTGTTCTACAGCTCTCAAAACATGTAAATCCATCAAAAACCCGAGGTCGAAAATTTTTACGAATCCAATACTTTCTTCTATTGAATATAGAAGAAAGTAAAAATTTGGTCCCACAGACGCTATCACACTTTTATTATTAGACGCTATCGCACTTTTAAAAATTTGGCCCCATAGGCCATAATGATAAAGAAATTTTCTTTGTGCCCCTGTAAAAAAACTGCAAGTGCCAGATTCTCCGAACTCTATACAGATTGAGTAACTGTCACCTATAATGTGTATAAATTTTTTGCTCAATTGAATAAGGCGTTTAGATGCTATAGCACTTTTAAGATTTTGGTCCCATAGACCATAATGATAAAGAATTTTTCTTTGTGTCCCTGTAAAAAAACTATAATTCCCTAATATCTATAGGGTTCGTACTATGGTGACTTACAATATACGCACCAACTTTCAGCTTATTCGAAGAAAGCGTTTAGACGATAGCGTGTTCACTCACAGACATAAACACATACATCATCTCAAAAATAGTAGAAACGGACTCAGGGGACCTCGAAACGTATAGAAACAAATCTTGAATTCGGATTTTTGACATGATTACAATACTTTCCTCACTATAGTGTTCGGAAAGTAAAAATCAGTCAATCTGACCCATAAAAAAAATAAATGAGTCAACCTGAACCAAAATTAATACGCAAGAGAAAAAATTTAGTCAAATAGACATAAACCTGATTGCACGCCAGGCTTACCGGTTTACTGGACCTGATGCTGGACTCTTAATTCAGATTTTCACTTAAAATGAAACTAATCACAAAGATAAAATAAAAGTTTAATTTAAAGTTAATTGAATTTAAAGTTAATTGATTTTTTTATATATATATATAACATAAAACTTATTAACTAAGATGTAAAAGGGCATAAATCAAGTAGGTTTTTGCACATGCAAATCTTTATAAATTGTGAAAGAAATTTTTTGACAGAAAGTAGTTGCTTAGGGTTTTTTTTTTTTACAGTTACATGCATTTATACGTATGTGTGTGTGTATAATATATATCCACACACATTAAAATAACACAGTTAGACAAATCTAAGGATATATATTTAAAAAAAAAAAAAAAGACGAAAGTATAAAGAAACTTGAAAAGAATAAGTAATTTCAAATGAATGTGATGGGAGGGAGGTCATTGTAATACTTAAATATTTCAGTTTTACCATTTGATTACATAATTACATGGTAAAAACTTTATTTTTTAAATATGAACATTATCAGAGTTTAGAGTGTTTTCATGTAAGATACTGAACATGAAAAAATATTTCACGAAAAAAGCATCAGAATGTAAATATCATAAATTTTTAAACATGTTATTTTATGCCAGAAATTTCAAAATTTTCAATTTTTCCAGGCAGAAATAAACCTCTTCGTGGAGGAAAAAAAAAACTGTTTTTCCCCCCAAAATTTCTGGGGTTTTTTTTTTCAGACCATTGCCATCTCTAAACATAGCTGAATAGGGCAAAATTTCACATAAATGTGCATTAGGAGAATTATTGCATGAATTAAATACAAAAATTGATATCAATAACAGGGCTTTATGACCTGCTGTGTAGTTTTCTGTAGCCTGCAAGGAGACTAGCAATATTTAAAGTTTGACAACTTTGGTTAACAGATTAAAAACTAATAAAACCATTCTAACTTTTCTAAGTGAAAATACCTTTTAACGATTATGGTAACTAAAGAATCACATTGTTGTGTAATGAAATATTATTAGATACCTGATTTTTTTTTAATAATTAAAAACACATGTATAGTAAAAAATTGTTCATTATTCTATTGCCAATTTATGAAAATAATTTAAATTAACCTACTTTGTTCTGAATCTTCACTAGGGATGAAACGGATAGTGATTTTGCCGGATACCGGATATCCGGAGCTCTTCTGCCTGCCGGATACGGATATCTGGCATTAGTTTTTTTTTTTTTTTTTTTTGTCGTGTTGTATATTTATTTTCTTTTTCTTTATTTTAAAACAAAATATAAACATATTTCATATACTATTCTTTTAAAAACATTTTAAATATAATTTATTTTATTTAATATTCTATTTATTTGTGCAATATTACCATGAAGAATAAAATTTTAAGCCTAACATACACATTCCTACACTTGCAATTTTTGGTGAAAAGCACTATCACAAAAAGATGTTCAGAATTATAAAACTAAAACTTATTATTTACATATTTTTTACAATACTATTATTAAAAAAATGAAATAAAATATTTTACTAATATAATCACAGTTGAAGGGTTATTTTCACATGAAAACTAATAAGTCGTGGCCATCACAAAACTTTCTTCTACATAATTCCATATAACAGCGCCACTTACGGCTTAAATCGTGTAAAAGTTTAACCATAGCTTCTCACCATGAATATTTTACAAAAGGAGTTTATGCAATTTTAATCATCCACTTGTCGGCTGATATACACATAATAAGTTCAACATTTGCTTTCATAATGGTTGTCTTATATATCAAGTTTCATGCACGTATGTCATAGAAGTTGGGATTAACTTAGCCTATTCATTGGGTAAATTGTAGTGCAGTATTGCCACCTGTTAGCCGATATACACCTAAAATAAATTGCAATAGTGTTTCACAATGGCTGGTTCTCTCACATACCAAGTTCTATGCAATTATACACAATAGAATAAGAGATATAGCCTTCCCCTTTTGGGGGGAAATTTCTGTATTGCAGAGCCACCTACTGGCCAACATGCACCCAAACTGAACTAGCATAATTTCTCATAATGCCTTTCCAACATGAAGTTTTGTGTAGTTACATGAAATAGAACCTAAAATATAGCCTTCCCTAAATTGCAGAAAGCACAGTATAACAGCACCACCTGTAGAGCGATTGGCACCAAAATTTGATAGGCACTAATATATGCCAGTTACATATATATTTATATGAAATTCTGTGCAGTAGTTTGAGATATAGCCTTCCTCGGCTAAGATTTACTATAAGGCACCCATTGCTTATTGCCGTTGCTGATGTTTTGATCACGTGGTATGATGGTGTTTTGATTCAGTTTGTGAGCCGGTACTGCGAATCGTTTCACAACTTCGTGAATCGAATCAAAATGTCATGAAACATTTTTTTCGCGCTCCAGAGCTCTGTTTTCGCGCACGCGCATCGAATATCTTGTTGCGAAAAAAATAGTTTTCTTATAGTTTTTAGCTTGTTCGTACATGCCATTGTTATGTAATCTTTAATACATTTATCATTCATTAAGTTCGTTTTTATTAATTTAAATTGAAGCTAAATTTTCATTAAAATAAATCCTAAGTATTAGCTTATACCCTTAATTCCTAATTGAAATAGTTTTTTTTTGTTTTCAACACTTACTTCATTCAGCAGTTCGTTACTGTTTTTGTTTACACGCGATTGACTAGAGAGATCATATTGTTATAGAGTCTTGTCACACAGCGCATACTTCGCGTTTCTCCCGTAAGGTGGCCTCTGTCATCCGTGTAATATTTTATTCAACCACTCAACCTTCAGACGAGACATCGTTATTTTGATTGGTTCTCTTGAGGGGTGTGTGCTTTTTCTGTCAACCGCGCTGTTTGTGGTAATTTGAATATGTTTTTTTATAAAAGCTGTCTGCTCGAGCAGCAGGGTGCACTTTTTCCTTTGACCTATGCTGCTGCTGTTAGGCGATATTATTGGAATAGCATTTCTTTAAAAGATGTAGTTTAAAGTTTATAAAGTTTTGTTTTAAAACTGTCATGAGGTGGTGAGGTTTTTTTTAATGTTTATTCTTCCCTTTCTCTGCTCCTGTAGACCGGTATACCATCGCGAGTTAATTTATCTTTTTGAAATTGATTAATTAATGTTACTTTTTTCTGACTCACTAGAAATTTTGAATTTTTTTTTTTTTAATTTTGTTTGTGCCTTGCTTGCAATAATTGAACTTTGTTAAAAGTAATCTTAAGGATATATTTTCTAGTTTCAATCACATGTATTAATTCTGAGAAATATATAGTTTAAAATAGTTTAGTGTTTCCAGAATAATTTATCCAGCTGTTTCTGCTCCATATGGCAATATTTTAGAGTTGTTCCTGTTAATTTAATATCTTGTTTTTTTTTATATTTTTTAATAAACGTTAGTTTTAAATAGACTTCAATTTTGTGTTCAATGTCTCCTACACTAGCAATTATCACTTTTATATTTGGTGGATATGTAAAATTAAATATAAATGCAATAGCAGCCACGCTAAACTGTGCAGCTCTATTTTAGATATTTTATTTAGCCTTTTAATTTTGGAAATTAATTGAGGTTTAAATTGGAAGTTTTTTTCTTAAATGTTGTTTTTGAAATTGCTATTTTGAAATTCTTTGCAAAAGGGGGGGGAAAACTAAGTTACATTGTTGCTTTAATATAGCAACGTAACATAAATTGGTTATGGGCCTAAATTGTATTCCAGGCCCACCTCTTGCAATTAATTAAATGCAAGTTAGTAATTATTAATTATTTCAATTGAAGTTTATTTTGCCACATGTTCCTAGAATATTAAAAATAAAGTGAAGGGGGGGCAATAGTTAAAAAAAAAAAAAAAAAAAAAGGAAAAGAAAAAAAATTAAATTAAATTCTGGACTTTAACTTTATAGCAATGGCACAAAGTATTGAACCTTTGCATTCTGCCAATTATGGCAATTGGAGTGCTGATGTTAAGTACCTTCTTATGGATAGGGGAAGTTGGGACATTGTCACAGGGACAGAAAGTGAACCCACTGTTGATGCAGTTAAAGGGGTAACTCATAGAGATGTTAGAGAATATAAATTACGTGCTAGTGCAGCAATGTCCATTATTTATTTAAATATATCCCCAGAGTATCGTAAATTAATAGAAGGTTTAACAAATGCTAAAGATGCATGGGAAACATTGCAGAAATATTTTGAGCCAGATAATCGCAGTAGGCACATGCAATTAGTTAGTGAATTACATGCATGTAGAATAAAACCTAATGAGAGTATTAGTTTATTTTCAGCTAGAATTTGTAGGTTGCAGGAGCAGTTGAAGGGAATTAAACATCCTATGCCAGAGATCTATCTTAATTTTCAGCTTCTTAGGTACTTGCCACCTCAGTTTGACAGCATAGTACAAAATATCATTAGATGGGATGATAAAGCATTTTCCTATAAGGAAATTTTGGCAGCTCTTGTTTCCGAAGAGGCGCGTCTTCAAGTAAGAGATATAGACCGACAAGAGCATATAGTTGCTGCACATTCCATTAACTATAGAAAGGAACCCTCCAAAGTCATAACGTGTTATGGTTGCGGAAAGAAAGGCCACATTAAGAGTCAGTGCCGTAGCTCGAGAAGTCATTCCCCATTTAGAAGTAAAGAGCGTCATCCCTCATCATGTTATAGTGTAAAATCTCAGAGAGAACCAACTAGAAGTCCCAGTCCACGTCCAAGTCAGTCGAAAAATAAGAAAAAGACGAGTGGCAAAAACTGTGCTTGTTATATTCAGGCGTGCATAAGTGGGGTTGAGCAAGCTACTGATACATGGGTGTTCGATTCTGCTGCTTCGCATAATTTTTGTCGGAATAAAGATTTATTTATTGACTTTAAACCAGTTGAATCTGAAGAAATGTCAGTAGCTATTGATAATATTTTTTTTCCTATACTAGGTAAGGGCACAGTAAAATTAAATTTTGGTGATGAGGTTCTCATTTTTAATGAGGTGATGTATTCACCAGATTTAAAACATAATCTAATTTCAGGTCCAAAATTAGATGCTATGGGACTAGAATTCTCAGGAGGTGGTGGTAAGGTGAGGATCTTGCAAGATGGGAAAATTCTTGTAAATGCGTATCTTCAAAATGGCTTATATATCCTGAAGCCTTCTTTTAATAAGAAACCTTTTTCTAAGAAAAATAAAAGAAAAGTTAGTTTTGCAGCTTCTGCATCTCAGAAAGTTAATGTTGAACTCTTGCACAGAAGAATGGCTCATCTTAGTCTGACTGTAGTCTATGAAACTGCTAAGAAGGAAGGTGCTACTGGCTTACCAGCGATTAAGGACTTCAGAGTAAATTGTGAGATCTGTCGATTAAACAAGCAACGGAGAGTTTCTTTCAAAGCTAAGAACTTTATCAGGTCAAAGAACCCTAATGATTTATTTTACATGGATACCTGGGGTCCTGTCAAAGCTGTGGGAAGGAACAGTGAACGTTTTTACTTGTCAATAATCGACGATTTCAGCCGTAAAGCTTCAATTTACCCTATGAAAGCGAAGTCAGAAGTTTTTGCTATCTTCCTGAGGCATGTAGCAAGAGCGGAAAGGTTTATAGGAAGGAAGTTAAGGCATATCCGCACAGACAACGGGGCTGAGTTTTTAAATGAGAATTTTTCTAAGTACTGTGCAGAGCAAGGGGTTCAACATGAAACGACCAATACCTTTACGCCGGAACAGAACGGAGTAGCTGAAAGGCTCAATCGGACTGCCATGGATGCTGTAAGATGCCAACTTGCTGATGCAAACCTAGGAAATGAGTTTTGGCCTGACGCTATTCTTGCCTTCATTCATGTTTGGAATCGTGTTTGCCATAAAGGGCAGAATAAAACACCGTACGAACTGTATGGAGGATGTAAGCCGTCGGTGAACCACCTCAAGCCTTTCGGTTCCCAAGCATATGTGGGAATACCTAAGCAGCATAGAAGCTCTAAATTAGATCCAAAGGCAAGAAAAGGTATAATGATCGGATACGCATTTAGGACAAAAGGATACCGAATATACTTTCCAGACAGCAAGAAAACTATAGAAACGATAAATGTCAGGTTCATTGAAGATGCAGAGGAACGGAATGGAGCAGTGATGGGCCCAATTAACTTTGAGTTACAGACAGAGGAGGAAAATGGCGATGATTTATTAAGGTACCACCTTCAAACAAGTCACCCTGCCAATGTCAGGTATGATCCAGATGACTTTGAAGATCAAAATGCCATAGATCTTGAGCCCACACAAGAAGAGCAGCCTCAGTCAGTAATCAAATGGGAACGGAGACCTGTAACAAGAAAAGATGGAAGTAGAACAGACATTTATTATCGTCCAGTTGGCCCTGCTGATCCAAAACGTTTAAATTCTTTAAAGAAAATTGAAGAATATTGTAAAGAAAATGGTATTCCTTATGTACCCAGTATTTTTAATTTTTCTGCCTCTAACAAGTATGCAGGTATTGTTATACAGCCAGACTCAAATCCGCCATCTGCCAGTGTGACTACATCTGAAACTACATGACTAGAAGACTTTAATATCCCGAAAACTTACAAACAAGCGTTAAACTCTCCCCAAAAAGTTCATTGGAAGGAAGCAATGGATGTTGAGATGAATACCATTAAGCAAAGAAATGTTTGGCATCTCACTCCGCTACCAGAAGGCCATACTCCTGTGGGTTGCCGCTGGGTATACGCCCTCAAGAAAAATGAAAAGGGAGAAGTAATACGCTATAAATCAAGACTTGTTGCACAAGGTTTCAAGCAAGTAAAAGGGGTATCATATGAAGATACTTTTAGTCCAGTGGTGAATTTTTCACTAGTCAGATTTTTCTTCTCTCTTCTAGTGGTTTTGAAGAGGTGGTCACATTGCCAGTGTGACGTAACTGGGGCCTATTTGTATGCACCTTTAACTAATGAAGTATACATGCATCAACCTCCAGGCTATGTTGAGAAAAGTAAAGAACACCTCGTCTGCAAACTGGATAAAGCGCTTTATGGCCTCCACCAGTCAGGTCGAGAGTGGTTTTACGAGATCCATGGCGTGTTGGAGTCCTTGAACTTCAAGAAGTTTGAATGGTGCAACTGTGTATATAGCTATAAAGATCAAGTAATAGTAATCCTGTATGTGGACGATATGGTTTTCTTTGGAAAAACTGATGAAGTTATTAAAGAATGCATCAATCTCTTAGAAAGACATTTTGATTTGAAAGTCTTAGGAAAAACTCGCCGTCTGCTTGGAGTCGAATTTGAAGAGGAAAAGGACTGCTTGTTTCTCAACCAAACTCTTTATATTTCAGAAGTTTGTGAGCGTTTTAAGAGCTACCATTTTCCTTTATCAACACTCCCAATAAGCAAAGGTGTAGTACTATCAAAATCGCAATGTCCTCAAACAGATGAAGAAATAAAAGAGATGCAAAAGATCCCATATCGAAGCCTGATAGGTTGCTTAGCTTTTATTGCTGGAAGAACACGCCCAGACATAAGTTATGCAGTAAACATATTCAGTCAGTATCAATCAAACCCTGGGAGACCACATTGGGACGGGCTGCTAAGACTCTTGGGATACGTCAAATATACTCAGGACTTCAAATTAAAGTTATCTTGCACATCGCCTAGAATCAAAGCCTATTCAGATGCAGATTATGCGACAAATAAGGACGACAGAACATCCATGGGAGGACAAATCATATTTTTAGGTGAAGCCCCAATTGAATGGAGAAGCTTCAAGGAACGTTGCGTTTCATTGTCCACAATGGAGGCCAAGTTTGTCGCCTTAACAGAAACTACAAAAGAAGTACTATGGTTTGACCGAATCCTGGAGGAATGCTACAGCAAACAGTTTCTAAGTGGTAAGAAAGAAAAATCTTTACTTCAAGTAGATAATATGGCATGTATAAATTTTGTGAAGTCTCCGATCGAGAACCACCGCTCAAAACACATTGATGTGAAATTGTTTTTTATAAGAGATATAATCCATAAAAATGTTCTCAATATTGAATACATTCGTAGTAAGCAAAATCTGGCAGATCCTTTCACCAAGCCATTGACCAAATGGGAATTATCTAGTTTTTCTAGTCACATATTAAAAGGTAAAAGTGCAGTTAAGCAATGCTCTGATTAAAAAAGAAAGTTATGCAGCAGAGGGTCATTGATGTAAAATTTATTTAATTTTTTAGAAATAGATCAATGTGAATATATATTAAAATTAAATGGATTATCAGATGTTTTAGGAAAATTTAATATTTGTGAAAGCTTAAGTTTTTCCATTAGGAAATGATTAAGAGTAATTAGTTTTTATCTCAGATTTACTGTGCTTATGCCTAATTGTTTTGTTATATATATATACATTTTACATATTGAACTTATATTTAAGAATATTTTTGGAATTATGCATTTACAGATTTTTATAGGACTTTTGGGTGATATTTTTATATCTGGTTATGCACTGTGTTTCTAAAATGTTTTTTTTTGTCTGTCTTTAAGGTGTGTGAATGATGTGTGATGTACATGGGCCCATGTCATATTATCTGTTTTAAGTTATATAAGTGTATTATGTGTGTGCTATGATCATATATATTTTTCTATTAAATTTCTTTTATATATAGCTAGAGATGTGGTGTATGCCTATATTTGAACATGATGTCCTATAAGGTAAAACTGGTGGTCAGTTTTTGTTGGATTAATATACTGATTGTTGGATTGATATACTGATTGTTAGATTAATATACTAAATTTGTTGAGTTTAATTGTTAAATTTTTGAAGTTGTGAAAAGTAACAGAGTTTAAAGTTGAAATTTTTTTTTTTTTTTTTTACTGTAGTTATTTCTAACTGTTATGTCTAGTGGGTCAGAAATCTTGAACTGTTTTTCCAATGGCATGTGGGGGGGCTTTTGTTGCGAAAAAAATAGTTTTCTTATAGTTTTTAGCTTGTTCGTACATGCCATTGTTATGTAATCTTTAATACATTTATCATTCATTAAGTTCGTTTTTATTAATTTAAATTGAAGCTAAATTTTCATTAAAATAAATCCTAAGTATTAGCTTATACCCTTAATTCCTAATTGAAATAGTTTTTTTTTTGTTTTCAACACTTACTTCATTCAGCAGTTCGTTACTGTTTTTGTTTACACGCGATTGACTAGAGAGATCATATTGTTATAGAGAGTCTTGTCACACAGCGCATACTTCGCGTTTCTCCCGTAAGGTGGCCTCTGTCATCCGTGTAATATTTTATTCAACCACTCAACCTTCAGACGAGACATCGTTATTTTGATTGGTTCTCTTGAGGGGTGTGTGCTTTTTCTGTCAACCGCGCTGTTTGTGGTAATTTGAATATGTTTTTTTATAAAAGCTGTCTGCTCGAGCAGCAGGGTGCACTTTTTCCTTTGACCTATGCTGCTGCTGTTAGGCGATATTATTGGAATAGCATTTCTTTAAAAGATGTAGTTTAAAGTTTATAAAGTTTTGTTTTAAAACTGTCATGAGGTGGTGAGGTTTTTTTTAATGTTTATTCTTCCCTTTCTCTGCTCCTGTAGACCGGTATACCATCGCGAGTTAATTTATCTTTTTGAAATTGATTAATTAATGTTACATTTTTCTGACTCACTAGAAATTTTGAATTTGTTTTTTTTTAATTTTGTTTGTGCCTTGCTTGCAATAATTGAACTTTGTTAAAAGTAATCTTAAGGATATATTTTCTAGTTTCAATCACATGTATTAATTCTGAGAAATATATAGTTTAAAATAGTTTAGTGTTTCCAGAATAATTTATCCAGCTGTTTCTGCTCCATATGGCAATATTTTAGAGTTGTTCCTGTTAATTTAATATCTTGTTTTTTTTTATATTTTTTAATAAACGTTAGTTTTAAATAGACTTCAATTTTGTGTTCAATGTCTCCTACACTAGCAATTATCACTTTTATATTTGGTGGATATGTAAAATTAAATATAAATGCAATAGCAGCCACGCTAAACTGTGCAGCTCTATTTTAGATATTTTATTTAGCCTTTTAATTTTGGAAATTAATTGAGGTTTAAATTGGAAGTTTTTTTCTTAAATGTTGTTTTTGAAATTGCTATTTTGAAATTCTTTGCAAAAGGGGGGGGAAAACTAAGTTACATTGTTGCTTTAATATAGCAACGTAACATATCTTTCGAACTTAGTTTTTCGCGCCTTATATCTTCAGGACTTAGTTTTTCGCATCGGCCGCTCCTGCGTTCATATTGGATATTTTGGTAATATTTCTTCATTATTATTTATTATTTTATTTTTATATATTTTGATTATGGCTCTTAGTATACCAATTCAAAATAATGTGCCCATTAGTAATGTTATTTCGAAATACCAAACTGTTTTGCGCAGAAAAGTTTCTTTAAATCTATCCGGGGATAGGGAAATTGTAGGAAAATCTGGATTTCCTACCAGAGTTTTTGTAATGAAAATTTGTGAGCACAGAGATATTTTTTTTGGATTTTTTACGGGAATCAGGGCTGATAAAGGCAAATTTAACTTGCATAAGATGCAATGGTCAAATGAAATTGCGCAGAAAAAAAGTGTCAGCAAACAGCAGAAAACATAGTGACCGCGGCTCCATGAATTTTCATGCTTTTACTGATTGATGCTCCACGAGTTAGGGGCGTCCAGTGATGTTTTTTTTGGTTTTAATGCTCGCGAAGCGAGCAAACAGCAGAAAACATAGTGACCGCGGCTCTATGAATTTTCATGCTTTTACTGATTCATGCTCCACGAATTAGGGGCGTCCAGTGATGTTTTTTTTTTTGTTTTATTGCTCGCGAAGCGAGCAAACAGCAGAAAACATAGTGAAACATTAAAAAAAAAAAGGGCGTCCAGATATGTTTCTTTGGTTTTAATGCTCGCGAAGCGAGCAAACAGCAGAAAACATAGTGAAACATAAAAAAAATGTTTCATAATAATGAAAAGTATTGTTTCATGAGATTTTGATTCGATTCACGATGTTGTGAACCGATTCGCAGTACCGACTCACAAACCGAATCAAAACACCATCATACCACGTGATCAAAACATCGGCAACGGCAATAAGCAATGGGTGCCTTATAGTAAAGCTGTTCCCCTTCCTCTAAGTTGCAGAAATTGCAGTATGGCAGCACCACCTGTTGAGCCATTTGCACCAAAAGTTGGTAGGCACTGATTTATGTCATGGTGCAACTACACATAAATTTATATGCAATTGTAGTATGCAGTAATTCCGGAGGTACAGTTGAACAGAATTTTTGTCACACACACACACAGACATTTTTTTAAAAATTAGTCAAACCAGATTCTGGAATTCATAAAATGTGTAAATCCATCAAAAACCAGAAGTTGAAAATTTTTATGAATCCATTACTCTCTTTTTAGACATTTATAAGAAAACATAAAAGAAAGAAGAAAATAAATAAATAAATAAACAGACTAAAAGCTTCAAACTAGTATGTTATGGCCATCACAAAACTTTCTTCTATATCTCTCTATATAATAACGCTACATGCTGTTTAACATGCAGAAGAAACATAATCATAGCTGCTTACAATAAAAATTTTAGATATTGAGTTTAGTGCAATTTTAATCAAAAAATTTTGAGATGTAGACATGTGGAGAATCGCAGAAGGTGAGGAATAGCTGCGCCACCTGTTGGTCGATATACACCCAAATTAAGCAAACTTTTATTCTCATATTATTTTTATCAGGCATGAGAATTTTCCGCGGATCCGCGATTTTCCGCTTTTTTGCGATTTTCGTTAATTCCGCGGTTTTTTATTTTATTAAAATCAAACTCTAATAACAATCTGTGTTCAAACACTCCACAAAAAACTTTAGATTCTCAATCTTTTTCCATCCAAAATATAAATATCAATATTCATTTTAAACATGCTTTGTCAGATTCTATAACATATAAAAGAACAGAATTATTCAATATTTCTCACTCATGTAATTTTTTTTGTCCCACCCCCCCATTTTTCATCTCTAACCATTGCCGATCAAACATTCTGCGGGAAGCCTTTAATTTTTGAATGTTTATCTATCCACAATATTAATTTTAAACTTACTTTATGATATTCTAGAACCTATAAAGAAGTAGAATTGTGTTTAATATTTCTCTCATGAACTACTTTTTACCCCCCACCCCTCTTTCCCATTTTCCACTACCAGCCAATGATTAAATGTTGATTGCTAGCTAATGTTTTTATTTTTTTAACACATGCTTTATTGTGTTGATGTGCATTCTTTTAGTTTAATTTGTCACTTTTAAAATATTTTGTATAGTTTTTTCCTGTGAGCATTATTTTTCATTTGAAATAAATTTTATGAACGTACATTTGTATAGATTTTCCCACGCGCGTTATTTTTCTTTTAAAATTAATTCTAGAACACGCGTGTTTCCTCTTTTTTCAATTTTCTGCACTCTTATGCCTGTTTTATCTTATCTCTTAAATTTTATAGATGTTGAGATTTAGCCTTCCTATTCACAGAGTAAATTGCAACATAATATAGCCACCTATTGACCAATATGCACCAAAATTGAATCAACATGATGTTTTATAAAAATGACCCTTTCCCATACTAAATTTTTAGCAATTATACACGAATGAATCTGAGATATAAATTCCCCATTCACGGAAAAATTGCAGCATAGCAGTATCACCTATTGGCCGTTATGCACAGAAAATGAATGAACATGTTTCATAATAATAGCCCTCCCTGTGACACACTTAGTTTATTTTTTTAATTATACACGTATTAGCTGAGATATAGTCTTCCTTTAAATGGGAGAAATCGCAGTATAGCAGCTCCATCTGTTGAGTGATTTGCACCAAAAGTTGATGGGCACTTTTTTTTTTTTTTTTTTTGGTAAGATGCAACTCTTGAACTGCACAAAATTTTTGTCAGATAGACATTTTCCAAAAATGGTCAAATTGTGTTTTGGTTCTCTCAAAATGCGTAAATTCACCGAAAACTGGAAGTTGAAAATTTTCACGAATCCAATATACTTCCTTTTATTTAATATAGAAGAAAGTAATAATTCAAAGAAAGAACAGACTTTCTGAAAATTTAAATATGTACTTTTATTTGAAATAATTTTAATTTTTTGGGATATATCTATGCAATGCAACATGGAATTCTAAATTCAGGTGCTTTAGTAAGATATTCCATTAAAAATGCAAATTTATATAAATTGGAGGGTTTTTTTAAAAATCCAAATCGGATAGATAGATGGCACAAGTAATGCCAGGTTTCTGCTAGTATAAATATATGGTCACAAAAACAACAGCTTTATCGTGTATGGAAAACTGGATTGTAAATAAACAGGTTCTAGTCAATAAATGCACATTATTTGACTCATTCTCGAAACAATCTAACAACATTAACATCCAAGACTAACAATATTACTAAACAATCTAACAACATATTAGCAAAAGACATGAAAACAGAGTTATATATATACACTGCAACTGCAGAGAATAAATATCATTTGTTCAGGAACAGCAGTGAACAGCTCTTTTTATTGTTATGGGGAAGATCAGGGGGAATAATATAGATCACTATGGAAGAAAAACCTAGCTAACTCTGTACAAAATTAAAATAGGGCTTCTATATTTCTTAGACCTGAAGCTACTTTTGGCTAAATTTGTTTGCTAATGAGTCCAAAATCGATTTTCCCAGAAACCAATTAAAAAAAAAAAAATCCTTTACAAGCTACAACAGATCTAAAAAAAATTAAAAAACTGTCGCAAAATTTTCATTTGATGGGAGAAGCTTGAATTTTTTCCTTCGGATATCCGTATCCGGTGTGCTGATATCCGGTACCCCGCCGGATATTTAAAACTCAGCCGGATAGGCCGGATATCCGTTTCATCCCTAATCTTCACCTTGCTTTCCCCCCCAAAATATATATACATGATTCATGCACTCACATATAAAAATACATAATGTTAACCAGATGTTCTCTTTTCAAATGGCAGTGCGTTTTTCTACATTTAAAAATTTTTTATAGGAAAATTATTCATCATAATTAGCATTTTGGTCGCTATTTACAAAGAGTATAAAATTATATTCCTAATTCAGGAATTGTAATACTTAATGCTTTTATTTTATATAGGTACTCCAATCTGATCCACATAATATACATACACGTATACGGTGCAGCCTGCCTGAATAAAATAATCTCCAATGCAGAACTTAAGACACATCAGTATAAAGTGAATATGTCAAAACAGGCGTATGGTTGCCTAGTTGGTCCGGCATTTCAGTCTCACAAGAAAATAGACATCAGTTGAGTTCATTTACTTGTATAATCTTGAATATAGTATATACTAAAAGTAAATACATAAAAGCTAATATGATGGAGAACTAAGCAGATAATATCTATGCAAGCTAGGTTTTGGTTATATAGCACTATAGTTGTAAGCTAAGCATCTGAATATAATTTCAAATCTTCTATTCATAAAAATTATAACTTGAAATAAAACTAAAATCTTCTATCTGTAAAAATTATAACTTAAAATAAAATTAATTCTTTGCATAAATCATTTTGTAAAAAAAAGAAAAATAAAAAAATTGAGTTTAATTGCGTAGTACTTTACTTATTTTATCAATTAAAAGTCTTATAAAGTTGAAAAAACCCCAAAGTTAAAAAAATTATGGGTTTTGTAGAAAAAGCGCATTGGGTACATACAACCCAGCCAACCCTGATTGAAGTAATTTATAGACTTCTTAAAACTATGAAAACGATTTATATATTTATTTAAATAATTAGATTTAAATTATTTCATTAAATTGGAACAGTCCCAGTGGCAGAAACACCGCAACATAGTCGCGGACACAGAAAAACTGCTTGCGGACAGTTTTTGTCTGCACTGAGAAAAAAAATTGTCCGCAACTTTCGGATAACAGTTCACTTATAAAAATTTCTGTATCAAAATTAAAACTAATACTTATTATTTATATTGTGTTGTGTCAAACATTGCTATAAAATATTTAATTGAATGAATACAACTGTTTATTCTATATTATTTTGTAGTAAAATTGTATTTGTGTATTGTTGCATGAGATCACCACTGATGTTAAGCCCCCCCCCCCCCCATCAGCTTTCAGGCTTTTTGAGTATAAGCCATTTTCACCCCTGATTTCACGTAAAATTTTGCAGACAGATTATGAAATTTCAAAAGCCCTTCGCAGACAGCTTCAAAACTTTCTGCCACGGGGGGAACAGTTAATTGGATTTTATATTTAAACAGCTAAAAAATTAAAGCATTAAGAGAATAAATATTATATCATTATTATATTTTTTTATCTGGAGTACATTATTAATATAATTCTAGGGTTTCAGACCCACCCACAAACCCAAAAACACCTGGGCAGTTTTTTGGGGGGGTTTTACCCACTTAAAAAAATTCACACTCAAGTGTTTTTTTTTTTTTTAATCTAATAAAATTTTTCAATTTTAAAAAATAATTTATTTTTTTACTTGTCATTATTATATACTAAATATTATGTAGGATAGTAATTATATGCATAAGTATAATTATTATATTATATTATTACTATAGCTACATAACACGTTTACACATAACTTGGTTTGGTTCAATGGGGTTGGGGACAAAATCTCACATGGACAAAAATACCACCTATATAAATGAATGGAAAGCAAAAAAGAGTCGGTAATTATCAATAATGTTGTATAAAATGTCATGACAACACATACCTTAGTCAGAGCACTGGCATACACACAAAAACACCACAAAAATTGTTATAAATTTTCGTTAAAAGAGTTTAAAGACTGTGTTTATTAACTTTTTTTTAAGATTAGTCAAAGAATTCAATCGTGTTTATCTTTAAAATTTTTAATCAAGGTTTGTGAACAGTGCTCAGCTTTGATGTCAGCAGTGATGTACAACATTATAAAAATGTTTTTTGAATTGTGAAAAGCAAATGATAAAGTAACTTAAAAGTAAATATAGATAAAATAACAAAATTCCATTCTATAATGTATTTATTTTAATTAATTTATAAGGCCCTGTGGTTTTCATTAAAAATCACACGTGACAGAAATACACATTTTCAAATAGATCATTATTTTTTCGACGCGACATTTTGTCCGGTGATATTATGTCCGGATCCCAGTTCAATGACACACCATTAACTTGATAATAAACATTTAAATAGAACGACTAATAAAATGTTAAGTGTTACACAATTTTTTTCATGCAAAAAAAAATTTCGTTTTTCACAAAAATGTGCTTCAAAAATTAAAATCTGGAGGCACTCCTGACATGTAAGTGTAAAAAGTAGGCAGTGATAATTTTGTTTATTGCTTTATTAAGTTTTCAAATATGAATCAAATATCTGTTAGTAATATTTAAAAATATATTTTTTTATTAAAAAAAAATCATATTCTTACGAAAATTAACGCATGAGAACGCAGCTCGAACACATGTTCTTTCCTGGTTGTTTACATCTGTGCCTAGGCCATTGCCACTCTTTCAGTAATATCCCAGACGAAAAACCATGGGGAAACCACGGAATTACTAACCTCTTCTGTCAGAAATTGTGCACAGATATTTTACAAATATCGTCGATATTAAAATGAATCCTCCAAAAAATTAAGCTATTTTGAAAGTTTCCCAAAATAGTCAGTTTTCTTTTTTCAGACTCTGAAACTTATACAGATTAATTAGTATTGTTCAATATCTCTTACGCATGTATTTTCTGTTATCCCCTCCCCCTCCTTACCCTTTGATAACGATCGGCGGTCAAACGCTTTGCAGTAGCCTTGCTATTTCCAATCTTTCTACATTCACAACATAAATATCAATTTTCTTTTTAAACTCATTTTATTAGATTCTAGAACCTATGAAGAAGTAGATCCCAAAAATTTTTTGTGGACTGCGTTAGTAAAAGCCCTACGGAGAAAATCATCGTGCAGAAAAACGGAAAACACCTACCCTACGGGAAAAAAAAAAAAAAAAAAAAAAAAAAAACTCTTTTCGTTGCTTTGTGGATATTTTATAAAAGAGATTAAAATAATAATTAAAAAAAAAAAAGCTTTAGAGCTATAATGACGTCAATTTTACCCTGCAAGTTTATCACAAAGTTTTATATCAATTTTAATATTTACGCGTTAATTTCTTTTCATTTAAAAAAAAATTAAAATCAACTCGTAAACTATTTTAGAAACAGTTAAAAATTAAAGCAAATCATGTATTGTCTAAAAAAAGGCTTCTTCAATTTTTTCGATACTGATTATCAATTTTCTTTCAAAAAAAATTTTGATGAAATTCTGGCAAAAGCAGAATTTAGTTTAGTACGGAGGGCTATTAGTTTATTTTTCAAATTATAACATCGCTTTCCAATTATATTTTCAATTTCGATAAGTGTCCTACCATCGTAAAACTCGCGATAACGTTTTTTCCGTAGATTGAGGCTAATAGTCCTTCGTACTAATAAAATATAAAATCTGGCAATGAACATATGAAAATTTTGTCAACCTTATCTGAAAAAAAAATATGTATATACTTATATGTGTACATAAGTGTTTTTTTAAATGTAATTTTTTTTTTTTTTAGCTACAAATTATAGCACCCTAAATGCAATTTTCAAGTTTTTACAGCATATATTCATAAATAATTTATATTCTTTACGACTGCAATAAATTATTATCATGGATATTGGTTAACATTGTTTAAAATGGCAGTTTAATAAGCTACAATCTTTTATAGGATAAAATTATGTTAACTGTGATCAGATAATTAAAAAAAAAAAGTAACTATTTATAATATAAATGCTCTTAAAATGTAAACATTTTATTTTAAACGCTTAAAAAAATGCATTTATCGCTCTACAAAAGTAAACAAATATTTCTTCGCGAATTTAAATTTACAGGCACTGAAACTAAGCCTTGTAAGAAATTTTTTCGGATATGCATGCATTATCTAAAATTTTTCGATAATGCCCAATTTAATTATGCATTATCTAAAATTTTCCGTAAGCTTTAAATAATTAGTATTAAATAATAATATATTAGTGATGCAGTACGTAGATATTAGTTTTTAAAAAGAATAAATCATAAATTATGCCTTAAAAAGGTAAAATATAACAAATAGCACGTGCAAGCATAAAGATTCCGCACGTGTTATTCGTTGCACATGTTTTATTTTATATACACCAAATTACAAATAATAAAAAAGAATACAGGAAAAATATATTAGTTAACATTCTTACCTGAAACGAGCCACGAAAACATACTTTAAATCGGTGAAACATATTGCTGGACATTGTTACAACAATCCGTTCACGAGCAGGAAAGACAAAGAGCGAAAGAAATGCAATGCAAAGAAGCCAACAGCAACAGCAGGGTTGCCACCACGGATTAAGAAGTGGTTGCCACAAAGATCTTTCAATACTAGGGTGAGTCCAGCCTCTGGATCTGGAACACTGCGACCGATCCAACTGGACCCTGACATTTGATCCACAACCGGTCGAAAGCAGAGGCTGGACAACTCCGATCCCTCGATTGGATCAAAATCACTGCTGCCATCTGTAGGCTTAGTTTCAAATTAGCTCTATAATATTACATAATTAAATTAGTTAAAAAAAATTAATTCATTAATTAAAAATATAATTTAACTATGAATAAAAAAAAGATAGATGCATATCTATTTTTTACTATTCTGCAAAGTTGGGTACATATGCACTGAGATACAATAATATTAATTATATAATTCTTTTTCGAAAATTATTTAAATAAAAAAATAATAACAATAAAATTTTAATTTTAGAATTTTTTTCAGCAAAAATTTTTTTAATTATTTCCCTCAATTATGCATTATTGTATTTTAATAGTACACTGTAAACAATTTTAAGTTTTATTTTATGGATTTATTATCAAGCTAATTTTTGTTAAATATTTTTAAGTTGGAATGCTGAAATTTAAAATAAATACTTAGCATTCAAATATTCGATGTAAATAAGAAGTAGGTTCAAGTTTCATTATGATCTAAGGTAAGAAATATAAAACTATTATACATTGCAAAAAAATTATTAAATTTAAATTTAAATCAATGATTACAAAA
Source organism: Salticus scenicus (assembly GCA_963930645.1). NCBI lineage: Eukaryota > Metazoa > Arthropoda > Arachnida > Araneae > Salticidae > Salticus > Salticus scenicus. Next base: position 60,483,245 of record OZ005652.1, on the reverse strand, counting down.
AAAAAAAAAAAACAGTTTTTTAAATTATTATTCATTTGATTGAAATCTTCATTAAATTGGTTTGTTAAATTCAATTAATTCTGATTTTAATCAATAATATTTTAAATGTTTAATATATTTATGATTTTGTATTAATATTATTATTATTTAAATACAAATTAAATGTTGGTTTTTGAATATTTTTAATTATTTTTATGTTTGAATGCTGAAATTTAATGCAAATATTTAGTATTCAAACATAAAAGTGTTTCATAAAAATTAACTGATCGATAAATTGTTAGCAGGGAGCATTTTAAAATTTTATTTTATTAAATTTAAATAATATTCGATGAATTTTAATTTGTATTATTGTATATTTCAATCCATTGCATGCATATATTTATAATTCTAAAACAATTATACAGTTATTCACAAAAAAAGAAAAAAAAAAAAGCTTGTATGCACATTCGTGTTTGTAAGGACCGATAGATGGCGAAACCAGAGCAATAACCAATGTCCAATCCACGGAGTATTACTGAAAGAGGAGATGAAAGTCCAATTGGAGGTAGCTTTAAAACTGCGATGTGAATTTCTGCCAGCTATTGGGGGCGACACTTGTCGCTTTACCCTATATTTCGGCGCGGAGTTTTACAGAATATAGGAATTTTTAACCGGAAGTGATTTACACCTACGTCATCCGTATTTCCTGTTCGTCTCTCGTTTGGCGAATTATTCTGTGACGGCGTCAGCTCTCAGCTTGGCGTGATAGATCTCAAGATTCATTACATTGTTGTTGGGTCGTCGGTCGGTATGTGGTGTGTGCTTTTCGCTCTCCTCCATTTGCTTTTGCTATACTGTACAGTTCCTCTTGAAAATATAATTTATTTCAGGTAAGAATTTTTATTAACATTATTCAATATTACTGTAGTTTCACTGTATTCCGTTTTTTAATGTATTTTTAATACTTTTATTATTTTGCAAATAACACATAACGTAGTGATGTGTTTGCACGTGTTATTTATATGTTTGAAAATGTATGCATGAAATTAGTTTTAATTACTTTAGAAAAAGGTAAAACTTTATTCGTATGTTGTGTTGCTAAAGTAAACATGATTTTAACATTAAAGAAGCCTGCTTTTATTATAATTACTCTGAAACATAATTACTCGTTGCATATTCTTTTTTATAATAATACTATGAATACAGTTACTTGTTGCATATTATCTTTAATTATGCATAAGAATAATCTTAATCATTAAAAATTATATTTCACATTAATGAAGCATGTGGTAAAACTACTTTGGTTTTATTTTTATTAATGGCATATATGCGATTGTTGTATAGAGTTAACTTTAAATATTTTGAATTAAATTAAGTTATAATTTTCATTTGTGGTTGTAGCATGTAATTGTTATGTATTTTTTTTTTTTTTTTTTTTTTTTTTCCCACATTGAAAAGAGCATGTTAAAGTTAATTGCAGGGGTGATTTTTATCGGGGGAAAAAATAAATATATATATATGTATATTAATGAAAATAGCTAGCTTCTAATTTCTAATGAAATAGATTTATCAATATCTATAAGCGTGTATTAAAAATAAGGATTTATGTAAGTATGAAAGTGTTTCAGAGAATTGTATATGTAGTTCACAAAATTGATTTAATCAGAATCACCCTTGATAACTTGCAATTGTATGCTTGACAGAAAATTTTTTAAATGATGTAAATCTTTTGCCTCCTTTTCGTGTAATTGCTGCCCTAACTTAGTAACAGAAATTTTCAGTAGCCACAGGGCCACTTAAGAGGGTTATAAAATATATTTTAAAGCCCCCCCCCCCTTTACTCTGTATACAATCTTAATTTAACTATAAAAGACAGTTATTCCATATTTTGTACACAATTGATTTGTTTATTACTGACTAAATAATTTTACTTTGTTTTTATTTTCTCTTAATATTACCGACCTTTATTTAGAAATTTTACCTTTAAAAACAAAGTTAGCTACTAATGAAATAATGACATAGGCTAACCATTGGCTGCTAATATGAATTTTTCCACTTTTTGCCTTTTATTTTATTTTTGAGTTAGTACCTATCTAATCAGATCACTGTAAGTACTATTTCTGTATTATAAATTATCTACTATCTGAAGCTGAATATGATGTGAAGATTGATGCCTGTTCCTGGAAAATTTAAGAATAAATGCTAGCTAAACACATCTTCAGACAAAAATTTATAAAATATTTTCTGTCTGTTGGTGCGTCTTTGCTGGTTATATTTTCTGCTTCCGGTTCCTGTGTTCAAGAATTTTCAAGGAGAGTAAGTAAGCATCTTTTGAATGTATTTTTTTCCTTATACATGAGATCTACATAATATATTTTCAATATTTGATGTACATGCATTGTGTATATGTGTCTCTTACCTTTTATTTTAAAATTCAGTTTTTATTTATTGATAAGTTTATTTAGTTGTGCAAATTTTCAGCTTTTATTTATTTTCCACTCTCATCCGAGAAAAAATCCAGTAGTATTTATACTTTAATATAATGTTCTAGTATTTTGAAATTGATAAAATTTATAGATCATTGTCAATATTTTTTCTCTATTATAAACTGTCTACGTGTCTACTATCTGAAGCTGAATATGATGTGAAGTTTGATGCCTGTTCCTGGGGAAAATTTAAGAAGAATGAATGCTAGCTAAACATGTCTTCAGACAGAAATTTATAAAATATTTTCTGTCTGTTGGTGTGTCTTTGTTGGTTATATTTTCTGCTTCTGATTAATTCATTGATCAAGAATTTTCAAGGAGAGTAAGTAAGCATCTTTTGAATGTATTTTTTCGCTTACACATAAGATGTACATCAAATGTCGAAAATATATGAATGTAGATGTCATCCATCCTGTATATTTCTCTTCCCTTTTTATATTAACATTAAATTTTTATTTATTTTACTAATAAATTTATTTAGGGTCTTGTACAATTTATTTTATTTTATTTATTTATTTTTAAATATACAAAGGTGATTGCATTCAAGTAATTTACCTTATTTCCGATATTTGATTTTAAATTTCAGATTTTATGTATTCACAGTTACCCCTGAATATAGTTATTTTCTTGGGGGGGGGGGGGGAGTCCAGAAAAAGAAATAAAAATCCTTGTGTTTTATATTTTATTGAAAATTGCTTGCTTCTAATTTCTATAGCAATAAGCTTGTATTAAAAATCAAGATATACTCATCTTGCATATGTTTCACTTTTTTTTTTTTTTTTTTTTTTTAATACAAAAATTTACTTATTTAAGGATGTGGTGTAAAATTTCAGATTTTATTCATCTTATACACTCATCTGGGAAAAATAAATCTTTTGTTATATAATAATAATTCATCATATTTAGCAAAATATATCTATTGTCGAATATCATTTACTAAATTACATGACAGTTGACTAACACAAATGCATAATCTTACATTTAAATTCTTTGCTAAATTAAAAAAAAAAAAAAAGTGCTATTTCTTCTTTATTTAAAAATCAAGCCTTCAAAGCAATGAGAAAGTTTCAATTAGAATGTTAACCAAAACTAAGAATTACAAAAAAGAAAACTGATGTTATTGCAATTAATAAATATTTACACACATATAACTTATTTATACATACACAAACGAATATCAGACATTATAGGAAACTAAAAGTGCATTAGAAAGGTAAAAATATTTATCAAATCCCTCAAATATTTTATTCGATTTGGTTTTAAGAATTGTATATGTATATATGCATTTATATGGTCGTTATACAAAAAATCCCTTTACAATCAGTTAAATATCCCTATACCATAATAAGTTGAAGTACAAAATTTCAACATTGTAAAATAATAAATCTTTTTTCTATTTTCTTTTTGTCTTTTGTCTTAATATATGTATATATAAAGGAAAAATAAGAATTTGTTATACTATAAAAATTATACACAGACACAACTGTTATAAATAAGTTTTTAAATTTAAAAGTTAATATACTTAATTTTTCTACTGCATTACCATTTGATTTGCAATAAATATAATAAATAAAAAAAAAGAAGGGAAAAAAAAAAAAAAAGATTTTGTCTTTAAATGAATGAATTAAATTAAATAAATAAAAAATAAATAGCGTGATTGAAATGAAAGAATTAAAAAATAGAGAAGGCAATGTTTAAAACTGAAACAAAAAATAATAATAATAATTATTATTATTATTATAAAAATTCATATTTGAAACTTGGAAAATTCTCTATCAGGTGCACACCTGCAGAGTTCCAGCTACACATCTGTCAAGTTTTATAGCTCTGCAAATAGTAGTGTGAGCACCAGAGTACAGACAAATACACAGGCACTTCTCTTTATTTCCATAGAATAGCAGGCTACGCCCGCTTCACTGGTCACTATATTTAAATGAATTTTCAACAAAAGAGAAAAAATTAATACCTACATTGAAATCGCGCTAACTTTACTTTACTTCATAAGTTCGGGTACGGTACCCACTGCCTATAGCAGTTCTTTTTTCGCCCACACTGCATCGGGTCCATGTTCCTATTGCCTACAGAAAGGTCTTTCTTGAGCACTTCAATTTGGGTATTTATTGATGACAGGTGGATCTGCTATTATTTAAGAACTATTATTTTAAAAATGACTATATCTCAGCATCTATTAAATATTTTAGTTTGGGAAGCATACATTTTATTGCTTGCTCTTTACACAATATTACCATATGATTCTGACGAACATAATAAATAAAATAAAAAGTAGATTTTCTTTTAAAAATAATTAAATTAATAAAAAAACAAATTTTAATTATTTTAATCCTTTCTACTATAAATAACTATTTTTCCTGATAAATACTATAAATTTTAAATAATAATAATAATGATGATAATTTCGCTGCTAAGATATGCAGATGATTAAAATGAAAATAGGGAAAAAAAAATTAATAATATTCAAATTCGAAAGATTTTCGGTGAGGTGCATACCTGTAGGGGCTCAGGTATCCATCTGCCAAGCTTTGTAGCTCTGCAATCAGTAGTGTGAACACCCGAGCGCAAACAGACATAGACACACACAGAGATTCTTCTTTTTATTTATATAGATTATGTATTTCAACGTGATGGCAAATATGGAGATTTCTATAATATTGTTTTGCTTTTGTCTTATGTTATGTGTTATCAATATTCATATTCAATCAAAAGCCAAGCGGCAATTATGTGGGTAAAGCCCCGCGAGAGGAGCGAAACCTCCCTCGAGGACTGGTGATCGGAGAGAGCTTGGGGTAGAACCCTCTAGTTTAATAAAAATAAATCTAATTAAAAAATACTTTATTTATCACAAGTGAGAATTTTTAATACTTAAACTAAATACTTTTATTTAAAAAAAAAAAAAAAAAATTCTATGAATGATTACAAATAAAATAAATAAGTAAATAGAAAACTGATGTGATTTATAAAATATATATGTATTTCTAATAAAATAGTTGAGTTTACTAAATACTCGTACTATTGTTTCGGGTCTTTATTTAAAAAATCTCTTTTAAAATACATTTAGTATAAATAATCTGGTGTGTCACTCACAGACTCACACTACTTTCTCTTACCCTGAAATTTAATACTATAAATACAGGTTGGAGATTAAGAAGTAAGATAACGAGTACTGTTATGATAACCTATGTTAAACAATTCAAATTAGGCTTAGGAAGAGTTTTATATGATAATTAGTTCTGTGTGAGGGGGGCTACAGCCCCCCTCAACCCCCCGTTTCATTAATGTACAAAAAACAAGTGATGTATATTTAGCTTAAAACATACATTATTTACCATATCTCTGTAGAATTTATTTCAATTCCCGAACAGCTTTCCTGGAAGTGGTAAAATATTATTAGTAAAGCACATCCACTATCAACAAATAACTAGTGTGTTGTGGCCACCACACGACTTCTTCTATATTTTTCTATACAAATTCACTCAGTAACAGAGTTCCCACAGTCCTTGAAAGTCCTTAAGAAGTACTTGAATTTCATTTTCTTTTTCAAGGGCCCTTGAAAGTACTTGAATTTTGTGCAAAGTCCTTGAAAATCCTTGAATTTTCCACTCCAATAGACGTGCTTATCGCGAATTCTGTCATGGCTAAACTATCTCCATCTCCACATGCGCATGCCATTGTCTAATATAATGATTTTGTCATAAAATTCTTATTTCATTGTCTTGCTTTTGCATATAGTTTCAACTTATTTGGGTTTTTTTGCCAGTCTCGTACCTGTTTGATGGACTGGTCAGTAATTTTGAGCAGAAAGTGACTAGACCAGGACTCAAACCTAAAAACTTTGAAATAATTATAATGATTCCAAATCTTGAACTAATCGTTTTTTGACTCTTGTAAAAGTTAATTTGGTCAATCCATCAAAAATGCATTGTGAAAACAGGCAAAGTTATTCTAATTGTAAAAAAAATATTACTAATGAAAGTAGTTACTAAAGTATTGTGTGTATACCTAGCGTTCTGCGATTTTCCGTTAGTCCTTGAAAAATTTCAAATAGGCCTTGAAAAGTACTTAAAAAGTCCTTGAATTTTTTTCTTCGTTAAGAGTGGGAACCCTGAGTAAAAATAATTTATTAAAATTATTATTTAAAAAAATTATCTCCCATGATAATGCACACAGTTTCCATATTAGAGAAGTAATATAACACTAAATACCCCCAAAAAAATTTAAATTTATTCTCAATATTACAATTTTTTTTTTTTTTTTGTTAAAAAAAAAAAAAAATATATATATATATATATAACTTTATTTTAAATTATCTCAGATCGATGGTTCAACCATTCGTTTTAAAGGTATTGGCGAGCTCCTTTGAAATAATATACCTATCATGAAAATTTACTCCCCTCGAGGGGGGACTTCCCCCCCCACGGGGAGATGAGGCTCCTACATACACATTTTTTTTTTTTTTTAACCAGTTCACTATCTCTATTACACAAGATATATATTCGTTTCATTTGGTTTAGTGCAGTCTATAGATGTTAAACTCTACATACCCTCAATTTCCCCCATAGACGTAATGTATTTGAATACTTTTGAGTGTCCCTGTACACGAACCATTTGCTTCATCTCAACGAAAAGCTTAGGGTAGCATCCCTATATGATACACATTTAGAATACCGAGTTTGGAATTTCTGCAACTGATGCAACTGAGATATGCTGATAACAGACAGACACACAGACCATTCGCTAAAAACGTGATTTTCGTATTCAGGGGACCTCAGAACATGTAAATATAACAAAAACTCACGTTCGAAAATTTTACCCTAAAACAATACTTTCTCGGCCCTATGGGTAAGAGAAAGTAAAAAGGTTTTATATATAAAAACTAGTTTAAAATATTTAGGGAAAAGAAAAAATAAATTAACTTATTTATTAACAATATAATTTTTAACAAATTATTTGAGAGTGCTTAATACTATTTTTTGGACTTTCAATAAAAAAGCCTATTTCAGTGGTCGAGCGGTTCTGTTCTCGATGCTGGTAGGCTGGAGATGTCGGGTTTAATCCCAAGTCGCCTTCATCCATCTAGCCGTTGGGGTTTTTTTATGGTTTTCTCCGAAGCTTGCGGAAAAAAAGGCTAGTTCTCAAAATAATCCCATGACAATAAATTTATTTGCATACGAATAATAAATATATATTTCTTTATATGTCGTAAAAAATAAACCTGTAACAATTTTCTTTTATTTAAATTGAGGAAGAAGATAATTATTGTATGTAATTGTAAAAACTTTGACATACCTAAAAATCGACTTTAATGTGTTGGATTAATAATTAGTAAAAAGATTAAGTTAAACAAAAGTCACCAATTTCTGAGAAAAAGTTCAAACCGTTCAAAAGTTAGATTTAGAGAGAGAGAGAGTTCGAATTATTTTTAGCAATTTTTCTTACATGCGTCAGCATCATGAATATAATTCAATATTACTTTCGCGTCATTTTTATTAATTGAATCTTTTGTAGACAATCGGATTCAAAATTATGGTTTAAACTATTTTTCACACGTTCTTACAGTTAAATAAATAAATAAATTTGAGTTTAATGTATTTGGTTTATTTCTTGACGGGGCTTTTAATGTAGATTTTAATTCAAAAAGCGGAAGAGAATTCATCGAAAAATTAAAAATTATTTTTTTTCATTTGGGATCTAATCCAAACTTAAAACCACTGTAGAGGCAGTGTTGCCAGATTGGGGACTTTTTTAATTCAATATCCACCAATAATTTGTAATTGTAACTGTTGCCTAATCGCTTCGAAGATTAATCATCTTTTACATATATCAAATATCACTTCTCAAAATTATTGGTGGTAGTTGAATAAAAAACGTCCCCAATCTAGCAACACTGTGTAGATGCCCGTGACAAAATGCGGGTACTCCGAAGCACCTCGTTGACTTGAGACAATAGACGCTATCTCTTCCAATACAGGTATGTGATCGGGGATTGATACGAGTGTGCACCTGCACAGTTAACACAAATCACAGGCCTTTACATGGAAAATTTGACAAAAAACGTTTCTAATATAGAAAAAAGTCCTGTCGTACTAGATTAAATTCTGGCTCTGACAGAATTTTTTTTTCTTTTTCGTAAATTTCAATTAGTGCACTACCAATTAACACTTTGTCCAAGCACTACGGTGTTTGGGAAGTAAGGCCAGGATCCTAGGCCTGAGGGGAAGTGCCCTCCGTGAGGGGTCTTTCTAAAGGGTCTTAGCCAGTATTTACGCAAGTTTCGGAGAAAACCACGGAAAACTCTGAACGGTTAGGCCGACGAGCGCACCTGGGATCGAACCTGGCAAAAGCATTTCGACGAAAGGCCGTGAAACAACAAACGCTATCTTTATCTCCCGACCAATTTTTTTTTTATAAAATATTTATATACATAACATGTTATCAATATCAGCTTTTGTAAATCCACTGCAAGATGAAGGTCTTCCCTAGATGATCCCAATCTACCCTGTTTCCTGAAATTTTTCTTCATTCCGCTTTTCCTAACTTCACAATCTCATTTTTCGAACGACACATTTTTTTTTTTTTTTTTTTTTCACTGATCTTTTCTTATCTCTCGGAATCCAAAATAGGACTTCGATGATCCAATCTATCGCCGTTTCTTCTGGCAAGGTGCTCATTCTAGCTGCATTTTAACTTCTTAACTCTACGAAAGGCATCAGTAACTTTGGTTTGCTCCCTAATCCATGTGTTTCGCTTTCTGTCTCTTCAGGCAGGCCCTGATAAAGCCAGGTCATGCGGGGCAGTTGCCCTGGGCCCCCCTTCTGGAAGGGCCCCCAACAGGCAGAAGCAGAAATATTGCAACCTAAAGACCTCTTATGCCACTGCAAGGGGGCCCCCCAGAATAAGCTTGCCCCGGGGCTCCAGGTAGTCTAAGTCGGGCCCTGTCTTCAGGTGAATCCTAACATGCATATCTCCATGCTTCTCTGTGTTGTTTGAAGCTTTTGTATAATTTTACTCATTAATAATTAAGTTTCTGAAGCATAAGTTAAAACAGGAAATATATATATAATCCAAAATGTGTAAACAGTGGAACAAATTTTGTAATTTCGTTTGTATGGATCTTCTGTAGTTTATTGTTTTTGTTATCATAGTAAATCTTAAAATCAAACAATGAAATATTTTTTGTTGGAAACGTGTTTTATGCGATATTTCATTATAATTATATTTTGAAGCCCTCTGTATTTTACAAACCCTTAAAATCATGTTAAAAAATTTTACAAAATAAAAGTTGAAATTTGTTTCAATACTTTCATGATTGTTCGAAAGAAAACAAAATGTTTATGATTTCGGTTTGTCTGTAAGTCTGTCTGTGCTGTAAATTATTTAAATATAAATTGATCGTCCAATAAAACTAAAATTTTATGACGTGTAAAATAATATGTTCTCTGTGAAAAGTCGTACGTGCTGCACTTATAATTCATTTACAGGGGCATATAAAAGTATTTGGATACACTACGGTTTATGTGCGGTTGTTAATTGAAGTGGTACCACCAAAAGCTGTGAAGTTCTACTTACGAAGCTGGTAAACAAGAAAGGTGGGATTCGAAACCAGGTCAGTCATACTTGCTGGTTTAGCTGCTTATGTAATTTTCTGTGGTTTCCCCTGAATCTCACGTGACTATGGATCAGAATCCTTTAGAAAGGCCTCGTGTAAAAGTTACGTTTCACCTTCTTTTATTGATACCACACACACACACAAAAAAAAAAAAACTAAATTAAGCTTACTATACAGATATTACTGAGATTCACTACAATACGCTTAATTACAAATTATATGCACTTTATTTCCTATTTATATACACAAAGAGCTAAATTTACTTTTAAAATGATTATAATATGTTTTAACTAAGTGATTTATCATGTGTTCTCTTTTGAATCGTATTTTGACTAAATTAAAATAGTAGCATCAATTTGAAAAAGGTTAATAAAATTAATAAAGAGTTTTTTAATTTCATGTTACCCCAAAGAGAAAAAAAAAAAGACACACCAAGCTGAAGTGGGGACAAAAATTGGTAGATGAGGTGGAAGGGGGGGGGGTCCGAATGGGACAAAAAATGGTAGATGTGATGTACATGTGGAGAAAAACAATTGATTACAGCTTCATAAAATTTGAATGATTTAATCAAGACAAAAGGCCTCACAAAGTAAACAAGTCAATAACGCGTTGATCCACTTCTGGCCCTTATGTACGCAGTTATTTGGCTTGGTATTAATTGATAGAGTTGGCAGATGTGCTCCTGTGAAGTATCGTGCCAAATTCTGTCCAATTGTTGCGTTAGATTGGTAAAATCCCGAGCTGGTTGTAGGACCCTTTTTATGATGCTCCAAACGTCCTCAATCGAAGAGAGATCCGGGGACTGAGCTCAACCCCACTGGGGTTGAGCTCCCTTCAAATACCCCCCTATTAAGGGTATTTGAAGTCACTGAAGTACCAGTTGCACGTAGGATCGACGATAATGATGAATTGGTGCTTGATTCCATCAAAACCTGTATGCAGGGCCCGAAATTTCAACTCAGATTACACTCGCCAAAAAAATTTTTTACTCGCCATAAATTAGGGTTGTCTTTTTTTTTTTTTTTTTTTTTTAATGCATTTTGGGTTTTTAATTTTTCCGGACTATTTTAAATGCTTTTACAAACATGCCTAAAATTATATATATTAAAAGTGTGTCGTATATCATCATGTCTCATAATCATCTGTAATTAAAAATCCTTGATTAAGATTTGAAAAACATTAAAATATCTAATAACATAAATGGAAATATTGATTAAAAAAAAAAAAAAAAAAAGGAGTTAAGCTTCCTTATTTACCTATTTATTTATTTAATTTTTTACATCAGAAATGTCTTTTTTATTACTTTCTCTTACCCATAAGGTAGAGAAAGTATTGTTTTTGGGTCAAATTTTTGAACGCGAGATTTTGTTATATTTACACGTTTTGAGGTTCCCTGAATACGAAAATCATGTTTTTAGCAAATGGTCTGTGTATCTGTCTGTTATCAGCATATCTCAAAAACAAATTATGGCAGAAAGTTCAAACTTGGTATTCTAAATGTGTATCATATAGGGATGCTACAGTAAGCTTTTCGTTAAGATCAAGCAAATGGTTCGTATACAGGGACAATCAAGAGAATTCTAATACATTACGTCTATGGGGGAAATTGCAGGAAAGTAGAGTTTAACGTCTATAGACTGCACTAAACTAAATGAAACGAATATATATTTTTTTGTAATAGAGATAGTTAACTGGGAAAAAAATTATGTATGTAGGAGCCTCGCCTACCCCCCTGGGGGGGAGAGTAAATTTTCATGATGGGTATCTTTCAAAAGAGCTCGCTAATACCTTTAAAACGAATGGTTGAACTATCAATCTGCGATAATTTAAAACAAAGTTATCGATTTTTTTTTTACTTTTAACAAAAAAAAAAAAAAAAAAAAAAAAATCGTACTTTTTTTTTTTTTCTTAATTTTGAGAATAAAATTGCCTTTTTTTTGGATATTTGGTGTTATACTACTTCTCTAATATGGAAATCGTCTGCATTATCATGAAAGATAATTTTTTTAAATAATAATTTTAATAAATTATTTTTTAAAAACAGACATTTTTTAATAACCGAATTAAATTCTATATAAATGTAGGTGCATTAATGAAACGGGGGGTTGAGGGGGGCTATAGCCCCCCCTCACACAGAACTAATTATCATATAAAACTCTTCAGAAGCCTAATATGAATTGTTTAACATAGGTTTACATAACAGTACTCGTTATCTTACCTATTAAACCTGTATTTATTGTATTAAATTTCAGGGTAAGAGAAAGTCGTGTGAGTGACACACTAGATTATTCGTTTTATTTTTGTAATCAGACGGAATGTCGATGCGTATAGCTTGTTCATTGTCATTTGAAATTACATTTCGGAATAACTTTTTCGATAAAATCGTTGCTTACAAATCATTACAAGCACAAATCCTTGGCGTTTCAGTGAAAAACTGGGAAAAGTGAACTGTTTTCTGGTCATTATTCAACAAAATAAGCAGTATCTTTTAAAGGACTCGGGCTCATTTTCATGAGCCAATATTGCATAGGCAAACTTTCGCATTTCTCTTCTCACTCTGCTTGGAGAAATCAGAGCGGGAGAAACGAAACTGCCGAAGAGATTAAAACTTTATGTATGCACATCATTTTTCCTTTCCTAGACTGGGACGATCGTCAGACAGTGCACACAGACTCGGCATTCCGAGAAGAGAAAAAGGAGAGGTTAAATGTGAGGTTATAAGATCACAAGATTTTACTACATTTAAATCTATTAAAAAAATGTTTTCTGTCACTATATCGTGTGAGAATTCTATCTATAACTCGACCAAATTTTTACTCGCCACAGTAAAAATTCCACTCGCCAATGGCGAGCTGGCGAGCGGAAATTTCGCGCCCTGCCTGTATGTATGTCATTTTGTGTCCAGTTTGCATTACTCCTTCTTGGTGCGTCACTTTTTTTGTTAAAGAGTATATATTAAAGCAAGACCAATCATTAAATAAACAAAAATGAAAATTATAATAGGCCGTTTCTGTATTTTTCTGTATTGTTTAATTTTACGCTATTCCATTTCAAATAATTTGGTCCCGTAGATAATAATGAAAAAGAATTTTTCGTTGTGTCCCTGTAAAAAAATTATGAATGATAAATTCACCAAAATATATACAATTCGTGTGACGGTGATCCAATAAGAGGCCTGTCCAACCCAAAACACTTGGCGGCCGCACTGAAAATCTGTTTTATTTAGGAGGGCATCGTATATGCACACATGTGTATGTTTGTGAGTGCATGAATTATAATGAAATGCCTTTTTTCGAGGGAGAGCAGGGTGAAGATTCAGAGCTGAATATATTAATTTAAATTATTTTCCTTCATAAATTAGCAATAACGCCAAAAAAAGAAAAAAAAAAAAAGACTATACCTTAATAACTATAATAAAAAGAATGAATAATGGATCTAATAAGGTTTCATTATAACAGTGTGATTCTTTTGCTAACATAACCGTTGAAAGTTTTTTTTTTTTTTTTTTTTTTGAAAAGTCAGAACGGATTTATTTATTTTTAATCTGTTAACCAAAGTTGTCAAACTTTACATATCGCTAGTCTCCTCGCGGGCCGTGGGCTATACAGCGGGCCTTGGGTTGAACTTGAACTCTCCTGATCTATAATATGTGTATAAAATTTCAGCTCAATTAAATAAGGCGTTTAAGGGCGTTTAAGGATAAAGAATTTTTCTTTGTGTACTTAAAAAAAAACTATAAGTTCTAGATTCACCAAAATCAATAGGGTCATTCGAACCAACTTTCAGCAAACAAATTCGAACAAAGCGTTTAGGCGCTATCGTGATCACACACACACATCATCGCAAAAATAGTAAAATCTTGAGTGACTTCATACGACTTTCCGACGGTTAACGGTTGTATATAAGTAAAGTAAAATAAGAGATGCCGTTAAATAGACAAAAGAGAAAAATATAACAGGGTGTTTTTTACAGTATTTTTCACTGTAAAAAAAGTCACAGAAAAATAGTTAGGTCGCCCTGATGAATAAAAAAATCGTTATAAGATATAGCAAAAAATGGTGCTATAATTATTTTCGAAATTTAATACGTGTTATCAAGAAACGTTGTCAAGCAATACCCCCACTATTTTTTTAATTTTTAGCTCCATCTTATAAGGCCCACCAGCGGCCGAGCGGTTCTGCGCTCAAAGCTGGTAGACGTGAGGTGCCGGGTTCGATCCCAGGTCGCGCTCGTCGGCCTAGCCGTTCGGAGTTTTCCGTGGTTTTCTCCGAAACTTGCGTAAATACGGGCTAGGACCCCTTAGAAAGACCTCCACGGAAGGCACTCCCCCTCAGGCCCAGGACCTACAGCAGTCAATCGGCCTTAATCCTAAACACCAAACACCAACACCATCTTATAAGACATTTATATGCTATCACACTTTAGAGTTTGAGGTCATAATCCATAATGATAAAAAAAAAAAAAAATCGTTATGTCCTTGTAAAAAGAACTATCAGTGCAAGATTCTCTATAATTAATACAGTTCGTGTGACAGTAACTTATAATGTGTATATAAATTTTTAGTTCATTTGAATAAGGCGTTTAGACGCTATGTGCTTTAAATAATTTGAGCCTATAGGCCATAACGATAAAGAATTTTCCTTTGTGTCCCAGTAAGAAGTTATAAGTACTATAGTCACCACAATCTATACAGTTCGTGCAATGGTGATTTATAACGTGTATCTAAATATTCGTACGTCGAAAAAAAAAGTCACCCGAAAAACTTATTAAAGGACTTGGAGCTGATATACCTAATTCAAGTTTTCTATGACATATCGATATTCTGTATTGAAAATGATATAATTATAGCAACTAATGCGTGTAGAGGAACTTGCAAAAATATTTCTGATGCATTAAAGTCCATGATCGGTATTTTAAAAAGAATCTTCATTTTACACTGAACATAACATAGGAACTCCTTTGCGTTTTTTGCAGGTGGTAAAAAAGAGCTTGTGTCTTTTTATTCTATGAAAACTCGGCCCAAAGATGTTTAAATGCATATAAAAAGGTAATATTTAAAAGATTAAGACAAATAAGAATAACATGAAATATTTGTTTACTAATGTAAGATATACCTCTTCCATTGGACTGCCATAAAAGAATATTTTGATGAGCCGACGTATAATCGGAATTTTAGTAAACAATTTAGGAACTTACAAGTTTTATTTTATACACTAGGGGGCTGTGCCCCCTGCTCGCTCCGCTCACCAACCCCCGAGGGAGGCTTCGCCTCCCCCAGACACACTTTACTTATTAACACATGCAGAGCTCTGCCCACCTATTCGCTGCTTTCTTTCCCTGAAAAGGAATATTAATCGTGCATATAACAAGCCAAAAGCAGAAAATTATTATGGAAGTCCTCATATTCAATGCCATATATATATATATATATATATATATATATATATATATATATATATATTAATAGAAAGAAATATCTAGACCATTTTGCATTACAGCTTTAGTATATGAGCCCTTTTATTTCTTTTTTACAACTTTAGATCCGGACCACGGTACCCCAGTTGGTAGCGCGCCGAGCTCGTAATTGGAAGATTGCGGGTTCGATTCTCGAGCCGGCCAAAGACCATCGTGTACACTAATGGTAACTGGTGCACGTAAAATATGTTGTGGCCGCAATATCCTCCATGTTCCCATCAAAATTATACATCTGGGGGCCACCGAAGCGGGGGAGCCATCCCCTTCGTGTAGGACCAAAACTGTGTTGGCATGTCTCCGTAACATCCGTATGGGTACGTCCCAGACCGTCGCCAATTATCCATAGCGCAGTCAACACAACCTACCTAATTATCTACCTACCTACAACCATGGATCATATTTTAATTTTCCTGTGTAAGAAAATTAATTTGCTAAAAATAGAGAAAAAATGTTATTTATTTCGAGCCGCGGTACCCTAGTCGGTAAAGCGCCAAGCGCGTAATTGGAAGATTGCCGATTCGATACTTGAGCTGGTCAAAGACCGTCGTGTGGCTGGTGCACGTAAAATCTGTCGTAAGTCCTCCATGTTCTCATCCACACTATAACTCTGGGGATCACCAAAGCGGGGGGCATCCCCTGCGTGAAGGATGAAAATTGTGATTGCATGCATGTCTCCGGAACATCTCCAGGGGTACATCCAAGACCGTCGCCAATTACCCATAGCTCAGTACTGGTGCGACGTTAAATCCAACCTACCTACCTACATACATACAACCATGGATCATATTTTAATTTTCCCGTGTAAAATGACTTCATGACAGAAGAACAAGGTCACTTTTTTCAAAATGGCAAATAGAGTACCTTCATAAACTTGTCGTTTTTAGTTAATAACTTCTTTAATTAGAATGATAGAAATTTCTAAGCAGCTGAAATGTCTCCCTTGGAGTATTCGTAACACATTGATACCTATCATGACGCGAAGGACCCTGCCCTCCGCTAGAAGATGCTGTCGCAGACAAAAAATTTGACGCCAGTGACAGTAACTTTTTTTTAATATATAGAGAAATGGAATTATAAATAACATTACTATGCAGAATGAAAATTAATAATGTAATGTTATAAATTTAAAAAAAATTTTAAAGGTAGTGTTAGTTTTTAATTTAATAGTAGTGCTTGGTGAAATAGCATATACTTACTATTTATTGAAAAAAAAATGCATTTAAAAATAGCATATGGATAGAAAAATGTGTAGAATCATATCTTAATTGCAATATGTTTCTATTTTTTTCTCTTAAGAAATTACGCTGACAATATATATATATATATATATATATATTCTACCTTCATCTAGAACGAATAGTCATTTTCTGAATCCCTAAGCTGGATGTATAAATTTCTTAGTTATGCGTATAAGGAAAAGAAATAAACTGAATAGAAGAAATGACCGAGAATTTCTAACAAAGCGACAACGCATTTTTGTTTGAAGCACTCGTGCCTACTTTGTCCACGTGACGAAGAATCATGTCTTATTTCGACCTGAAATAATTGTTGCATGTTCTTGCATTTTATGGTGTTTATTCAAATTTCTGTACGTATAACAGACGTTATTTTCAAATATACAGCCTAAAATATAATTAAAATTTCATGAAAAAAAAAAGCAGTTTTCAGTAATTCAAAATAAATTTATCATCTAAATTTTGTGCTGCTTCTTCTCCTACGCTTGCACTTTAAGATATAGATCTAATAAACTGTGCCTTCTCAATTTTCGAGTTTTTTTTTTTTTTTTTTTTTTTTTTTTTTTAAATATGAAATTTTAGTCAAATTTTAGGTTATATTTGAAATTAATCTCTCTTGTTTGTTTTGCAATACTGATAGAGAACTGTTGAAACACTTTAGTTTTTATGGATTTTATTATTAATAGTCATCGAATCACAAACACAAGTGCGGCAGATTCTTCTAATGATATCAGATAATTTTCTACATTTTTTCTTTTTTTTTTAACTTCCATTACCCTACTCCCTACTACCGTAGGTAATGGAAGTATTGTATTCGGTCCAAAAATTCGATATCGAGATTTCATCTGATTTACATGTTTTAAGGTCTCCTGAGTAAAAAAAAATGGTTTTTGGCAATTGGTCAGTGTATGTGTGTGTGGGGGGGGGGGGGATCTTATGGCTATCAAATTTTAATGAGAATTGGAAACCGGAAGTGGTATCTCAGTCCGTATCTCAAAAACGGCTCTAACGATTTTCTTCAAAATTGCTGTATAAATACTCTATTAGATGTCCTTTCGAATGATATAGTTGGTTAGTTCAGAAAAATTGATAGGCGTCCTGTATCAATAGCTCAATTTCAGGTCTTGCAAGTGCGTTCCTTTAAAAACAGCTGCATGATTTTTTTTTTTTTTTTTTTTCCATGTTAACCTTCTTTTAAATATCATTTTGCATGTAATTGTTGTTTTCTGGTCAACAATTAATTATGCCAAGTTTTGTAAAAGTTGGTATCTCAAAAACGGCTCAAACGAACAGAAATTTCAATTGATTTAGTACGACGTTCACTTAGTATATACCTGGAGGAAGGGGGGGGCGGGTAGGACCAGATTGAAAGAAAATATTTTTTTTTATATCACCTTCTTACCGATTTTAATGAAAATTTGTATGATCGCGTACAATTTATGAAAAAATTACACTAAGTGTCAGATATAATTGGGGTTGAAGGGGGGGGGGGAACTAAAGGGGAAGAAGCAGGGAATAATTACATGATTTTTTTTGTATCACCATTTTACCGATTTAATAACTATCACTTTCTTTTTATCAATTTCACAATGAGTGTTATATATACCTGGGGGGGCAAGATGGGTTGTAGACGGAAATATATATATTTTTTAAATTGTTCTAATATTGATTTAAATAAAATTTTGTATATATACCACTTACTCTTTAATAAAAATTACAGTGAATGTTACACGTATCTGGGGGGGGGGGACTAAGAGAGGACAGAGTGAAAAAAGTGGTTGCTTTTATATCACTATGCTAGCTACTTTTATGAAACTTTATATGACTATCACTTACTTTTTATTAAAATTATAATAAGAGTTACCTGTAGTTAAAAAAGGGGCAAGTGTGTGTATTGAGGGAGGGGTGCAGATGAAAAATAAAATAATCTTTTTAAACAACACTTATTATCGATTTTTTTATTGACATTTTGTGCAAGTGTTACTTACTGTTAATGAAAAATTACAATGAGAGTTACATACGTCTGGATGGGAGGGGGGGGGGGGGGCGCAGACAGAGAGATAGAGAATGGTGTTTTATATCAGGCCTGTCCAACCCAAAACACTTGGTGGGCCGCATTGGAAATATATTTTATTCATTCGAGCCGCACTGTATATACAATCATTAAAAAAACGCCCCCCCCCCCTCCTTTCCCGACTAATTTCGCCGTAAATTAGTGTAGAGACTTGCGACTGGTGTCAATCAATTAGTAATAAGGCCTAGTTTAGAACGGTTTAGTTAGATTTTGTTTAAGGGGTGTCTACATATTAAAACTGACATCAACTTCATTTTTTTTTTTTTTTTTCAAAGGCAACCCCCTAATTTCGACAAGCTTTTTGGATTACTTGGTTCAAATCAGCTCAGAAAATGGCATAGTTTATATGTTTCTATCAATTTTTCTCAGAGTTATAATTTGTTAAAATATGGAGATGCTAATGTTAAATGAATGTAATAAACATTAATTCATGTCTTCCCAAAAAAATAATAGATTATTTTATATATATCTATATATATAAAAATGAATTGCTGTTCGTTAGTCTCACTAAAACTCGAGAACGGCTGAACGGATTTATCTTATCTTAGTCTTGAAATGTTCGTGGAGGTCTAGGAAAGGTTTAAAAGGCGAGAAAAAATCGAATAATTTCCGGGAAAACCCTAAAAACAGCCCTTTTCTATTTCCCATACAAACGTTTTCTAGAGTCAATTTGAACTTTATTGCTATTCAATAAAGTTTAGGTGTGTTCCTAACGGCTGATGGCTGAGCTACAAAAATTTGCATGTTGATTCGTAATGACCTCCCCTGATGCACCTCGAAGCCGGATTTTCGAATTTTGTTTTAGTTTTCTTTTAATTAATTAAAATGTTAAAATAAAAACCTTCTAATAACTGATAAATTGGCCATTTAATTTTAATTCTTAATTTAATTGTTGCCAAAAAAAATTATTCTTTTTTGGACAGAAAAAAAGAAAAAAAAAAACGTGAACAATAAAAATTACATTTATTTAAAATATTTAATTTTATTCCTTAATTTAATTGTTGCCAAAAAAATTATCATTATTTTTTCGACGGGAAAAAAAAAAAAAAAAAAAAAAAAAAACGTGAACAATAAAAATTACATGTATTTAAAATGAGGAAAGTAAATTAAAAAAATTAGAAATATCAGTCGTATCGTTACAAATAAGATACCAAATGAAAGATGCAATTTTTGTGAATCCAACGGATTAAACAGCTTATCGATCGGACAATTAGATTTTTTAAAATTAACTAATGTATGTATTTTATAAAATTTCTTTCACAAACACAAACGTGTAGTATACAGCCTGTACAACACTAGACCAAATTGAAGTTCAAATTTCATCAATATTTAAATAAATAAATGAAAATAAAAATATGCTTAATGGGAAATATATATAACCATTAAAAGTTTAGTTGTCTAAAATATGTCAGAAATAGCGCTCATAGCATATTGTTACAAGGTATTAAGTCTTATTTTTACAAGGGATAAAATCTAAAATGGTGACAAAAATTCAAAAGTCGCCAAAGAGAGCTATATTAAGGCGGTACTATGATCATGCTTACAAACCATGAATACTAATAACCACAAAAAATTAATTGTCTCATGCATGCAACAGACGTAGCCGGTCATAGCATATTATAATATTTAGCGTGAAATTGTTATCATTTTTATGGTTGATCGGGGATAAACAAAATAAACATAGGAAATAACGTAAAAGCAAATATTATGTGCACCACGTATAGTTTTGTTCATATGTAACTGGGATTCAAATATAAAGGGGATACTTCATTTTTTTTTTTCGATACTATCTATTTCGAAACTGTTATCTAATAAGGACTTAATGCAAGCCTATTGGTAAACCATTGTCTCAGGTAATAGGGACAAGCGCCCGAGTTTTAGCGGATGACCAAATCGCTACCGAAGGCAGCAGGGATCCGAAGCGAGCTTTTGAGCAATTTTAGTATTTTATTTTATTTTTATAAAGCTATATAGAAAAGAGTTTCCTTTAAATTTAGTGACCAGCGAAGCGGGCAAAGCCTGCTAGTATATATATATATATATATAATGTTATTATGAATTAACCCAAATATATTCCATGCATATTTTTGATTAAAAACCTTTTTTTGAATTATGAAAATAATTAATAAAATCATATTTCAAAAAATTATGAGTTACGACCTGCATTAATTTTTGCACGAATAGAATGGACATCATTAAAATTATGGGTTACATTCATTCCTATCATTATTTTTCGAATTATAGTGATATTTCAATTTTTATTGCTCTTAGCGGGCTGTCACTTGTTATCTTTTGTGTCATATATTATTTTGCTTGCGCATGATTAAAATAGTTATTGAAGTAAGTTTAGACGTACACATCATTTCTTAATTAGCATTACTCTACATTATTTTATATTTAAAATTGTTATATTTCTTTTCGGATTATTATCTGAATGGATATAATACTTTTCTTTGTGATATATGAATTTTATTTTATTTTTAAATATTGAGATTTACCCCTGATACATTTTTGCTTGTTGCTCGTTGAAGACTTGATATAAAGAATATAAAATATACCTTTTTCCGAATCGCCTTGACCTCATAAATTCGAATACGTAGTCAAAAATGGGTGTTACAATTCGGGAAATGAAAAAAAGAAAAAAAAGAAGAAAAAGAAGAAGAAAAAGTTTGTACAAGTTTTAATATGTGCATGACACCGTAAACAAAATTTAGCGAATTAAAAACTAGATGTTATTACCAATCGTTAGGCATCAGCTGCTGGTTTCTACGTTAATTTACGGCGAAATTAATCGGGGAAGGAAATTATTATTATTATTATTATTCTATGACTGTACATATTCATACGTGCATCTATGTTTGTGAGTATATGATTCGTATATGTATATACTTTTTTCGAGGAAGGGTAGGGTGAAAATTCGGAGCAGAATACATTAAATTAAATTATTTTCATTCATAAATTAACAATAGAATCGTAGAAAATTTATGACTGTATATTAAAACTATAATAAAAAGAATGAATTATGCAGAGGCGGACCAAGGAGTGTGCGAAGTGTGCGGTCGCACGGGGCCGCTCGCTCGATGCACAAATGAAAGGGCGCTAAAACGACGAAAATTTTCTCGGACTTTTTTATTTACAATTATGAGAAGCATTTTTTTATTTATTTTTTATTTTTTAAAGCTATACGAAATGTTTGTCTACAAATCGTAATTCTCTCTGCAAAGAGAAGATGAAAGCGAAATACCCACTATCCACCCCCCAGCCTTCCTCCCCAATTCCTTATCTTCCTGTCTTCGAAACACTCATGGATTTTCTCTTTGACAGTTTTATGATTTCTTCCGAGAATCTCATACTCACCCCGAGGTCAGTTTTCTGTCCCTTTCATTGTCCTACTGAATCTTCATAGAAGAGAGAGCATTTTCAAAGCACCCCCCCCCATCGATTACACGCCCCCTCTGCATTTCACATGAAATTTGCTTGTTTTTAAAATGCTGAACTGAATATGTGCCTTCTTCCGTTTATACTCTATTTCCTTTACGCAGTCACCTCAAGGCCACGCTCAGATGAACTGTGATTTCACTTTCCCCGTCCGTTGCTAGGTTACTGAAGAAACAATGATATCTCACTGGATGGAATTGAGCACGTGATCTCATTCACGTGATCTGCCTCTCTGAATTCCGTGGCCTTGAAGTGCCTCTGATGGGGAAATGGACTATAGCAGAAGACTCTATTCGAATTTCGAGTGGGGCAGCAGTTTTGTTATTTATTTCTTTGTTTAAGATTCGCCTTTATAAATACATGAACATTCGAACATTGATTTGTTTTATGATAAATCGGACACTGTGATTATTTGAAAATGAAAAACGTAAACTTCCCAAAATAGCGGCAAAAAAAAAAAAATAGGAAGTGGGAGGAAAAAAGAATTTTCCGAATTTTTCCTGTTATTTGAATGGCGGTTAACCAAGCATTAACTGTATTTATTTATTTATTTTCATCACTGCAACTTTAAAAAAATATATTTTTGTTTTAAAATCGTTTTTTATGCCAGTTAATTTTAGCAGGAAAATACATTCTAATTCTTATATTTTTTCCGATTTTACCGTTAATCCACCGCTTTGCCTTCCCACAATATATTCTGATTTTTCATTAAGATCGTAGGGGCGCTTGAACGGTATTTTATGATATTTTCTAAATTTTCTATTAAAAAATAAAATAATTTACGTTTATTTTATAAGTTAATTTACAAACATGACAGATAAGCAGGAACCATAAAAGGCTTACTGGAGTAAAAAAACAGCGCAATAAAAACGTGGAAATGTAAAACAAGCTACTGGATTAAAAAAGTTGTTTTATAGCAATTCAAGTCACAAAGAACTGAACCTTTCTGCAAATTAACGATGAAATTGAAAAAAATTATAGAAGTAAATACTAAATGCTATGAAATAATAATTTTAGTTCTAATTTTTAAACTGGAACTGGGAAAAGGAACAACGCAAAAAAAAAAAAAAAAAAGAAAAAAAAAAAAAAAAAGAAAAAGAAAGAAAGAATGAAAGTAAATAAAAAGCAAGCTGCTTTAAACTTTATTTATTATTATTATTATTTTCCTACAGTGTAAGTCGCGAAAAATCGAACAGTCTTGTACCTTTAAAGAACGGTGAAAATAAAATACTGAAGAGAGAAGGATTTATACAAGTTCTAATTTTAATATTCGTGTGATTCACAATTGTGAAACATTAAAGCAATGAAAGCCCTAACTGCTCTGACTGCAGCAGGGAGGGTGCCGGCTTCGATACCAAGTAGCAGATCGCTCTCTTCGACCTAGTTTTTCGAAATTTTGTTTATCCGAAATTCGAATGAATACGGGCTGGGACATCTTTGAACCCCCTCCCCCCATCCTCCTCCAAAGGGCATCCCACTCAAGTCTAGGACCCAAGCGTAGGCAATCTGCCTTAGTCCAAAACAGCAATACTAGCACAAGGGATACTTCACCTAAAGTGGATGGCAACTTTGCCCTACCATGTTATTCAATGGAGAAATTAGTTTTTTTTAATTATTCATTATCTTTTTTTTTTTTTTTTTTTTTTAATTCCGTTTTCACATTTGAAAAGTATACAACCATTAACATGTTTCTTATTTTACAAAAATTAAATTTTTACTTTTTAATATTTCATTTTGAAGCTAAAAAGTAATAAATGATCTTAGTTAAATTTTCGCATATTACAGCTTTAAAACAAAATGTTAAAAATATTAAAACTTAATTCTTGAAAAACGAGAAACATTTTAACGGCTGTGAATTTTCAAAATGTGAAAACGGAATAATAATAATAAAAAAAAAAAAAAGAAATACGTTAGGTAATAATGAGTAAGTTATAAAATAAATTTCTCCATGGAATTACATGGGAATAGACTGCCGGCCGAATTAAGTGAAGCGTACAGTACAACAGCCTCGTCAACAGCCGAAGCTCGTGTTATTCTATGGGAAATTTGTTTCCACAATTACTCATTACTTATTGTGATTTTTTAAATTCCCTTTTTTGATTTAGAAAATTCACAACCGTTCAACTTGTACTCATTTTAAACATTTTCCAACAAAATTTAAAGTGTTTATGACTTCGGTTTACCTGTTTGTCTGTCTATGCTATAACTCCATGTAAATATCCATGAAATCTCTTGAAACGTGATATATGTTATTCAAATTAACTATCGGTGGTTCATGTTGAAAATAGATTAAATACTATTGTTGATTTGTGTACAGGGACACTTATTTCTATAAACCATACTTAAAACTTTTATTTTACAGAAATGTTTACGAAATTGAAATATGTTATTCATACGCACGAACGAATGCTTTTTGTAGTATTCAGTAGAATTATCATTAAGATTTACAGAGCCGCGTACAAATATTTAGATATACAAGGGCAATTAAGGAAATAGCTGAAATTGCAATTTCATTTTTATTAAGCATTTTAATACTTTATAACAATGTTTAAAACTTAATATGATTTGATTTAGTCCAGCTGTTTGTCTGGCTGTCGGTTTGTCTATCTGTGTGCCTGCCCGCCTCATCCTTAAATATTTTCAGAATTTCTTCAAAATGATAAAAGCTATTCAAGTTTACTACGAAATATTCCCTATTTAAAGTGGCATTAATAGGCACTGTACAACAGTTTCCTGTACAGGGACACCCCCAAAAATGCCAGTGCATTGCGTTTTATGATAAACAATATTTATAAATCACATTTAAATAACTTTCTACTAGGGATGAAACGGACAGTGATTTTGCCGGTTACCGGATATCCGGTAATTTTTTTTTTTTTTTTTTGTATATTCTTTTTCTTTCTTTCTTTCTTTTTTTTTTTTTTTTAAACAATAAAATATAACCATATTTCATATACTATTCTTCTAAAAGCATTTTAAATATAATTTACTTAAACATATTTATCTATTTATTTGTGTAATATTGTCATGGAGATTAAAACTTTAAGCCTAACACACTTATACTTACACTTATGGTGAAAAGCATTATCACAAAAAGATAGGTTTTGTTCAGAATTATAAAACTACAACATATTATTTACATATATTTTGCAATACTAGTATTTAAAAAAACGAAATAAAATAATGTATTAGTATAATCATAGCTGAAGAGTTATTTTCTTAGGAAAATTAATATGTTGTGGCCATCATAAAATTTTCTTCTATATCATTCTATATAACAGCGCCACTTACTGTTTAAAGTTTAAATCGTACAAAAATTTAACCATACCTTCTCACAATAAATATATTACATATAGAGTTTGGAGCAATTTCAGCCAACAGATGCTGAGATATAGGCTTTTGAAAATATTTCTAGCAGCTCCACGTGTCAACTGATATACAACTAAATAAGATTCATTTTCATAATGGTTGTCTTACATATTGAGTTTCATGCACTTATGTCATAGAAGTTGACACTTAGGCTATTCATGGGATAAATTGCAGTGCAGTATTGCCACCTGTTAGCTGATATACACTCAAAATAAATCACTATAGTGCTTTATAATGGCTGGCTCTTTCACATACTACGTTTTGTGCAGTTATGAACAATAGAATCTGAGATATAGCCTTTCCGTTTTGGGAGAAAATTGCAGTACAGCAGCGCTACCTAGCAGACAACATGCTCCCAAATTGAATCAGAAAAATTTCTCATAATGCCCTTCTAACATAAAGTTACGTGTTGTTAAATTATTAGAACATAAGTTATAATAGCCTTCCCTGAAATTGTAGAAAGTACTGTATAACAGCACCACCTGTTATACAGTACTTCAAAGTACCTGTATACAGTACTTCAAAGTACCTGTTTACAGTACTTCGATTGGTATCAAAAGTTGATAGGCACTAATATTCCAAGGTGCAAGTACATATAAATTTATATGAAATTCTGTGAAGTAGTTCTTGATATACAACCTTCCTTTAAGTTACAGAAATCACACTACAGCAGCACCACCTGTTGAGCCATTTGCACCAAAAGTTGATAGGCGCTGATTTATGTCATGGTGCAACTACATGTAAATTTATGTGTAATACTACGCAGTAGTTCTGAAGATATAGTTGAACAGAATTTTGGCCATTAACACCCACAGACAGACATTTTTTAAAAGTGATCAAACAAAGTTCTGGACCTTTTCAAATGTGTAAATCCATCGAAAACCAGAAATTGAAATTTTTATGAATGCAATACAGAATAACATTCGACATTTGAAGAGCTTAAAAAAAAAAAATGGGGTGGGGGCGGGGCGGTCATTTATTAAGCATATTTCTATGGCTCAAACATTTTTTCATTAAAAAAAAAAAAAAAAAAATCAGGAGTGACTCCACTCAACTTTCCGAACATTGAGTAATTAACAGTTTTGTAGATAAAGTAAAGAAAGAGGAATTGTTAAAAAACAAAAGAGATAAAACCATAATAAAGTGTTTGAGTACTTTTCTCCATATATTACACGATGTTTTATTTAACGCTACTGAACTTTGAGCCCATAGATCATTATGATAAAAAATTTTCGTTGTGTCCCTAACCTAAACCTAACCTGTGCAAAAAACCTAATAAATGCTAGATTCACCAAAATGCTTATAGTTAGTGCAACAGTGATTTATAATATTCATTTAAATTTTCAGCTCAATTGAATAAGGCGTTTAGATGCTATCGCACTTTTAACTAGTATGTTGTGGCCACCACATGACTTTCTTCTATATTTTCCTATACAAATTCACTCAGTAAAAATAATTTATTAAAATTATTATTTAAAAAAAATATCTTCCATGATAATGCAGATGATTTCCATATTAGAGAAGTAGTATTCGATAACTTCATTTTAAATTATCGCATATGTATGGTTCAACCATTCGTTTTAAAGGTACTGGCGAGCTCTTTTGAAAGATACCCATCATGAAAATTTACTCCCCTCGAGAAGGAATTCCCCGCCAGGGGGGGGGGGGAGGCGAGGCTCCTACACATACAAAATTTTTTTCCCAGTTGACTATCTCTATTATAAATAATTCTGGTAAATTTCATAATGATTATTAAAAAATAATTTTCCTTATGCACATTTATACAAAATTTTGTACTATACCACCATGTTAAAAATTTAGAAAAGCGGGATGGCAAAAATTGATAGGCACTAATTTATGTCAAGGTGCAACTATACCAATTTGTATGAAATTCTGTGAAGTAGTTCCTGAGATACAGTTGCCTCAAAAGTTTGTCACGCAGAGACTGACAGACAAACAGACAGACATTTTCTAAAAATGGTCAAATCATGTTCTACAGCTCTCAAAACGTGTAAATCCATCAAAAACCCGAGGTCGAAAATTTTTATGAATCCAATACTTTCTTCTACTGAATATAGACAGGCCATAATGATAAAGAATTTTTCTTTGTGTCCCTGTAAAAAAACTGTAAGTGCTAAATTCACCAAAATCTATACAGTTCGTGCAACTGTGACCTATAACATGTGTAAAAAAATTTTGTTCAGATTAAATAAGCGTTTAGACGCTATCGCACTTTTAAAAATTTGGCCCTATAGGCCATAATGATAAAGAATTTTTCATTGTGCCTCTGTAAAAAAACTGTAAGTGCCAGATTCTCCAAACTCTATACAGATTGAGTAACTGTGTATAATATATGTATACACAGTCTATAATATATACACAGTCTATAATATATGTATAAATTTTTTGCTCAATTGAGGAAGGCGTTTAGATGCTATCGCAGTTTTCAGATTTTGGTCCCATAGACCATAATGATAAAGAATTTTTCTTTGTATCCCTGTAAAAAAACTATAAGTGCTAGATTCACCAAAATCTATAGGTTTCGTACTATGGTGACTTACAATATACGCATCAACTTTCAGCTTATTCCAACGAAGCGTTTAGATGCTAGCGTGTTCACTCATAGACATACACACATACATACACACACACATACATACATCATCGTAAAAATAGTGAAAACTGACTCAGGGGACCTCGAAACGTATAGAAACATCAAAATCTCGAATTCGGATTTTTGACATGATTACAATACTTTCCTCACTATAGTGTTCGGAAAGTAAAAATCTTATGAGCTTATATATATTTTTTATCGCTAAAAATAAAATTAAATTTGCACAGATGTTAAGTATGCTTTTCAGGATGGAGGACTATTAGTTTCAATCTGGAAAAAAAACGTCCTCGCCAGTTTTTGTAGACTAGTTTTGTGTAACACCAAAAAAGGGGAAAATAAATTAGAAATATCAGTCCTATCATTACAAATTTGGTACCAAATGAAGGGGGCAATTTTTGGGGATCTAGGGGTGCAAAAAGCTTTTGGACACAACAAATAGATTTTTAAAATTAACTAAAGCATGAAATTTAGGGAACAACATTTCCTTTTAACTCATTTCAGTAATTTTAAAAAGTACGTGGCGCATTTTTATGGTCAAAAAATGAGATTAAAAAAAGATTTAAAATTAAAATCACAGAAAACGCATATGGTTTATTACTTTCAAATAATTGTTAGGTAACAGCGAGAAAAAGTTTTTTTTTTTTTCTTTTTTTCCCAATAAATTATTCTATTATATAAATAAATCAATTACATTCTTATACTTCTGTCATGTGATATTTTTAAAGCAATCTTCATTAGAAACGGAAAAAATGTATAAAATATTTATCAAAATGTTCATATTTTTCATTACACATCATACTACAGGTATGGGGATCTAAAGCTGCCTTCAAACTCTGGCAACTTAGAAAGCTGCAAATGAGGCTGTATTGATATTTTTTTTTATGTGGTTTAGGAGAGTCAACGCTCGCTGGAATCGAAGCTCACAAACCTCCTAGTGCGATTATTGCACCTGGACTAGGGTCTCTTTTGTTAAAGAGCAATAAAAAGTAATGTCCTTCATTGTAAATGCGTGCAAAATTTCAAGGGTCACTTTCGGACAATGGATAATTTATGATTGTTGAAGCTCTGTATCGTTTCTAGAGTTTGAAGGCAGCTTTAGGCAGTCATAGAAACTTTCGTCCTTGGCTTTTTTACATTTCTACACGTTTTGAGGTGTGAGAAATCTGAAAATCATGAAACTGATATGGTTTATATTTTTGTGTGTAGGTAACATTCGCCGCAATTTTTCATTAAAAGGAGGTGATAGTGTTAAAAATTTAATTAAAATTGGTAACGTTGTGATATTTATGCAACCCTTTTTCTCCTCTGGCCCCATAGTGCTCCCCCCCCCCTCCCCCAAGATATGCATAACAATCAGCGTAAATTTTCCTAAACATTAAGTGATACTCATTATAAATTTTATTAAAGTGCAAAGCATAATGATATAAAACATCATTTGTATCTTTCTGTCTCCAGCACACACCCCCTATACACACACCCAAGCCTAACCCAGACATATCACTGTAATTTATCACACTCACTGTAATTTTTCGTCAATAGTAAATGACATTCGCACAAAATGTCAATAAAATAAAAAGAAAAAAAAAAAAAAAAAATCGATGATACGTGTTGTTTAAACAGATTTTGTTTTTCATCCTCCCCCCCCCCCCCCCATTCACACACTGCCCCCTTTTTTAACTACAGGTAACTTTTATTATAATTTTAATAAAAAGCAAGTGATAATCATACAAAGTTTCATATAAATAGATACATAAAAACAGCCACTTTTTTTACTCTGCCCCCTCTTAGCAACTCCCCTCCCTGCAGATCTGTGTAACACTCATTGTAATTTTTCTTAAACAGTAAGTGGTACATACAGAAAAATTTATTTAAATCGTACTAAGGTAGTTTACAAAAAAAAAAAAAAAATTTCATCTGCAACCCCCCCCCCCAGGTATATAATACACTCATTGTGATTTTCATAAAAAGTAAGTGATAGTTATAGAATATTTCATTTATTACGGTAAAATAGTGACATAAAAAATCATTTTATTTTCCTCTGCCCCCCCCCTCTTTAATCCCCCCCCCAAATTATGTCTGACACTTAGTGTAATTTTTTACATAAATTGTACGTGATTATACAAAGTTCTTTTTTAAATCGATAATAGGGTAGTTTAAAAAAGAATATATTTTATTTCCATCCCCCCCCCCTGCCCCTCAGGTATATAATACGCACATTGTGATTTTCATAAAAAGTAAGTATAGTTATACAATATATCAATAAAATCGGTAAAATATTGATATAAAAAATCATTTTATTTGCCTCTGCCCTCACCCTCTCTTTAACCCACCCCCAAGTATGTCTGAAACTTACTGTAATTTTTTCACAAATTGTACGTGATTATACAATTTTTTTCCTTTTTTTTTTTTTTTAATCGATAACAGGGTAGTTTAAAAAAAGAATAAATTTCATTTCCTTCTACCCCCCTCCCCCCCTGCTCCTCATATATATAATATACTCATTGTGATTTTCATAAAAACTAAGTGAAAATTTTTTAATATATCATTAAAATCGGTAAAATGGTGATATAAAATATAATTTTATTTTCCTCTATCCCCTCTCTTTAACACCCCCCCCAAGTATGTCTGACACATACTGTAATTTTTTTCACAAATTGTATGTTATTATACAAAGTTTTTGTTTAAATCTATAATAGGGTAGTTTAAAGGAAAAAATATTTTATTTCTATCTAACACTCTTGACCCCCCCCCCCCCAAGTACATAATAGACTCATTTTAATCTTTAAAAAAAATTAAGTGGTAGTTATAGAATACATTATTAAAATCGCTAAAATGGTAATATAAAAATTCAATTTATTTTCCTCTGCCCCCCTCCTAACCCCCCCCCCCCAAGTATGTTTGACACTTATCGTATTTTTTTCATAAATTATGCGTGATTATACAAAAAAATTTTAATCTATAATAGGATAGTTTAAAGAGGAATATATTTTATTTTCATCTGCTCCTCCTTGCCCCCCCCCCCCATATATATAATACACTCACTGTTATCTTCATAAAAATTGAGTGATAGTTATAAAATGTATCATTAATTCTGCAAAATGGTGATATAAAAAAATCATTTTGTTTTCCTCTGCCCCTCCCCCTCTTTAACACCTGCCCCCCCCCCAAAAAAAAATATATATATATATATATTTATGACACTTACTGTAATTTTTTCACAAATTATACGTGAATACACGATTTTTTGAATCGATGAAAGGGTAGTTTAAATAAGAATGAAATCTATTTCCATATCACCCCTTGCCCCCCCCTCCCCCAGTGTATAATGCACTCATTGTGATCTTCATAAAAAGTAAGTTATAATTATAGAATATATCATTAAATCGGTAAAACTGTGCTTTAAAAGATAATTTGATTTTCCACTGCCCTCCCCTCTTAAACCCCCCGCCAAGTTTGCCTGCCACTTACTGTCATTTTTTTCACACATTGTACTTGATTATACAAAGTTTCATTAAAATCAGTAAGAGTTTTTGTAAAAACAATTATTTTCTTTCAATCTGCTCCTGCCCCCCTCCCCCTTCTTCCCCGAGATATATACTAAACTAGCAGGCAACGCCCGCTTCGCTGGTCCCTATTTTTAAATGAATCACTATAATGAATTCTCAAAATTGCATTAATTTTTACCACATGAAAAAAAAGAGAAAAAAAATCTGAGTAGGAAAAATGTCGCACCGGGTTCTCACTGCCTTCGGAAAAAATTCCCAAAATGCTCTAACTCTTATTTCTATTATTTTCCCACTTCGCCCCCCCCCTCCTGTCTATCCTAATAATTTTACAAATTTGAAATATCCGCAATCGATTTGTAAGTATCAAAAACCTCTATGCACCAGTTTTGAACGATATATCTCTATTTTTATTTTTTTACCACTCTACTCCCCCCCCCCTTCCCGCCCTCCCAATAATTTTAAAAATTCGAAAATATCCGCAATCGAATTGTAGGTATTGGAAACCTCTATGTACCAATTTTGAATGATCTAACTCTATTTTCTTTTTTTTTGCCCCTCTGCCCCCCCTTCCCGGCCCTCCTAATAACTTTATACTTTCAAAAAAATCCCCATTCGACTTGCAGGCCTCTAAAACCTATCTGTACCGATTTTGAACGGCCTAACTGTATTTCTATTTGTTTTTTACCATAGCCCCCCCCCTTACCGCCCCCCCTTCCCGCCCCACCTAATAATTTTAAAAATTCGAAAGTATCTGCAATCGATTTGTAAGTATCGAAAACATCTATATACCAATTTTGAGCGATCTAACTCTATTTTTATTTTTTTGCCCCCCTCCTCCCCCTCCCCTCCCCCTTTCCCGGCCCTCCTAATAACTTTACACTTTCGAAAATATCCCCATTCGACTTGCAGGCATCTAAAACCTAACTGTACCAATTTTGAACGGCCTAACTGTATTTCTATTTGTTTTTTACCATAGCCCCCCCCCCTTCCCGCCCCACCTAATAATTTTAAAAATTCGAAAGTATCCGCAATCGATTTGTAAGTATCGAAAACATCTATATACCAGTTTTGAACGATCTAACTCTATTTTTATTTTTTTGCCCCCCTCCCCCCCTCTCCCCTCCCCCTTTCCCGGCCCTCCTAATAACTTTACACTTTCGAAAATATCCCCATTCGACTTGCAGACATCTAAAACCTAACTGTACCAATTTTGAATGGCCTAACTGTATTTCTATTTGTTTTTGCCCCATAGCCCCCCCTTGCCCCCCCCCCTTCCCGCACCTCCTAATAATTTTATAAATTCGAAAATATCCGAAATCGATTTGCAGGTATCGAAAACCTCTATATACCAATTTTGAACGATCTAACTCTCTTTTTATTTTTTGCCCCCTCCCCTCTCCCCCCCCCCTGCTGCCCCACCTCGGGGCTGAATTTCTAAAATTCCAGAAATTGGTTTTTA
Source organism: Salticus scenicus (assembly GCA_963930645.1). NCBI lineage: Eukaryota > Metazoa > Arthropoda > Arachnida > Araneae > Salticidae > Salticus > Salticus scenicus. Next base: position 60,449,986 of record OZ005652.1, on the reverse strand, counting down.
GATATTTGCATTAGCTATATTTTAGAGCAAAAATTTCACGCATATCTATTTTTTTGTTTGAGATATATAGGATTATGCGAAATCACGTTTTTACGCATGTGAAATCACGTTTTGCCCCCCCCCCCCCGCCCCCCTTGGGGACCGAATTTTGAAAATTCCAGAAATTGGTTTTTAGACATTTGTGTTAGCTATATTTTAAAGCAAAAATTTTACGGATATCTGTTTTTTTTGTTTCAGATATGAAGGATTTTGTGAAATCACGTTTTCCCCCCCCTCCCCCCCTTGGGGGGCGAATTTTGTAAAATCGCTTCTTAGTGGATGCCTACGTCATGGAAAGAACATTGTCACAAAATTTCATGCTTCTAGGTTCAGGGGTTTGGTCTGGGCGTTGATAGATCACCCCCTCACTCAGGAAGTCTTCTTTTATATATATAGATGAATGTTGTACCAAATCAATTGAAATTTCTAAAAATGTAGTTTGAAAGTCATTTTTTAAATTCATTATTTGATATTTATTATTTTGCGATTTGCGAATTGGAAAAGTGCCCTTTTTCCCGGTGCCCTTTTTTCCGGTTTTTTTTTTTTTTACCGGTGCCCTTTTTTTCGGGTGCCCTTTTTTCCGGTGCCCTTTTTTTCGGGATCCTTACTTTTTACATTCAGATTCAGTTTATAGATTTTGATAAGTGAAAAGAAGAAAATTATCAATGATGAAATTGTCAATGATTTTACAATAAGAAAAACAAGAAAGATCCATTTCTACAAAAAAAAAAAAAAAAAATAAAAAAAAAAAAAAAATCCTATAATATTTTTTTCTTATATATGTGTGTGTGCATACAATATTTTTTAAACTTTCGGTTTACATGTGTATTCTGAAGATACATGAATAGTTTCCAAACCATGGACCTCAGCATTTAAAAGTAGCATCATATCAAAAAAAAAAAAAACTTTGGAACTAGGTTATTATACATATTCTCCTCAAGCACAATACAAATAAAAAAATTATTATTTTTCAGTTTTCTAGAATCCTATTCAGAAAGGCTGGAATCTATACACTACAAGAGCATTCTGATAATATATCATTTTTCTTAGGCTGATAAATCATCTTTTTGGAGCAAAATTTACTCACTTAAAAGAACTACACACTGCTTAAGAAATACAAAAAACATAATTTTTTATATTATTTTTACTTTGATTTTATTTTTCTAATTTTTAATATGTATATTTAATAATGATTATAAAAACTTATAACAAAATCCTAAGTGCTTGCTTAAAATATTACTATTTTAAATCTTGTTAATCACAGAAAATAAAGTAAAAAATAAATAAATAAATAAATAAAAAGACAGAAAAGAAATTATCAGAAAACTTTCAGCCTTACTGTCGGCAGCAAAATTATTCGAGCGCTAGCAATAATTCCTATATAAAAAAGTATACTTAGTACTGTTTTATTAAATAAATCCTTGTCGAGTCATGTTTTTATAGGTAGTCTAAGAACATAATTCGACAAGGATTTATTTAATAAAACAGTATCAAGTGTACTTTTTTCATATAGGAATTGTTGCTAGTGCTCGAATAATTTTGCTGCCAATAGTATATACTTTTATGAATCTAATCAGACCACTCGATAATTATTAATGTTCACTTCATTCAAAAGTTAATTTTTTAAATATTAAATTATAGACCAAACAAATTTTCAGGGGATAGCTTATTATATAAATAAAATTCAAGGTTGTCAAAAAGAAATGCAGAATTTTTAAAAGAAATTTTTAGATAAAATTTCATTTTTTAAAAAATATATTTCAATCATGATATCTTTATTTTAAAGTTTTATATTTAACTTTAAAGTACAATAGGTAATGCATATATCAATCACTGGTCTCTTTTGTAAATTAAATGTATTGAGAATGAAATGCAAAGCAATTGTTTGTTGTCAGCCTTCTTCATTGTATAAATGTATAGTTCGATAATGTACTACCTATTGTATCACTGTATTTTATTGGAGCTATTTAAAATACCGCAGTACCCACAAATTTAAATCATTTTTCGATTAAAACTTAAGAAGTGATTATGTGTATGGGGGGGGGGGGGGCTTACATTCGTTTGCCAAGGGGCCCGTAATTCCTGTCACCGGCCCTGGGATGCACTTGGAAAACATATAATCTATACAAAGCGCGTGTTTTTTTTTTTTTTTTTTTTTTTCCTTATCTTCTTTCAGGATTTAGCCATTCTATTATCTAAAAATGTAAGTTTTTTCCTAGAAATCTCAACAACTCCACCGGTTCTGTGTTCTGTCATCTGTGCCTCAAACAGTGTTTTCCGGAACTTTTTCGACGGAACTTACCGATGGGGTTGGTCGTGCGAAAAGCTACATAACTAGTCTGGTCCGGAATTTTCCTACTCCGGAAAAAACACTAGAAACATCTTTATTTTCATAACGATGCACATGTCTATAAATTTCTCTTCAATAGCAAATTACATTGACTATATCAAAACAATGCCTCAATAGTTTCATAAATAAAACTAGTGGATCTGTAGATCAGGAGCCTTAACATCCTATTTGCATCAGACATTATTCAATAGGTCATTTTTTATTTATTCCTTATTATATAATAGTATATATTGATTCGATCGAATTGTTACCATAATCAGATGCATTCCTCAGGAGGACTGTCGCCCCCTTAACCCCCCCCCCCATCGCTGTATTTCTCTTTGTATACCTATCTGTATATCATATATATGTATTCTTAATAAACGACGGTCTTGTATTATTTCCCTGAAATTCATAAATACCAAATTTAATAAGTACCAAATTTCATGCCAAAAAAAAAAAAAAAAATACATAGCATATCGGAAATATTTTGCGTAACCTTGTAAACTAATTACCAATTCTATGCCCACAATTTTCAACAGAAAAACATGCTTTTAAAATTCTAATAAAATTTCATTATATTTAATGGGGTGTAACCATGTTAAAATACACTTTAAAGAAATACCGACCATAATAGTACGAAATTCTTTTATGGATCCCGGAAAAGTAGCCACAGTAATTATAAACGCCAATAATAATAATACACCTAATTAATTATAACTCATTAATTTTTCAAACTAATTTGACATCATTTAGATGATTACAGTACTTCCTCGGAATTAATTTGTGTGGTCCCATAAATTATTTAGTCTATACAGACCTCTTTTTAAGAGTAAACATGATTTTAAGCATCTTTATAATGTATGTTAATTCTGTTAAGTTCAAAGCAGCATAAACGCATTAAAGTGCGCGCTTAACTAAAAATTTGTCCATAGGCTCTAATGTTACGAAACTCTTTTATGTGTCTCAATAAACGAACCATAAACATTGTATACACCAGTAAAAACTATTCAGCTTATATTTTGCGTTTAAAATTAATAATTGTTCCAAATTTAACATCGTCTGGATGACTACGTGACGTTGTCAGAACACTTTTGTAAGGTCCTGTAGATTAATTAGAAAGCTTAAGAGCAAATATTTTCTTCAAATAACATAAGTTTAAGCATCTTACTCACGTACGCTAGTTTAATTTTCTTGATTGCAAAGTAATGATGTTAAAATGCGTTTACACTAAATTCACCCCATACGCCGTAATGTTAAGTATTTTGGCGCGTCCCTGTACACAATCCATAAAAAGTATAGACAGAAAAATTTATATAACTATTTCTATATCGAGCCTGAATGTGTGTGTCAATTTGCAAGTCAATCGGAGAATTTTTGCGGCCGCTATTATTGCGGCCATAGGTCGTAATGATAAGAAACATTCTGTGTGTCCCTGTACATGAACTACAAATGGAATACACACCCAAAACTATGCAGCAAAAACTCTGTGTGGTTCATAAATATGTGTACCAAATTGCAAGTCAATAGCGGGATTTTTGCGACCGCTATCGCGCGACAAATACACAGACAAACAAACACGCAAACACACAGACGGAACCCAAAACTGTTTTGAGTCTGAACAGAGGGCTTCCACTTACGTTTCGGCCAGGGCCTGATTATCCAAAAGGCTCAGGAAGCACAAGCTTCCCCTCTAAAATTTAAGCGGGGACCCCATAAGGATTAAAAACATGGTCTTGAATTTTTTGTTTCATATTTTCACACTGAGATTGAATTTTTTCTGAGAAAGGTTACCTAAAACAAGACAAAACACTCACTATTTCGGAAAAAATCTAATATTTAACCTCAAAAATCTCAGTGCTCTTAATTAAAAAGTTGTATGATTTTAATGTTCTGTGTAGAAACCACCCAGGTGTACGAAAAATAAATAAATAAATAAATAAATAAAATAATAATAATAATAATAATAAACACACACTCTTTTTTGGTCTATAGCATTTTTATATTACTACTATATGTAACAGGAAAACAAGATTTTCAAAAATGAAAGGGGGCCCCGAAATGATGCTGAGCTTCCCCTAGCTACAAAGCTTAATCGGGCTCTGGTTTCGGCAATTATACTCACTTCTGGTTCCAGTCAAATAAAAAGTAAATAGGGTAAAATAAACCTAGAAAATAAGCCAAATCAAGAACCGTTGTTGTCTTACATTTGTAAAAATGGCACGTGCAGATTTAACAATTTTCTTCTAAACAAAAGTTTAAATACAAAAGATTAAGTGAAAAAAGGGAAAAAGAGAAGGAGGGTGGGATCGAAGCCTATTATTGTTTTTTAAATAGCATACATGAAATTTTGCACAAAACACAATTTAATTTAGAATGACAGTTTTCTTTGTTTCTTTTCTTTTTTTTCCCCTTTAACTCAAATCTTCCACATAGAAGCACGCGGTAACTGTGTTGCGTTCCTTAGCAATGTGGTTATGATTATTATATTCATTTCTTAACATTTCTTTTACACGATTTCTCTCGATTTCTTTTAAATGAGGTTTCTAGCTTATTAAGATACGACAGGAAAAACGAAACATTTTAATTGGTCAAAATACACAAAAAGCGTAAAAATAAAGAAATAAAATAAAATAACTTATTTTTATCATAACATTTGAAGTTACGTCCCTTTGCAACGACTAATATATTTGACCTGTTATTATTTGACTAATACATTTATTTCTTAAATTTCCTTAGCATGTTTTATCTCCATTTCAATTTAATATTTTTAATTTCTTACAAAAAGGAGAAAAAAGAAAAAGAAAAGCCGTATTTAATTGATAATACGGCTAATACTTTCTTATTACCGTATTTAAATAGCTTATTTAACTGAAAGCAATAGTCTTAATAAAAATATTTTTGTTTGGCTTCATATGAGAATGTATATAGATTTTCTGTATAGAAAAACTTGAACAAAGTTACAAAAAAAAAAAAAAAAAAAAAAGGCAACATAAGTTATGCATAATCCCATGCAATTTCGTATGGACTTACTCCCCAAAAGTCCCCACAAATTCAGAATCTGTCATCTACATCCTAACAGAGCTGCTAAAAGTCCCTACACGTGGGGACAAATCTCTACATTTGGCAACACAGGTGTAAATCACCTTGGTTTAAATCCCCTTCATGTTAGGGACTTCTTTGTCTGAGCGCCGCGCCATATGTCAGCTCTCCCTCCCATCTTATTCTCTCTCGATTTCTTTTCCAAGATAATTAGAAATATCCGTCTGTATGCTTCTCAAAGGATTAGAGCTGTTTATCTGTAGAAAAAAAATGACACTTCATAGAGAAAATGGAGTTAACATATGACAATTTTAAAATCTTGTTTAGCTTGGTTTTATTCTTATAACCTTTTATATTTTGCTGTGTTTATTTTAGATTGCAAATTATGTTATTATAGAATTAATTTACCGCAAACGTGGTAAACCACTAATTTGTTTTTGCCCCATCAGACGGGAAGTACCGGGTGTGATCCCAAGACGGGGTCGTTGATTTAGGTGTTCGGAGTTTTCCGCGGTTTGTCAAGTTATTTTATAATATGAATTACTCTATCATAATTAGAGAGCGTATTTTTTTTTTTTTTTTTCTTTTAAAGAAAAAATATAATTTTGCAAATTAGGTTTCCAATTTTGTCGTTTATTATAATTTTAAAACACATAATAATTTATTTAAAAAAGAAAAAAGAAAGTTTGGCAGTTTGTCAACAAGGTCTGTATGTAATTTTGCATGTCTACCAGCTTGTTCTAAAGTTGGAAGGAGGGGGAGGGGGTGGGACTTTTAATCATAACAAGGTCCCTGTGTCGTGTAAATGTTAAGGCCGAATGACTACACGAAGATCCTGTGAATAGGTGGAGTATCATCCGTGAGGAATCTTTCTAAGGGATCGCAGTCCGAAATCACGTGATTTTGAAGATAACCACGGGAAACTCCGAATAGCTAGGCCAACGAGTGCGACCTGGAATCGAAACCGAAATTTTTCGTCTACCAGTTACCAGAGCAGAACCTCTCTTACCATTTGTTCTGAAAAAATGAATGAATAAATAAATAACCCACACTTTCCTTAAAAATATGAAGTTGCGCTCTTTAGCAAAGGGCGCAACTTCATATTTTAAGGTTACTGCATAAATTTAATACTGTTATATAAACCTTCGTTAAAAACAATTTAAAACAGCCTTCGGAAAAGCTTCATTTAACGAAAAGTCCCCCCCCCCCCCCCGCCGTTTAATATTGTATTTACATTTAAAAAAAATTCAAAAACTGTTATTAAATTTAAATGTTAATTTGAAATTATTCAGACAACTTTCACTCGCACCATTCCTTGAAAGGAATTTGGATAAAAATCTTCAAGTAACAACATGTTAACTTCAAAATAGTACAACATTTGAAATGGCTGAAATTATTTGTTTTTAAGTTATTCTAATAAAAATAATGGACAAAGATTAAACGTTAAAAACCTGTCTTCAATATTGAGGGAGCCTCAAAACGTGTCAGTATTTCCCAAATTAAGTCAGGATAGTTTTCATAATGGTTATCACGCATATCAAATTTGCTGCATTTATATGCAATAGAAGTTATAATTTAGCCTTACTATTAAAGAGCGTAATTTGCAGCACATCAGCGCCACCTTCCGGCCGATATGCACCCAAATACAATAAGCAAACTGTTTCATAATGGGTTTTTAATAATCCAAGTTTTGTGCAATTATATGCAATAAAGTTTGAGCCTTCCCGTTAACGGGGAAAACTGCAGCACAGCAGCGCCATCTATTAGCGGATCTGCACCCAAATTCATTTAGTTTGATGTTTCATAAAGACCGTCTCATATTCTGTGTTTTGTTCGGTTATATATATAACAGACCTTGAGATATAGCCTTCCCTTAAATCGAACAAATTGCTGTCTAGCAGCATCACCTGTTGAGTGATCTGCACCAAAAGTTGATAGGCATTAATTTATGTCAAGGTGCAACTACATATGAATTTAAATGAAATTCTGTGCACTAGTTCTTGAAATACTGTTGCCATAAAACTTTTTGTCCCACGCTACAGACACACATTTTCTAAAAATGGTTAAATTCAGTTCTGGACCTGTCAAAACGTGTAAATCCGTAGAAAACCGAAAATTTTTACGAATGCAATACTTTATTTTATTGAATATACAAGAGAGAAGAAATAATTGTATATTGCATATATCAAACAGTTTCATAAAAGAGAGATTAAAAAAAAAAAAAAAATGTTACCCCCCACCCCACCCCCTCCCACACACACACCCGAAATTGCGGTCTAGTTACGCCAGTGTCAGAAAACTTCAAAATCTCTTATATTATTAAATAACATTTATGACACTTGTTTGAACATAATTGACTACAAATATTCTAACAGAAAAATTAGATTTTATCAACATAGTGAAATGGGGCGTTATTCCATATGAATATGCACTTTGGGGATTATTGTAGTGGAAATAGTAACATGAAAATAAACTATGAAATTGACTCCAATAAAATAAATTAATAGAGTAGAATAAGATAAATATATCGAACTGAGCGGTGGGTAGCCTATTAGGCGGGCATTTTGTTCTGTCACTGTGTCAAGCTATTGGTCAAATTCATTTCTCTTAACATGAATGAATGTAATATGTTTTGCACTAGAAATTTATGAGAACATACATATAATGGGGAACTGAGCAGAGTCCACCTATGCTAACTAGTTTTTTTTTTTTTTTTTTTTTAATAATACGTGAACATGTATTGAAGTTTTCATTTTTTGAAAAAGCTCGCTAAGTAGTTTTATAATACGAATAAGTCTATCGTAATTAGAAAATGTAATTTTTTTCCTTTTCTTTAAAAATATATATATATATATATATATATATATATATATAATTTTGCCAATTAGGTTTCCAATTTTGCAGTTTATTATGATTTGAAAATACATAATAGTTTATGTAAAAAAAAATTCCGCGATTTTGAAGATAACCACGGGAAATTCCTAATGACTAGGCCGATAAGTGCGACCTCGAATCGAACCCGTCATTTCTCGTCTTACAACTTCGCTGGCAAAACCTCTCGAGCATTTGCACTGTCAAAATCAATCAAAAAATAAATAACTGACTCTTTCTTTTAAAATATGAAATTGCGCTCCTTAGCAAAGGTTATTGCATTAATCTCTTAAAATTTCTTTCACAAGTTTTTGTTCAATTTTATTTTTAATATATATATATATTTAACTTGATAAAAAGTAAAATAAAATCAAAAACCGTAGTAAAAACAAAAACAGTTTTCATTTGGTATTTTCTTTTTCTATTGAAATAAATAGACCTCACGTTCTAATAATACAATAATATGCATGCTCCCTTAAATTTAATTTTTTTATTTCCCCCATTTGAGAATTTATTTAAAACCCATTGTACTACATATTATTATTTAACAATACTGTTAAATAATAATGCTGTTATTATTATTCTTATCATTATTTTTTTTTATTACCTCAAAGTATAGTACATAAAAATCAGCAATTAGGATTATATATATTATTGAGTCTCATATTTATTTTACAGTATATATAAACACACACACACATATATAATTGTGTGTGTGTGTGTGTTGGGAGGTAAAGAATTTAAATATACATATACATATTCTTTGTTAATTCAAGAACATGAAAGGAGTTAGAAATATCAGTATATTAATTGAGGTTGATCTTTAATTAAACAGTTAAAAATTATTAAATAAATAAATATGCATGCTCCCTTTAATTTAATGTTTTTATTTCCCCCATTTGAGAATTTATTTGAGACACTCTGTACTGCATATTCTTATCTAACAAATCTGTAATTATTTAAACACAAACCAATATATGTTTAAAACGGTGATTTGTTTAAATTATATAAATGTAAAAATACAAATAAGAAAATTAAGACGAAATTAGGAAATTCTTGTGAATTAATTACTTTTACATTACCCCCAATGTAAGCTGAAAAATATAAAAAAGTTTATAACTTTTTTTAAAGTAAAAGAAAAAAAAAAAGTTTATTAAAAGAATAAGTCAAATTTGTCTTATTTGTGTTCTTTGATAATATATATGTATATTAATAATATGTAATATTTCTTAAAAAGTAGCTTGATATTTAATTGTAAATTGCAAGAATAGTAAAAAAAAATAATAATAATAAATAAACATCTCTTGTGTATTTCTGGAGACTGCTACAATAGATAGAAGAGAACAAATTTTATGGCTTTTATCCACTTTTTTCGTTATCACCTACCGCACAAACCGGTATTATTATCTCTCAGTTTCTTCTTGTCAATCAGGTTCAGGTCAATTGATAACTGAAGATTTTGTTTAATCTATATGGATTACTTTTTACGCCAAATAAAGATACATCACTATCTTTTATAACCCTGCTACCTATGTCTGCTTTAGGGTTGCCAAAGTGATTAACATCAAGTTTCCTGCAATGTAGAAGACTCGAAGTATTATGGGCGAGTCCAGCCTCTGGAACACTTCGACCGATCCAACTGGGCTCTGAGACATTTGATCCACGACCGGTCGAAAGAAGAGGCTGGACGATTCCGATCCCTCTATTGGATCAAAATCAGTGCTGCCATCTGTAGGCTTAGTTTGAAATTAGCTCTAAAATATTAAAATTAAATTAGTTAAAGAAAAATTTAATTCGTTAATTAAAAATGTAATTTAACTATGAATAAAAAAAGATAGATGCATATCTATTTTTTTCTATTCTGCATAGTTGGGTACATATGCAATGAGATACAATAATATTAATGATATAATTCTTTTTCGAAAATTCTTTAAAAAAAATAATAACAATAAAATTTTAATTTTAGAAAATTTTCCAGCAAATTTTTTTTTAATTATTTCCCTCAATTATGCATTTTTGTATTTTAACGATATATTGTAAACAATTTTAAGTAATATTTTATGGATTTATTATCAAGCTAATTTTTGTTAAATATTTTTAAGTTGGAATGTTGAAATTTAAAGTAAATATTTAGCATTCAAATATTTGATGTAAATAAGAAGTAGGTTCAAGTTTTATTATTATGATCTAAGGTAAGAAATATGAAACTATTACACATTGCTAAAAAAAAGATAAAATTTTAATTTAAATTTAAATCAATGATTACAAAAAAAACAACCGTTTTTTAAATTATCATTTTATTGATTGGTTTGTAAATTCAATTAATTATGATTTCAATCAATAATATTTTAAATATTTAATATATTTATGATTTTTTTTTTTAATTTAAATACAAATTAAATATTGATTTTTAAATATTGTTAATTACTTTTATGTTTGAATGCTAAAATTTAATGCAAATATATTAACAAAGCTGTACAAAACATATTTAAAATATTTTGTTAAATTGAAAATTTAAAAATTGTTAGCAGGGAGCATTTTAAAATTTTATTTTATTAAATTTAAATAATATTCGATAATTCTCTTTTTGCATTATTGTATTATATTTCAATCCATTGCATCAAACAAAAAAAAAAAAAAATAAATAAATAAAATGCTTGTATGCATATTCGCGTTTGTAAGGACCGATAGATGGCGGAACCAGAGCAATAACCAACGGCCAATCAGAGCAATGGATTTGTAAATGGATCAAATGACTCGGAAAAAGTTCTTGGGCGATTTGATCCACGACCGGTCAATGGAACACATTACACTGGACGACTTTGATCCAGACCGGTCGATGAGACTGGACGCATTGTTCCACGACCACTTGGATCGGTCGAGAGTCTGGACCCGCCCAGTTTTCCGTTTCATTCTACTGATGTGCTTCTCGAATTTTGAATTTTAAACAGTTTAATATTTTTGTACGTGCTTAAAACTACTTAATTGAGATGGGTTCATGTAAATGCTTCGTTCCTGGATGTAAAACAGGTTATGATAGTGACAAAAAAAAAAAAAGAGAAAAGCCCAAGGACAGAAATGCCCGAGTTCGTTTTCTGCTCCACAAGTAAGTATTATTATTAGAGTCCTGCGCGGGTCGGATTTTACCCGATAGATGATTTTTAAATCAAACCGAAACCCGACCCGAACTCGACAAAAAAAATTTCATCGACCCGAACCCGACAAAAAAATTTTCATCAACCCGAACCCGCAACAGAGAATTTTTTGCGACCCGAAACCCGACTTATCTAACCCGAAAAATAAATCAACGTTACTTATTCATCTAAAAATCATGCAAAATAAGGTAAAATGATATAACATGATATAAAATAAAGTAAATTTTAATTGTGAAACAGTTGGTAAATTATATATATATATAAAAAAAAACTAGTATGTTGTGACTTGTGACCACCACAAGACATTCTTCTATATTTTTCTGTCAAATTCACTAAGTGCGAATAATTTATTAAAACTATTATTAAGAAGTTTAACGTGATGAATGTAAATAATTTTCATCTTAGGGAAATCAAACAAAGAAAGACAGTTTTATTCTCCATAACTAGTATATTAAAAAATGCGTTTTCATAATGGTTATTTCACTTATCAAATTTTGTACAGGTATACACCATAGACATAGACGTTGAGATATAGCTTTTCCATCTCGGGGAAAATTGCAGGACGGCAGCGCCACCTATTGGCCGATATGCATCCAAATTGAATCGGCATAATGTCTGATTATGGTCTTTTCAGATATTTTTTTTTTAATTATACATAATAGAACCTGAGATATCTCTTTTCCTTAAATTAAGGAAATCTTTGTATAACACCGCCACCTATTGAATATTGGTACCAAAAGTGGGAAGACAATAAATTATATCATGGTGCACCCACATATAAATTTATGTGCAATTTTGTTTAGTAGTTCCTGAAATATAGCCTTTCCTTGAACTGTAAAAATCACTATATAGCAGCTCAACCTTTTGAAAAATTGACATAAAAAGTTGATAGGGACTAGGTTATGTGAAGATGCATCTACATATAATTTGATATGCAATTCTCTGCAGTACTTCCTGAGATATAGCATTCACTTAAATTGTGGAAATCACTGTATAGCAGCGATATCTGTTGAGTGATGGGCACCAAAAGTTGATAGGCACTAATTTATGTCAAGGTGCATTTATTTTTAAATTTATATGCAATTATGTGCAATAGTTCAAGAGATACAGTCACCACAAAATTTTTGTCACACACATACAGGGACACAGACTGATATTTTCTAGAAATAGTCAAATCGTGTTCGGGGCTCTAAAAACGTGCAAATTCATAAAAAACCGGAAGTTGAAAATTTTTACGAATCTAATACTTTCATCTACTGAATATAGAAGAAAGTAAAAAAAAAAAAACTTGTAAACTGCGAAATCTTTTCAATTTCCAGAATGTAAATGCGAGGTTATACTGCATTTGTATTTCTTTAATTTATATATTAACAACAGTCGAGAAAGATTTATAATACTTTTCTAATTTTCATACAATTTCTACAAAAGATACATATTAGTTCCGTTCAAGAAAAGGAAACAGATCCATATACAAATACGGATCTAATTTTCTGGCGGATACGAATAGGGAGCTCCGGTACATGTCTGTCCTCCAGCGGCCGAGCGGTTCAGCGCTGGAAGCTGGTAGATGGGAGGTGTCAGGTTCGATCCCAGGTCGCGCTCATCGACCTAGTCGTTCGGAGTTTTCCGTGGTTTCCTCCGAAACACGCGTAAATACGGGCTAGGACCCCTTAGAAAGACTCAAACGGAGGGCATTCCCCCTATAGTCCTAGGACACATCTGGAGTCAATCGGCCTTAAATCCTCCAACCAAACAACCAACCAATATATGTCTAGTATGTGAAGAATGTTTAAATTAGTTACATAGTTGTAAACATCGTTACATAGTTGTAAAAAATTCTGTCAACCCGACTCAAACCCGACCCGCGGGTCGGGTCGGGTTAAATCGGGTTACCCGACCCGATGCAGGACTCTTATTATTACTTGTTTTTGCTGCTTATGAATTATCTTGATCCGTGTAATGCCTGCAGTTTCTCGAGATAAATTAATGCTGTTCATGATAATAGAGGTTACAACATTGACATATTTTTTTCATTATTAAGTGTGTGTTGGTGTTGCGGAATAAGGCCGATAGTCTACTCTTGGGTCCTAGGCCTGAAAGGGAGTGCCTTCCATGGAGGTCTTTCTGAGGGGTCCTAGCCCGTATTTACGCAAGTTTCGGAGAAAACCACGGAAAACTCCGAACGGTTAGGCCGACGAGCGCGACTTGGGATCGAACCCAGCACCTCACGTCTACCAGCTTTGAGCGCAGAACCGCTCGACTGCTGGTGGGCCTTTCATTATTAAGTGCGACATCGATTGCAGGACATTCTATGATTTATGTTAAAAATGGGTAACATCTTTAATTAGAATTCGGTAATTTTTCATTTACTAATTCACAATATGCAATCTAATATGGTGCAGTATTTAAAGTATCAAAAATTATTATATATTCAGTGTTGTGCAAGTTCACAAAAAAACGAACTAGTTCAAACTCAAGTTCATCGTGTAAAAAACGAGCTAGTTCGCGCTCAAACTCATGTCTGAAAGAAATGAACGCGTTCAGTTCAAGTTCATTTTTAAAAACGAGCGAAGCTCACTAAAAGTTCATTTTTACGTACATTTTTTTTTTTTTTTTTTTTTTTCTTTTTTAAATAGATCTTATCCTCTGTGAACACTTTCATAGGTAATTTCCCATTTTTTTCTAAAATTACCAATTACCATGAAAATAATTTTTAATTTTACGCTTAATTAAACTTATTAACTTATAATTCTTAATTATAACTCATTAATTTAATTGTAGTAAAAATTTATTTAGCAAACACTTCTGAATAGTGTACCCCATGTTTTTGCATGGTTTTTTATTCTCAAATTTTCAATACGTTTGTGCGCATGAGAACTTATTAATAGGAGACAAATTCTATCATTTAGAGATTCCGTTGTTTTAAATCAGTGTTGCGCAGGACAGTGTTCATGAGTTTAATTAAAACTTTTTCAGTTTTGAGCTGAATTTCGCTCGTTTTTTAAATTGTGAACTTGAGCTGAGCAAAGTTCGTTTTCTCATGAATTTGAGCGGGAAAAGTAACTCAAACTCATATGGATTTTATTCCTTTGTGAAAAATTTTTATATTCTTGGTAGCAATACTATCTACCCTTTTAATCGCAAGAGAGGATGCATTTCTCACAAGAGAGAAACGCATCGGGTCGGGTAATCGCTTATTACCTGCTTTGCTGGTCGGGTGCAGTTAAAATTTAAAAGTTGCATTAATTTTTATTCACAAAATGTTTTCTCCGAAGATTGTTTTATATGCTTTACTTATGAATCGAAACTTTTAAATGAAGAAATTGGATGACATTGTTTTCCTTCCTAGTAATTTAAAGACATGACTGATAACATGAATTTAATTACATTTACTTAAATATTAATACTTAACGTTTAAAGCTTTATATGGAAAACAAATTTTTTTTCCAACCTATATTTTATTCCTTATTTTACTGTCAAAATACTTGGAACAATGGATTTTTTAAATATAAGTTTTAATACAGCTAAATGTTTGTTTATAATTAGATAAACACATTGTTGTAATATATTTAATTTTCTGAAAGATTTCTTCAATAATATAATTGTAGTTTGTGTAAAAGAACTTCTATTCATCTTATTATCTAACACAACTGTCCCGTCAGGTTTTATAAATTTCATAAGAAAGAGGATAAAATATTTCTTACCTGACAGGTCTTGTTCTTTTTCGCCGGCTTATTCTAAGTAATCACAAAGTAGTCGAAATAAACACAGCTCAAGTTTCACTACACAAACGTTTAATTAGACGCACTATTTACATTTATAATACATAATTGTTTCATTAATATCTGCAGCTATCACAATATTTAATATTAGCTGTCGAGCGTCAGAACGCTCTTTCATATCCTTACGGATTCACATTCCTTCTTTTTTACAACAGAAAAACAAAAACTTTTTATCATCAGAAAAAACCATGTTGCCAATCAATAAAACATAAAAATAGGCAGACTATCTCCATTGGAAGAACAGCCCGCCTCCTGACGGCAAGAATGGGTCATCCTCCCACCTTTGATTCTGGCAATCTTGTACAAAATCAAACTAAAAAGGAGAAAAAAGATATTAATAAACATTACATCAAGCAAAAATGAAAAGGAACAGAGAGAAAAAAAAAAAAGGTAAATAAAAGTTCTATCAGTCAATTATAAATTCAGTCTATCTGGAGCTCTAATGGATCTACCCCTCCTGGTAAATCGTTGTTTTTCGTCAGGTATCTCAACAGATTTCTTGACATTCTTTGAAACAGTTCTAGACAGTTCAGAGGGATCAGGGTATCTTTTCGGTGTAAAACGAGTAGGTATCAAAGTTCCATTTCCAGCATACTTTGCACGAAAATCACTAGATTCATCAGAAGAGATTTCTAACGGATAAAGTCTTTGAACTGGGCGTATCAAAAACCCATTTTCTGTCTTGATTTTTGCCACTCGAACTATTCCGTCTTTACCAGGATAAGTTTCCACAACTCTGGCTAATGGCCAGTTGATTCTTTTTTGATTATCATGACCGACGAGAACTATGTCTCCTACAGCAATTTTTTTGTCAGTCTTAGCGATACCCTTTGAATTTTTTAATTGTCCTAGATATTCAATTCTGAATCTTTTCCGTAAATCTTTCTTCAATTTTAGCAAATATCGAAGTCTTCTTTTTAAATTCACATTTTCGAAGTTATCTAGGTCAGGAAGACCAGTTTCTTTAATTCCTTGCAAAAACATGCTCGGAGTCAATGGAATTAAATCATCGGGATCCTCAGAAATAGTAGTTAATGGTCTGGAATCCATCAAACATTCGATATCACATATAATTGTGTAAAGTTCTTCAAAATCTGGAGCTGCTCGTCCTAATACTCTTCTCAAAATTTGCTTTGTACAGCCTATTAAGCGTTCCCACCAGCCACCCCACCATGGTGAAGCTGGGGGGATAAACTTCCATATTATGTTCTGTACTAGGGCTTCCTTCCGTATTTTTGCAAGTATAGGATCAGTAAATAGCTTCGAAGCTCCTGAAAAATTTGTGCCTCGATCGCTGTATATTACAGAAGGTCGACCCCTTCTCGCAACAAATCTTCGCAGGGTTTGCAAAACTGCTTCAGAGGATAATGATGTTAATAATTCAAGATGTACCGCTCTGTAAACAGCGCAGGTGTACAGCACAATCCAACATTTTTTACCATTTTTCAAGTACAAAGGTCCGGCTAAATCAACCCCGGTAATTTCAAAGATAGCAGCATCTCTGATCCTGTCTTCCGGCAAGGCGGTGATTTCAGGCTGAACAGAATTTACGGTGAAGCGTTTGCATCTTATACAACGTAAGGTAATTTGCCGTATGGACTTTCTGCACCTGAGAATCCAATATTTTTCTCGGAGATGGTTCATTAATATTGGTACTCCTGCGTGGTTTAATTCGTTATGTTTCCATTCTATCAATTTCTGCACGATGTAATGATTTCCTGGTAAAATGATAGGCAAACGAAAGTCTGTATTATCTTTACTTCTAAGTATAAGAGACTTTACCCTTAGAAGGCCATCTTTGTCAACGGTGGGATGAAGTTTTCGTAAACGATCATCTATTCCTTTAGGAAAGTCTTCCCTTTGAACCATCTTTAACAGGATTAATTCAGCATGTTTAAGTTCTTTATTTGTAAGATCCCCAGAATTTCGTTTAGAATGATTTCGAAGATTCGAGATGAATCTGTATATCCATGCCGTAACTCTTAATAATTTCACGTAAGACGAGTATCTCTCATAAAACTTCTCAGTAGTTTCAGTACTTAGAGCAGAAATGATCGACCTTTTTTTTTCTGAATTGACAATCTGTATTTCGGGTGAGATTTCTTGTCTCGGCCATTGACTCGTTGGTGTCTTCAAAAATTCCGGACCCTCCCACCAAAGGGATTTGAGTAAAGCATCAGCATTGCAACCTCTTGATGGAAGGTCAGCTGGATTTAAGTTACCCGGGACGTATCTCCAGTCGTTGGGATGACTCAAAGATCTTATTTCCCTGGTACGATTCAGCACAAATACTCCCCATGGTTCTTGATTTTTTATCCAGAACAATGCATTCATGGAGTCAGACCAATAGAATGTTTGAACTTGGCTGTCACAGAAGTCTCCTTTTATAGAATTCATTAATCTAACACCTAAACAACATGCTAATAATTCTAGTCTCGGTATGGAGACTGATTTCAAGGGTGCTACTCGAGCACGAGCTTGAACCAATTGACATCTCACATGAAAATTATTTTCTTCTCCGATATATATACAAGTTGCATAAGCGTGGCTTGATGCATCACAAAACACATGGAATGACACATTTGTATTTAGAGCATGATTTTCTAATATCCTTCTAGGGATTCTAATGCCTTCCAAGCATTTTAATGCATTTTCCCATTTCAGAAATTTTTTCTCGATGTCATCTGGTAGCTTGGCATCCCAGGGCAGTTTCCTACGCCAACATTCTTGCATTATGATCTTTGCAATTAAAGTGACAGGACAGAGAAACCCGATGGGGTCAAAAATCTTACTTGCTAAGGACAGGATAAATCGCTTACTTAGATTTGCATTTTCGCACTCATCAAACTTTAAACTACAGTATAGAGTATCTTCCAGAATATTCCAACTTAAGCCCAAAACTGAGACAGTCTCTGGAAAATCTTCTTCAGGAATTCCGTACACACTTGGTGGTAGACCATTACCTATCCATCCTCTAAGATCAAAACATCCCGCTGACATGATTTCTTTAGATTGTGCCATAAAATTAACTACTTCTTCTTCGGAACTGTAACTTGTAACACAGTTGTCGACATACATAGAGTTTTTAAGTTTAGAAGCAGTCTCTTGCAAATAATCTGGAACATTACTTAGGTGGAAATTTAGAGTAGCTCCTAAAAGAAATGGGCTGCAGTTTACCCCAAATACTACTCGACGATGTCTGTAAATCTTCACTTTATTAGGATCACCGCCCTCCCACCACAGAAATCTTAGAAAATCACAATCTTCTTCATTTATTCTTATTTGTAGAAATGCTTTGCGAATGTCTGATACTACCCCATACTTGTTCAAACGAAATTTATTCAAAATGTTAGGAATCAACTCCATGTAGTTTGGACCTTTAGCTAGGCAATCGTTCAAAGAGTAACTGTTCTTTTCTTTTACAGAAGCATCGAAAACAAGACGAATTGTTGTCGTTGAATGCTCTTTTATAACTGCTCTATGAGGCAGATGATGGCAATCTATCTTCTCGAATTCATCAGTATTTACTTCTTCAATTATTTCTTCACCAAGCCACTGACAAAAAACTTCTTCATAATCTTCAATAAGACCCTTATTCTTCAGAGTCCTCACAGTTGATTTTAGCCTTCGTTCAGCAATTGTTTTGTTATCTGGGAGTTCTTGGTGTCCTTCTATCCATGGTAATTTTACAACATAGCGCCCGTCATCATCTCTACTTAGAGTTTGCTCAAAATGATTTTTGGATGCTTCTTCAAGTTCTTCCTTTGACTGTTTCTCTGCAGGATCCTTAATTCCTAGGACATCTAGTTCCCACAGATCAGAAATTTTTACTTCTCTAGCTAACATCGAAGTGACTACAAGGTTTTCAGTATCTTCAGTAAACTTCTTAGTGCGTCCCATAACAGTCCAACCTAGCCTTGTTTCAATAGCGGTCAGGCCGGATTTCAGATTCTTCAGCTTTCCTGTCATTAATTTGCCAGCTACATCTGCACCTATAAGGAGCTCTATGGGGTTAAGGCAATCTTCTAAATATATCCCCGTACCTGATAAATCATCTTCACACAGTTCTTGAGTGACCGGTGGCATAGTAAAACAAATTGTAGGCTGACTCAAAACTTCAAAATTGCAACGATAAGTTTCGCTGACATCAGAAAGGTAAGCTTTGTAAACATTGTGTGTCAAAGTATTCGTGTTCGAACCACCAAATAAGGAATGCTTCAGTTTTTCTTTTCTTATTGGCTTGTATCCAATCTTTTTTGCAGTGTTTTCTAAGATGTAAGACCTTTGGGAAGCGGAATCAATAATCGCCCGAATTTTTAAAGTTCTGTTTTCACCTCTTAAATTAATCACGAGTGTCTGTAGCAAAACACTGGGAGTTGATGAAACATTTGATAATGTTGTATCTTGATCGGAAGTATTCTTGTCATTTTTAACCCTTTGTGCGTGCGCAGCTGATTTCGGATCATTCTTACAGAGAAGAGTATGGTGGGGTTTCCCACAAATCGCACAGTTACATCTACTTCTACACGAACTAGAAATGTGGTTCAATTTTAAACATTTAAAGCAGCCTCCCCGTTTCATAACATTTTGTTTTCTTTGATCATAAGTCAAGTTTGCTACTTTTCTACATTCTGCACTTAGATGTGGCTTATCGCAGAACACGCACTCTTGCTCTCGGTTTTGTTTACTTTGGGACGAGGTTAAAAGTTCCATACCTGTTGGAATAATTTTATTGTGTGTTAGAAAATTTTTAGATTTCATTGTGTTAAATTTCTTGGGTTTGTTTTCAAAACCAAATCCACTTGTCGCTAAATTAATTTTTTCTTCACCTTGAATTTCATTACGTAAAAACTGCATTAAAGTTTCTAATTTATTAAAAGATTTATCTTCCGAACTAAGAGAAACAGAATTCAAGTGTCTTTCCCAAATACGCAAAAGATCTATTGGTAAACAAAACAAGATTCAACTAACGGGTATAACATTGAGGCATATTTATCGCTTGTTACACCAAGCATTTTTAAAGATCGTAACTGTGTTTCTAATTTATCATAAAGCTTCACAATTGGTAATTTATGTTCCTGATTTACAGTATTACTTAGCACAAGGCTTAATAATTCCCTAACATAAACTTCAATTAGTACATCTTCCCTGCCAAATCTTGTATGTAAACAATCAACCGCTTGTGAATAGTTCTCAGCTGTTAGGGGAAAAGATTCTACGACTTCTCTGGCTCTAGACCCCTTTTGAGTAGATTGAAGTAGATACTGAAATTTATCTACCTCTGAAATATTTGGATCTTCATGAATTTTCTTAAATAATCCCCAAAATGATAACCAGTCCTTTAAATTACCATCAAACTTTTGTAATGCAATTTTTGGTAACTTAAAACTTCTTTTAGAATTACTTTCGTTTTCAAGTACACTTGAATTTAAATCCGAAGGTAAATTTATTCTACGTTCAAGTTTCGTTTTTAAATCAATATAAGTACTACTATAATTATCAGCACTTTCGATTTCGCTATCCAACATGGTCTGAGTACATTTTTCCTCACCTTGTAAAATTTGAAGAATTTCTTTATCAAGCGTTTCAACTCTGGAATATTTTTCTTGTAACTGTGCTAAGAACCCAGCACAAGAATCGATGTCACAAGTTTCAGTTTCTAAAAGGTTTTTTACCTTTTCAGTAAATTTTGTAAAGGTACCTCGATAAGAACCGCGTAATTTAGTAGCGGCTTCCATAATTCAAATAAAGACTGATAAAATAATAAACAAACACTTCAAATCAAAGCTTCATAAAACGAGAACAAAAAATATTCCGAAATCGAAAGTAATTCTGGGAAGAAATTTTAGAATTCTAAATAATGTTTTGAGAACAAAAACATTCAATTTTCGAAACACTTTGATTCAAAATAACAATTTTCATATAAAATAATAATCTTCTTTATTAAATCAAAATATGCAAAATCAATGTAAAATCAAAATATGCATTCATAGAATATGTATTAACATTTTCTTCAACATAAACAAATTCTTCATATTGTTCCAAATATCAAATGAGCAGTTCAAAAATAAACATACATTTTATGTTTTCAAAATTATTCTCAATAATACTTACAAAACGTATTTCAAATTTTTAATGTTATCTTCTCATAAAAATGAGATCATATTTCAATTAGAATAAATTATATTCTATTTCTATACTTTATTCATTAGAACAAATTAGAATTTATTACTTAGAACAAATTTTTCTACCGGCGTCCCTGTGAACGGGCGCCATTAAATGTCCCGTCAGGTTTTATAAATTTCATAAGAAAGAGGATAAAATATTTCTTACCTGACAGGTCTTGTTCTTTTTCGCCGGCTTATTCTAACAAGGAAACTCTTTGAAGCGGTAATCACCGATTTTCTTGAAAAAAATTCTGGCATAAGATTTAATTATGAATAGCATCTTCCTAAAATATTAGCTGCTGAGTCGCAATAGATAAGCTATAAAAAATTATTAAAAATGGAAGCATGTTTGCAATATTTCCAAAAAAGCGCCTGTTTGGCGACTGCATTCTTCGAAATTTCATTGCAATGAAGATTTAATAGATGTAGATGTTCTTCTTTCTTTTTGATAGTCAAACGAACTCCCTACGCTGTCGAGCACATGAGAATTCAGAATAGATTAACAAAAACCAGATAATTTACCAGATTGAGACTTATTTAGTCGAAATTATGAATAACATTTAATATTTCAGTTAAATAAGCTGTGTCAATAACAATTGCAAGAATATTTACATCAAGTTTTTAATAACGACATTAAAAAAATATATGATCAAAACTTTTTTATAAATTTAAATAAAACAAAACATTTTATATTAAAACACAAAGCTGTTTTTTTTTTATTTTTTTTTTTACTAAAATGAAAGCATTTCGTATCCGAACACATTTTTCTTATAAGGGTTACATGCAAACGGAACGCTTGCAACTTCGATGACGTAAATTTTGCAAATTTTTTGCAAATTCAGTCGGCACTAAAAGTATCCGAGCATTAGCAGAAATTCCTATGTAAAAAAAGTACACTTAATGCAGTTTTGTTAAATAAATTCTTCTCGAATCCTGTTCTTAGTCAGTCTAAGAACAGGATTCGACAAGAATTTATTTAACAAAACAGTGTTAAGTGTGCTTTTTTTATATAGGAATTTTTGCTAGTGGTCGGATACTTTTGCTGCCGACTGTAGTCATACATTTGGAACACTTACAAACGGCTTTGCAACCGGAAGTGTTTCATTTGTATGTACCCATTAGTCTGATCATTTTATTGGGCAGTACGAACCTTCGACGAACAAGCAACTCCACAAAATCTGAGTAGTGTGGATCCAATGTCTCATTACAGCTACGCAATGAGCAATTGGAGACGATCTATGATTCTATCCTAAATTTCGTCCTGTTTGTTGGTTGGGTTTAACGTCGCACTAGTACTGAACTATAGGCAATTGGCAACGGTTTGCGATGCACTCCTGAGAAGGGTCCGGTACATCGGCAGGTGATAAATGGTTGCATTCTGCGTATGTTATTTATTTTTAATATACACATACGATTTGTATGTTTGACTCGACATCCCCCTCCTGTAAATTTCGTCGAGATGAGGACAGATATAACATAGGGAGGTATATTATTGTAACAATCACAGCTATCCTAGATCACAAGTCGGATCGAACACTCGGCAGCAAAAGTAACCGAGAACTAGCAATAATTCCTGTCTAAAAAAAGTACACTTAATACTGCTTTGTTAAATAAATCCTTGTCGAATCATGTTCTTAGTCAGTCTAAGAACATGATTCAACAAGGATTTACTTAACAAAGCAGAATTAAGAGTGCTATTTTCTGACGGGGATTATTGCTAGTGTTCGGATACTTTTGCTGCCGACTGTACGATCCGACTTGTAATCTACGATAGCTGATATTGTTACAATAGTATGCCTCTCATAACCGGATTAAAATACAAAAAATTAAAAAAAACACCCTGGGTCGGCTGGGGAATCGAACCCATTCTTTTACACGTGAAGGCGATTAGCGAGGGTGACATACTCACTCGGCCACGGAGGGTCTGCATTCAGCATAACAATTATTTTTAAAACAACAAGATTTCGCAGTTAATAATTCTAAGAAAATTACCTATGAAAAAAAATCACTGCGCAGCACTAGTGCGACGTAAAACCTAACCAACTTTATGAAATTCTAATGCATATTTTTACAAAATGAATTACCAGAAATCTAAGAAGCCATAAAGGTTATGCACGTGTTTTTCCAATTTTAAATAATCCCCTCCGTAAAGGATCAAAGTTGTAAACACGTCTACGGACCATCGCTAGGAATGTACCCTAGACTGTCGCCATTGCATATCTGTAGTGCGAATTAAAACTTAAAACCTACTCAACCTCAAATATCTTAAATATTTTAATTTTGATTTATTTATTTGAGTATTAATTTCAATCAACTATTCTAACAATCAAATGTTCAATCAAATATTATAATTCATATTGGTCGCCAATTACCCATTCCGCAGTACTAGTGCGACGTAAAACCCAGCCAACCAATCTATAAATCAGATTAGTTTATAATCGTCTGCAAATTTATATAAATGCACATGCCGAGTGCTTCAGACATTAAATTATTCCAGATTATATATAAGCTGGAGTAATGTAAAAGTAACTCTAAAATTGCATTATTTTAAATAAATACAATATTGAAACATTACATAAAATAATGGAAAATATTATATCTAACACAAAACATAATGGGGTACAGTCGGTAACAAAAGTGTCCGAACAATAGCAAAAATTCCAATGTAAAAAAAGTACATTTCATACGGTTTTGTTAAACAAATCCTTATCGAATCATGTTCTTACACTGACTAACAACAGGATTCGACAAGGATTTATTTAACAAAGCCGTGCGAAGTGTACTTTTTTTACATAGGAATTGTTCCTAGTGTTCGGACACTTTTGTTACCGACTGTACATACAAATGAAACACTTCCAGTTGCAAAGCCATTTGCAGGCGTTCCAAATGTATGACTGCAGTCGGTAGCAAAAGTATCTGAGCACTAGCAAAAATTCCTATGTGAAAAAAGCACACTTAACACTGTTTTGTTAAATAAATCCTTGTCAAATTGTGTTCTTAGACTGACTACGAACAGGATTCGACAAGGATTTATTTAACAAATCTGCATTAAGTTTACTTTTTTTACATAGGAATTTTCGCTAGTGCTCTGTTCTTTTGCTGCCGACTGTATTTGCAAAAAACTTGCAAAATTTACGTCATCGAAATTGCAAGCGTTCCGTTTGTATGTAACCCAATGTCACTTTTTCTAAATAGAAACTTCTAGATTTCAGAAAATATATTGAGTGTTGAGTGGGTTTTAACGTCGCACTATAGCTACGCAGTGGGAAATTGGAGATGGTGTTGTATTCACTCATAGGGATATTCTGGAGACATGCCATCATAATTTTGATCCTCCGCGGAGGGGATGGATTCCTTGCTTCAGTCACCCTAGAGCTAAGACTACTATATAACAGGCTGAATCATTCGCCGCCATTTGTACGTCAAGTCCGTCATTGCTAAAACTAAGACTATTGTATATGACTATTATGTGAGATTATATAAGATTATTATATAATAGTTTCAGGTTTGGCAGTGACGAACTACCATATAAGATTATTATATGAGACTATATAATGCTATTATATAGTAATCGGCAGTTAAGCAATGACGGACTTGACGTACAAATGGCGGCGAATGATTCAGCCTGTTATATAGTAGTCTTACCTAGAGCTATAGAAAACACAACCCTCCTATACTGAAGTCCCTTGGCATCACTGAAGGAAGGTTAATGTGATTTGGCGATGACTTTTTTCGTATTTGGCGTTCAAAACGTAAAGTTTAATAATTTTTTACAGCTTTCCTGTTGCGATTCAGCAGCTAATTTTTTCACAATTGAATTAAGTATAGTGTAAACTATTTTCTGTAATTTTTTTAAGAAAATCGGTGATTACCGCTTGGAAGAGTTTCCTTGTAAGTAATCACAAAGTAGTCGAAATAAACACAGCTCAAGTTTCACGACACAAACGTTTAATTAGACGCACTATTTACATTTATAATACATAATTGTTTCATTAATATCTGCAGCTATCACAATATTTAATATTAGCTGTCGAGCGTCAGAACGCTCTTTCATATCCTTACGGATTCACATTCCTTCTTTTTTACAACAGAAAAACAAAATCTTTTTATCATCAGAAAAAACCATGTTGCCAATCAATAAAACATAAAAATAGGCAGACGATCTCCAGTGGAAGAAACAGCCCGCCTCCTGACGGCAAGAATGGGTCAACAATATGGTGGGTCAGAAGCTGCAGATTTATTTGGTGTTGAAGGTCAAAAGTCATTTTGCAGGTCGGGTCGGCTGCGAGTCAAGTTTACTCGAACAATGCAGGACTCTAAGCTAATCCTTTCATAAGAAGAAATATAAATTCCGCTGGTCACCTGGTACGATTGAAGACTTAAATGCCCTATCCAGTAGGCTACCGTTTTCCTTGCTACAGTATATATATATATATTTGTGTGTGTGTGCCCCAGTTTTCCACGATATTATACTGTTGTCAATTTTGTATTTTAGTTTTCATGCAATTAGATCAATGCTATTTCAATATCAGAAATTTATGCGAAATACCTCGTATTATAAAAAGTTATGGAAGTTCTAAGAGTGATTTAAGAAAAGTTTTAAGAAAGCCTTTCATTATAAATAAAAATATAAAAGTATAATATTAAATCCCAATAATTAAATCCTGTTTGCTGTTATCATAAATGATATTTTAAAACTAGCTGTACATTTAAAAAAAGAAAAATAATCTTTAGCTTAGTACACGTACTATATTTGAATTTTTGTGGATGTATATATTCATTTTAGAAAAAAAAAAAAAAATCTGGAGTGACTCCACTCGACTTTCCGAACATTGAGTAACTAACAGTTTTGTAGATAAAATAAAGAAAGAGGAGTTGCTAAAGAAACAAAAGAGAGAAAACCATAACAGAGTGTTTGAGTATTTTTCTCCATATATCACACGAGGTTTTATTTAACGCTACTGAACTTTGAGCCCTTAGATCATAATGATAAAGAATTTTTCGTTGTGTCCCTGTAAAAATCTATAAATTCTGACAAACTTAAACAAATTTTCACATTTTACCCACAATTTTGTCAAAGTCCCACTTTTTTTTTTTTTTTTTAATTATTGTTACTGAGTGAATTTGTATAGGAAAATATAGAAGAAAGTCTCGTGGTGGCCACAATTCACCAAAATGCTTTAAGTTAGTGCTACAGTGATTTATAATATTCATACAAATTTTCAGCTCAATTGAATAAGGCGTTTAGATGCTATTGCACTTTTAAAAATTTGGTCTCATAGGCCATAATGATAAAGAATTTTTCTTTGTGTCCCTGTAAAAATACTGTAAGTGCTAGATTCACCAAAATCTATACAGTTCAAATGTGACCTATAACATGTGTACAAATTCTTTGCTCAGATTAATAAGGCGTTTAGACGCTATCACACTTTTAAAAATTTGGCAAAGAATTTTTCTTTGTGTCCCTGTAAAAAAATTATAAGTGCTAGATTCTCCAAAATCTATACAGATTGAGTATCTGTGACCTATAATATGTGTATAAAGTTTTTGCTCAATTGAATAAGGCGTTTAGATACTATCGCACTTTTAAGATTTTGGTCCCTTGGCCATAATGATAAAGAATTTTTCTTTGTGTCCCTGTAAAAAAACTATAAGTGCTAGATTCACCAAAATCTATAGGGTTCGTACTATAGTGACTTACAATATACGTACCAACTTTCAGCTTATTCGAACAAAGCGTTTAGACGCTAGCGTGTTCACTCACAGACATACATACACACACACATACATACATCATCGTAAAAATAGTGAAAACGGACTCGTTGGACCTCGAAACGTATCAGTGGCGGCGGATCCAGAACTTGACTTTTGGGGGGGGGCTAAGATTTTTCAAAGTGTTATTCTAGACCAATAAAAAATTTACAATTGCAATATTCAATAGTGAATGTCAGTGTTTTGGGGGGGGCTTCAGCCCCCTAGCCCCCCCCTTAAATCCGCCACTGAAACGTATAGAAACATCAAAATCTCGAATTCGGAGTTTTGACATGATTACAATACTTTCCTCACTATAGTGTTCGGAAAGTAAAAAGAAACATTAAGACAATTTAAATTAGATTATAAATAGCTTGTTGTAATAAGGAGGATTAATATTCTATTTTTATTTTTATTTTCTTATTTTTTATCTCATTTATTTATTTTTAATTATTATTATTTGCATTTTCCAGAAAATGTTGAAAATAAAATAATCATTGATATAAAATCTACATCTCTGACATGAAATTATTTCAATAATCTGAATGCATTTTTATTTTTAGTATTAAAAATATAAATAGACATTAAAAACTTTAATATTATTCTATTTACTCTATGTATAATATGTGTTAAACCAGCAATCCTTGTCTAAAGATGCTATCTTTGAATGCTAAAGTTATAAAATAAAGATTATTTTCATGAATTAAAGAATTACTTCGCAAATAACAGGGATCTCATTATTTTTAAAGAAATAATCTGGTGTGTCACTCACACGACTTTCTCTTACCCTGAAATTTAATACTATAAGTACAGCTTGCAGATTAATGGGTAAGATAACAAATACTGTTATGTAAACCTATGTTAAACAATTCATATTAGGCTTCTGAAGAGTTTTATATGATAATTAGTTCTGTGTAAGGGGGCTACCGCCCCCCTCAACCCCCCCGTTTCATTAATGCACCTACATTTATATAGAATTTAATTCGGTTATTAAAATATAATTCTCTTTTTAAAAAATAATTTATTAAAATTATTATTAAAAAAATTATCTTTTATGATAAGGCAGACGATTTCCATATTAGAGAAGTAGTATAACACCAAATGTCCAAAAAAAGTCCATTTTGTTCTCAATAAAAAAAAAAAAAAAAAAAAAAAAAAGGTACGATTTTTTTTCAAAGTTTTTTTTTCGTTAAAAGTAAAAAAAAAAAAAATCGATAACTTTGTTTTAAATTATCGCAGATCGATGGTTCAACCATTCGTTTTAAAGGTATTGGCGAGCTCTTTTGAAAGATACCCATCATGAAAATTTACTTCCCTCGAGGGGGGGACTTCCCCCCCCCAGGGGGGTAGGCGAGGCTCCTACATACACAATTTTTTTTCCCAGTTAACTATCTCTATTACAAAAAATATATATTCGTTTCATTTGGTTTAGTGCAGTCTATAGACGTTAAACTCCCTTTCCTGCAATTTCCCCCATAGACGTAATGTATTAGAATTCTCTTGATTGTCCCTGTACACGAACCATTTGCTTGATCTTAACGAAAAGCTTACTGTAGCGTCCCTATATGATACACATTTAGAATACCAAGTTTGAACTTTCTGCCATAATTTGTTCTTGAGATATGCTGATAACAGACAGACACACACACAGACACACACACAGACCATTTGCTAAAAACATGATTTTCGTATTCAGGGGACCTCAAAACGTGTAAATATAACAAAATCTTACGTTCGAAAATTTGACCCAAAAACAATACTTTCTCTACCTTATGGGTAAGAGAAAGTAAAAAAGAGAATATATGGACATGTGACTCGCAAGATATTTAGTTCTGTGAAAGCAGATCCAAGATCCTTTCTCTAGATTAGCATCGTCTTTAACAGAAAATGAAATGTCTGGTACTTTTATGAGAGGGCTACAATTTGTCACACTCACACTGCCTCAGGGCTGTGAGGTGTAGTACCAAAGAAAGTAGATAGATATCTAATTTTTCTGTTAGTACATCTCCCGCATCTCTGGGTGGTCTTGCACCCGCACAAAGCAATGTAATGTTTAGTATTTTATAGTAGATTCTCACGCTTTTTTCTTTTGAATCCAATACAATGTCGCCGTGTGCATGTTTTGTCGGAGACGACCAACTAGGTACTCTCAAAGAATATTTGCGCTCCCCTTACTAATTATTTTTTACCCATATGTTCGAATTGTGTCGAAAACATGAAAGAAATCCTTCTCTTTAAAAATAGTCAACAGATTTCCTGAAAAGTAAACTTACCACTGAACTGTTATTTAAAATAAAATGTATTTGTTCAGAATGTTTCCAAGAAATTTTATAAACATGTCTCAGATTTATCAACATATATTACTACGTAAAATGATGAGTTTTTATTTATTTATTTTTTAACTAATTTAAGCTTTTATTAAGATTTATTTTTAGTTCTGCAATATAGGGGAGACCGGGACACAGTGAACCACTTTTACACTCTTATTATTATTATTATTTTTACTTTCTCTTACCCATAAGGTAGAGAAAGTATTGTTTTTGGGTCAAATTTTCGAACGCGAGATTTTGTTATATTTACACGTTTTGAGGTCCCCTGAATACGAAAATCATGTTTTTAGCAAATGGTCTGTGTGTATGTCTGTCTGTTATCAGCATATCTCAAAAACAAATTATGGCAGAAAGTTCAAACTTGGTATTCTAAATGTGTATCATATACGGATGCTACAGTAAGCTTTTCGTTAAGATCAAGCAAATGTTTCGTGTACAGGGACAATCAAGAGAATTCTAATACATTACCTCTATGGGGGAAATTGCAGGTAAGTAGAGTTTAACGTCTATAGACTGCACTAAACCAAATGAAACGAATATATATTTTTTGTAATAGAGATAGTTAACTGGGAAAAAAAATTGTGTATGTAGGAGCCTCGCCTCCCCCCTGGGGGGAAGTCCCCCTCTCGAGGGGAGTAAATTTTCATGATGGGTATCTTTCAAAAGAGCTCGCCAATACCTTTAAAACGAATGGTTGAACCATCGATTTGCGATAATTTGAAACAAAGTTATCGATTTTTTTTACTTTTAACGAAAAAAAAAAAAAAAAATATTACAATTTTTTTTTTTTTTTAATATTGAGAATAAAATGGACTTTTTTGGATATTTAGTGTTATACTACTTCTCTAATATGGAAATCGTCTGCCTTATCATAAAAGATAATTTTTTAAAATAATAATTTTAATAAATTATTTTTAAAAAACAAAATTATTTTTAATAACCGAATTAAATTCTATATAAATGTAGGTGCATTAATGCCCCCTCATACAGAACTAATTATCATATAAAATTCTTCAGAAGCCTAATATGAATTGTTTAACACAGGTTTACATAACAGTACTCGTTATCTTACCTTTTAATCTGCAACCTGTATTTATAGTATTAAATTTCAGGGTAAGAGAAAGTCGTGTGAGTGACACACCAGATTATTTTTTCACAAAAAACAGAAAGGCAATGTACTTAAAAATATATATATATACATATATATATATAGCAAACAAACTCTAAGCCCTTCTTGACATGTCTTAATTTTTTTATAATAATATTTCCAATACATTATGAATGAAAAAAAAAAAAAATGTGAGCACTCACAAAGTGGACCACTATGCCCCATGACTGAGGTACAGTGGACCAGCCTCTTTTGTTTATATTAAATTATTAGAAATTACTTTCTTTTTTCTCTAAAATTAATTTCTTATGCTATTCTAGTCTAACAAGTATAATTCAAGCATTTTCCTGAAATAAAATAAACAAAATTAAAATAAACGAATAAGAAATCAAATTCCACTAAGAAAATTTATTAAGTTGAAATAGATAATTGTTTTTTATTCTTTTATTAATATTTTATAAATCAGATATATTTTTTTAAATTCAGATATTAATAAATATTATACTACTATTCAAATATTTATATTTTTTTCTATTATTTTGAGGTATAATTAATTTACATTATATTTGTAGGATAAATTTAACTAAAATGTATGAAGCTACTTTCTTTTGCTTTTCACATGTGATCTCTAAAATCATACTTGCCAACCTTAAAAAATGAGAAATAGGAAGATTCATGTTCAAAATTAGGGAGATTTAACTAAAATTAGGGAGATTTTTTTTTTACGAAATACACATATTTCCATACTTAATTTTTGGAAACTTGACTATGGATAAAATTAGAAATTAGCAGAAAAAATTTTCAATAACTCTTTCAATTCTATTTCTAGAATCTGCCAAAACAAGTTTAAAATGAATATTGCCATTTATGTTGTGGATAGAGAAAGATTGGGAAAAGGCTTCTGCAGAACACTTGATTGCCGATGTGAGATGTGAAAAAAAAAGGGGGGGGGGGGCAAAAAATAATTAGATGTGTTAGAAACATTTCACATTTCTTTAAAGGTTCTAAAATCTCATAAAGCAACTTTAAAATGAATATTGACATTCATGTTGTGGATGGAAAAAGATTAAAATTCGGGAGGCTTTCGTTGAGCATTTGATCGTCGCTCATTAATGAGGTTTCTTTTTTATAAACGAACGATATTCCCGATTTTTTTTAATCGCGGCAGAAATTAATTCGTGGAATTGAATGAAATATGAAAAAAAAAAAAAAAAAAAAAAAAAAAAACTGCGGAATTCCGCGAATTCGCGAAAAAATTACATGCCTTATATTTTTTGTAATAAACATTGTTTAATTTTGCTCTATTACGAGCTATTTTGTAATTTTCTCTCTTTTATGATAAATCGGAAATTTTTAACTTCCGATCGGAAAATCGGGAGATAGATCGAAAATTCGGAAGTCTTCCGCCGAAATCGGGAGAGTTGGCAAGTATGCTAAAACCAACAAATAATAATAAATTTTTCTACTATTTATTAAATTAGATATTTTTCCTTTTATTAATGCTATAATAATTCAAATATTTATTAAATTTAGATATTAATAATTATTATATTACTATTCAAATATTTATTCTTTTCAGAAATTTATAATTATTTTTATTTATTTTATCATAGCATGAAGATATTTATTACTTTGAGATATTAATACTTTACATTATATTTGCATCTATAAATTTAACTAAAACTAATATAAGTATTAAACTAATTTATATTTTTAGGCACATTGGAAGGTGGTCCACTGTGTCCCGTGCCAGAGTAAAACAGATAATAATAATAAAATAATATACAGACTACAAATATGCTAATAATTTTTAGAAATTTAAAAACAGCAATATCTTGCCTTTCTTTAACAGCTATATAGTATTTATAGTCGCTAGTTCAATCTTCATAAAATTTTAAAATTCTTCAATGTGGAAAAATTACTTTGAGCAGTTAAAAAAAAAAAAAAAAAAAAAAAAAAAACTGCTCAAAATGGTTACCTTACTATTTCCTATGTGGTTTTTTGGCTGCATAGATACAACTAGTACTCATGCTGCCATAAATGAGTATCCATATGAACTAAAAAAGTTGAATATTAATAGATTTAAATAGGGGTGGTCCACTGTTCCCCGTGCTCCCCTACATTTAATAAAGCTTTATAAATCAAAGACTGAATTTTATTATGTATATTTTCTTTACATAATTAAAGGTTGTAAATGGTCAAGTTAGTGATTTTTTTTTTTTCTTAATTGGTTAAGTGAAAGATAAAATAATTTCTGTAATAATGATACTTTTGCCATCCAAATTATGGTATTTTATTTTATTACTTTTTTTTTTTTTTTTTCCCCACATAAAGTTTCAACATATATTTATTTATTTGTTTGTTTGCTTGTCAGTCACATCCCTATATTTTAATATTTGGGTTGAAGAAAAAAAAAAAATAAATAAATAAATAAAATTTTGATTGTATTCTTTTGTTGTTCAAAATTAATTGTAAAATTGTTGTTAATTTGAGGTTCAAGTTACAACACTTCCAGATCATTTTCAATTGATATTTCTTGAATATACATTCTAAAATTAAAAATGGTTTGAACTAATAAGTTTTGTTTATATAATTTTGAAACAAATTAAAATAATCATCTAAAATATTTTTGAAGCTATAGTAAAATTTTCGTGTACATGCTATTTACAATAGCAGAGGCAGATAAAGGCGAACGCATCGTTTTCTATGAACGCTTGCAAACGGGAGGTAAGAGGGAACACTCATCCCTCCCCCAAGTCCTACACACACTATGCTAAAACAAACTGGCACATTTGGTAAATTTCAAACTTAGTTGGCAAAAATTTTAAACACTTTTCAGTCAGAAACTATAATGTATTTACAGATTCTAATTTTGCATTTCTTTCCCCCTCCTATTTTTTTCCTTTATTCTATATTCAATAAAAGAAAGTATTGGATTCGTAAAAATTTTCGGCTTCCGGTTTTCGATGAATTTACATGTTTTTAAAGATCCAGAACACGATTGGACAATTTTTAGAAAATGTCTGTCTGTGTGTGTGCGTCAAAAATGTTTGGGGACTGTATCTCAGGAACTACAGCACAGAATTACATGTAAATTTATATGCAGATGTACCTTGACTAAAATTAGCGCCTACGGAATTTTAGTATCAATTTCTTAACAGGTGGCGCTGCTAGGCCGCGATTTCCACAGTTTCATGGAAGGTTGTATCTCAGGATCTGCTGCACGAAATTGCATATAAATTTATATGCGGACGCGCTTTGATCCAGATTAGGGCCTTATCAACTTTTGGTGATCATTACTCAACAGGTGGCGCTGCTATACCGCGATTTCTACAATTTCAGGGAAGGCTATATCTCAGGAACTACTGCACGAATTTGCATATAAATTTATATGCAGATGCATTTTTTCATTAAAATCAAAGGAAAGGTAATATAAAGAAAATTATTATCTTTCAATCTGCTCCTTGACTCCCCCAGGTATATACTAAGTGAAAATGGTAACAATTTCATTGATTGAAATTTCTAAAAATGTATTATGAAATAATTCTTTAAATTTATTCTTTGATGTTTATTATTTTTGCGATTTGCAAATTGCAAAAATGCCTTTTTTTTCCTGGGCCCTTTTTATGAGTGCCTTTTTTTCCAAGTGCCCTTTTTTCCGAGATCCATTTTGCACAATTATTCTCTTTTCCTTTTTATATTTCAGACAGAAATATTTAATATGAATTTGAGTTTGAATTGCTTTTTCACGCTCAAGTTCGTGAAAAGAACGAGTTTCGTTCAACTCAAAACTTTTGAGCTACGCTCATAAACGCGTTCGTGCACAACACTGGTATTCAGACACGAGCTCACACGACAGCCAAGGGGTCTCCAGGACATTCCATCATGGTTGGGTTTCGAAGGTGAAGTCCATCCGTTTGTCGGACAAGGCATCAAAATATAAATAAGAAGAGAATACTGTAAAAAGATACTGGTATGAAAAAGAAGGCGGGGCTAACAATACTACAGAATATTAATTAGTATGTTTAGTACAGTTAACTGCATTACAATTAACTGCTTGACTGCAATATTCTGCACAGTAAGAATAATTATATGGAAGATAATTTATTAACTTTTTAACAGCCAAAAGAATAAAAGCATGCGGTCGCGAAAGTGTTAAACTATACCTCCGCAATTGGGTAATTGTAGTACTTTTATTTTTATTGCTGTTTTATTCTCAGGAACTTTAATATGGTAACTACACCTTACATGTGGTCCGAAGACACACCATCAAAATTTTGTTCCTTCTTGGAGAAGATGATTACTCTGCTTCAGTAAAACCTAGAGATAATAATTTTATGGGACATTGATGACATTGGAGCCATGACGAATTTTAAGAGCACCATTATAGGGGTCGTACTCTCCGCCTTTTTTTCTGGACACGCTCAAAGATAGGAAGTTTCCGCCTCTAATTTTATGCAGAAATAGAGGTCTGCACGGGTCGGGCTTCCGGCCCAAGCCCGAGCTCAGCCAGGCCCTTGGGACGGGTTCGGACCGAAATTTGAAATTTGCTCTCGCGCCGGGCCCGGGCTTAAAATTTTTTTGCAGGCTCAGGCTCAATTTTTTTGAGTATACTCGGGCCGGGACGGGCCTGGATGAAATTTTTTCCGGGGCGTTGGCCCGAATCTTTTTCTAGTTTCCTCGTTAATCAACGAAAAAGGAAAATGATAAAATATTATTGTATATATATTATAAAATATCGCCTAGTATAATATTTTACAGGCTGGTATGTCACATAAAATTTTATTTTGCTAAAAAATGTCTGTAACTTTGATTTAATTGTCTATCAGTCTGTCTGTTCGCGATCTGATTTTCCTCAAATATTTTTAGCATGTCTCGAAATTAATATATTTTGTTTCAAATAATATTAGATGGTTTCCTATTCAAAATAGTATGCATGTCACTACTAGTTTGCGCACATAAATTAGATATGTTAATATGTATAAGGCTTTGTGTCTTATGGTCTGTAGAGTTTAGGTGGTGAAAGCTTCAAAAATCCTTCCGCTGTAACTTTTTCTCTAAGACTCCTTTTTCTTTTCTCCAGTACACTGAATGGAAGTAGCATCATTTTAGCATGTGCAAAAACATCTTTTCTATTGAATGTGGTTGGATTACCATTAAAGTTTTGTTCACCGGATCACATGAAAGATTCGTATACATTACGGTATATAAGAAGAAATGGTTGAAAGAACATTTTTAGTAGTGATAACCATTTTAAATACCTTCCTGTATTGTTTCATGAATGCTAATATTTTTAATTTCACTTTCTGTCTTTGTTCCTCCTGTACGTCTGTAATAATGGAATTTTATTTATATATAATTATTTTGTAAATGTTCAGCAGTTCTGCTAAAGAAGATACTATTGATTCGCTATATAAAACCTCTGCAAAACACACACTAAAAATCTTTTTCATAGAAATAAGGCATGCATTTTTTTTTACATATTTTTGAATCGAGCCTGATTTTATCGTTTTTTAACCAGGCAGACCTCTATGCAGAAATAATTCTCGATATATTTACAGTAATAGACCATTGTTATATAGGGTAGAGATTATTGCATAAAAACTGTGGTAGCAATAAAATTAAAAGTCTTTATTTCTGAGCGTGTCCTGAAAAAAGGGCGGAGAGTATGATTCCTGCCATTATACATTAATTTTTATCATGACAGTCGGTAACAAACTGCTGAAAAAAGTTCAAATTTGACATAAAATGGAAATTGCGCTTAAATGTATTATATATATATATATATTTCCCACCAGTTGAGATAAGAAATAGTTTTTGAAATCAGCGCAAAATTAAATAAAAATTGATCTTTTTTTTTAATTTTAAATACACAAAGTAAATTCAAATCTAAATTTAATGCTCACAGATAATTTTTCTGTAACTGCCATTATTGAGTCTAATTTTCAAATTATAAGGATATAAAGAAGTACTATATAATATACGTATGTAGAGTATTAGTTCTCTAGATTATATATCAAATTACCTTATAATCAAATATAGGGATACAATAAATCGCAGATTTTACATATATATACATATAGTAGCATTCTTTATCAGAAGAAATAAATGGGAATAATATTTTTGTCTAAATTAGTGAAATATAAGTAAATTTAGTCACTGTACCATGTGGTGCAATGTTAATTTTGAATGTTTTATTAAGGGGAGTTTTATATTTAGTTTTAAAGAGGATAAATGAGTGTGTGCGCTTTAATGCTGCACTATAGCTATAATGTAAAAATTTAAAACTTTTTGAAGTGTAAACTTCTTTATGTGCAATACATACATTTTATCTTAAATCACCTAAACGCTTCCTAAAATAACTTTATGTTTAGCGTCACGCTTATATATGAAACAGAATCTATATTCGTACATTTTCTGTGACATAAAAAGGAATGAAATGATTTGTACGTAAATAATAAATAAAATCGAAATAAATTTTTATCAAAAGCTATACACAAAAACAAAACTGTGTATATTTATTTGAATAATAATGCATTATTTTTCTTTTTCAGGCTTTTTTTTTAGTTTCCTGTGATGACATTTATGGCTATTTTGTAATACCTGTGTCTGAGGATTTTACATTAATATATATATATAATTTTAAGGGGTGTTAATGGGTTACCCCCCCAATATATATATTTATATATATTGCAGTTTTAGAATTTAGATGTTTTAATTAAAAATACAATACGTTTATTAAAAAAAAAAACTAGTTGGCATAGGTGGACTCTGCTCAGTTCCCCATCATATTTATGTTCTCAGAAATTTCTAGTGCGAGACATATTACTAGTGGATCTGCAGATCAGGAGCCTCAACGTCCTATTTGCATCAGACATTATTCAATAGGTCATTTTTATTTATTCCTTATTATATAATAGTATATATTGATTCGATCGACTTATTACCAAAATCAAATACATTCCTGAGGGGGGTGGCAGCCCCCCGCTGTATCTCTCTTTGTATACCTATTTGTATATGATATAAAGTGTTACGAAATTGTAAATAATTGCATTTATTTTTGTATGAATTCTTTCAAAGAGGTTTAGTAAGTTGATAAAATGCAAATTTTGTGCCTTTATAGTCGTTTTAGTGTAAAATAGCCAAATTTTGATTTAAAAACGCATTAAAAAGCTCCTATAAGGGAAGAAATAAATTTGGCGACTATTTCCCTCCTTGGCGATTTTTTTGACGATCTTGGCGAGAAAATCCTTATTAGGAAAATACCAAATATGGAAGCTCTAATCTCATTGGCTGATGTGATACGAGAATTTTCCAGAACAGTCTGTTTTCGATAGAAAAGTATAAAAGGAGCATTATTTTCGCCAAGGCGGTCAGTCTCAGATCTATATCAGTTTCGTCAAATGCTTGCTCAATGGGCTCATGAATATGTGTACCAAATTGCAAGTCAATAGCGTTATTTTGGGGGCCACTATCGCAGTACATACAAATTCTTCCCATAGGCCATAATGGTAAAAAAAACTTTGGCGTGTCCCTGTACACGAACTTACAAATGGAATGCACACCGAAAACTATACAGCTAATTTCGTGGGCATCATGAACATGTGTACAAAATTTCAAGTCAATAGCATGTTTTTTGCGGCCGCTATCGTATGACAGACAGACGGAATCCAAAATCCTTTTGAGTCTCAACAGAGGACCTCCATTCACATTTCGGCAAAAATTGGAAGTCAATAGCTTGATTTTTGCGGTGGCTATCGCGGTACATACATATTCTTCCCATAGGCCCTAATCATAAAAAATCTTTGGCGTGTCCCTGTACACGAACTACAAATGGAATACACACCTAAAACTATACAGCTGATTCCGTTGGGCTCATGAACACGTGTACCAAATTGCAAGTCAATAGCGTGATTTTTGTGGCCGCTATCGCGGTACATACAAATTTCTCCCATAGGCCGTAATGATAAGAAAAACTTTGGCGTGTCCCTGTATACGAACTACAAATGGAATACATACCAAAAACTATACAGCTGATTTCATGGGGCTCATGAACATGTGTACCAAATTTCAAGTAAATAGCGCTTTTTTGGCGGCCGCTATCGCGCGACAGACACAACCCAAAACCGTTTTGAGTCTTAACAGAGGGCCTCCACTGACGTTTCGGCAATGTTAAAAGAAATCAATTTAACCAAAGCTTCATACAGTGACAGAATGAAATCCCCGCCTAATAGGCTATCCACCGTTCATTTCGATATATTTATCTTATTCTAATCTATTAATTTATTTTATCAGGGTCAATTTCGTTGTTTAGTTTTCATGCTACTATTTCCAATGCAATAATCCTCAAATTCATATTTATATGAAAAATTTACAATTTCGCTATGTTGATAAAATCGTAAATTACGAAATTTTCCTATTAGAATATTTGTATTCAATCATGTTCAAACAAATATCATAAACGTAATTTTGAAGTTGTCTAACGTATTTAGGATCCTCAAAATGGAAGTTTATGCTCAATTTTGCTTTATTCTGACATGTTAAATAAATCGTAAATTCCAAATAACTTACGAATTTTTTAAATTGGAAAAATCATAGTCTATGATATCCATGCCAGTATCCTAAATATTATTTCGAAAGTGGTTTGACATCTTTACGATGAAAATATCCCTCAAGATTGACGTTTATGTGAAATTTTGCTCTTATTCAGCCATGTTAAGAAATTCGTAAATTTCCAATAACTTACGAAATCTTTATATTGGAAAATTCATAGTCATTAATATTCATGCCAGTGTCCTAAATAATGTTTCAAAAGTAGTCTGACATCTTTACGATGAAAATATCTCTCAAAATTGACGTTTATGTGAAATTTTCCCTTATACTGCCATGTTAAGAAATTCGTAAATTTCCAGTAACTTGCAAAATTTTCAAAGTAGCATATTTATAGTTACTGATGTTCATTCCGGCATCAAAACTGATATTTTAAAACTGGTCTGACATTTTTACAATAAAAAGTTTTCATTTAATGCACGTTTAAGTGATTTTTTGTCCTATTCTCCCATGTTAAGAAAATCGTAAATTTCGAATAACTTACGAAGTTTTTAAAATCGAATGTTGCAAATGAATAGGGTTCTTGCCAGTGTCGAAAGTAATATTTTAAAACTGATCTGACCTCTCTGCGACAATTTGTTCTTGAGATATCGTGTACACAGACTAACAAACTAACGGACTGACCCACTAACAGACACCATAGAAATTTTGTCATTTTCGGATTCCTCACACCTGAAAACGTGTAGAAAAGTCAAAAAACCGAGGTCGAAATTTTTCACGATTAGCTAAGTTCCCCCATACCTATAGTATGATGGGGAACTAAAAAAGCACTGTAATTTTGTTGTGTTTCGGTACTATTTTGAAAAAAAAATGATATCTGTGGATTATATTAAATCTTTCTCAAACAGAATCGTTTTTTTTTTGGTATAAATTTGTAATTTTTATATTAGTAGACCTTTTATATTACCTGCCTTAGTAGATTATTTATGTCTATTTTATTGTTTGTCTGTATGAATGAGTGTAATTTTGCATGTGTGAGTGCAACTCTGCCAACGGTGGTCCCAAGCCCGGGTATAAAAGGAGGAGGGGTGTTACATTATTTTAGTGATTCTGATTATTTGAGAGTTTACTACTAGATGAAGTACTAAACAATTCTTAGGACTCAACAAAGGCAGCAGTAACTGGTAAGTTTTGGAGTTATATAGTTATTATTATTATTTCTTTTAATTATTGAAGCGCTAGCAATAATTTCTATTTAAACGATGTGCGTCTAATACTGTTTTGTTAAGTAATTATTTGTCGAGTCATGACCTTAGTCTTATGCTGTTTATAAAAAAGTAAGTTCTTAATACCCGTTCTGGCTTTCTTTTAATTACTCCTAACATTCTTTTGATCATTTTTAGAGTAAAATTAGGAAAATCTTGGAATTTTTTTGTTACAGCTGATTATTTTTTTTTGCAATGCTTTTATTTAAAAATAGGAATTCAAACAAAATCGCGTTAAAGATATGAAACCGTACAAATTTAAGGTTCATTTCTATTTATAAGCATTTTTCCGAATTTCTTTTTTTAAGTGAAATGTCGTAAATTATATTAGATGTTTTAACTTGAAATACATTTAAATAGTGATGCGACAATTTTTGAAACACTTCAGTCAATAAAGTGACCGTCGAATTTGACGGGTTCCAGCTAGTTAATAATAACAATGCATAAAAAGAAATATTTTCCCTTAAAAATAAATAAATAAAGTAAAATAAACATGAGCTGTATGTATTTAATATTCTTGGTGATTTGTCACCAAAATTGGTGATTGTGTCACCAAAACTGCTTCATCACATATAAGAGTGACAATGCTGATTCTTTAACAATGATACAAAACAATAAAATCATGAACAAATTTCATATTATTTTAGAAATAAAGTCTGCAATGAAAAGTTTTCTTATAGACATTTGTCTTTTGACAATGCATATGTCTAAATTCAGATCACAGACTTATGAAGGAGAGTGCACAATTTTTTTTGAAATAAAAAAAAAAGGGAAGAAAATTAGTTGAAAAAATAAATAATGAATGGCACATTTATAGTGATAATACTCAAGCAAAAGAAAACTACTGTGATTTCTAAAAGCGGCTCCCCCCCCCCCCCCCCCCCCAAAAAAAAAAAAAAAAAAAAAAAAAAAGTATTTGATGATACAAATTATAAAAATTGGGCTCATTATTTTTGACTTTGTCAAAAATATTTTTTATTTTTACAGGGAAATTTTTTATTCCTACCACTGTTTTTTCTGGTACAACCGAAGAGTTTCTGTTTATACATGTAGTATTTATAG
The DNA here is from genome assembly GCA_963930645.1 of Salticus scenicus. Lineage (NCBI taxonomy): Eukaryota > Metazoa > Arthropoda > Arachnida > Araneae > Salticidae > Salticus > Salticus scenicus. The sequence continues at coordinate 60,408,535 of OZ005652.1, read as the reverse complement.
TATTATGCGAGACCAAACAATCATCTTAGTAGTTTTTAAATAAACATATCAAACAAATATGTAAGTATTTTAATAAGAATGTTATTTATATATTAAAACGTGGGCAATAAAATTAATTTTTCTATTAAAAAAAATATCCAAAAGCGTAATGCAATGGCAACAGTGATTGAAGCGAGCACATTTAAAGACTACCTATACAAATTTTTTTCCTTCTAATAATCATACTTAGCAATACTTTTATTTATCTTAAAACCTGTAAACAATAACTTTATTTGACCATAGCCTCTTAAACTAGATGTCTGTCGCGTGGCTCGGAAACTTGGTAACAGTTCAAGCGGTAGACAGCGCTACCTGGTACAGATTGCGCAACTTTTTTATCTGTCACCAATAATTTTAAGAAGTTATATATGATATATAGAATCGACCATTCTTCGATTCTATTTACCTTTTATGTATATCAAATCCTACTTTTGGTGGCTGTTGAATAAAAAAGTTGTGCAATCTGTACCAGGTGGCGCTGCCTACAGCTTGAACTGTTGCCAAGTTTAAGAGCAATGCAACAGGCATCTGGTAAAGGAGGCTATGATAGAAGATTACATTGTAAATATAGAGTAAAATTTTGTTCTTCATCGTGCTAAAAATTAAGCGTCTGGGTTTTTTAAATTTTTATTTATTACAGTTTTTTTTTAGAATACATTTATTTATCAAAACTTTAAAGATAACATTTTCCCTCCCTAAATTAATAACAGATAAGTTGATTTACTTTCTGTATTCTTCATTTCTTTTATAAGAACTTGACAATTTTGACATTGTATGACTGAAAGTTTTATATTTCAATTTAATAGCTATAAATTTAACTACATTAGATTTGTTGAATAAAATACACTCCTTCTCATATTTATAAGGACACTTTATATTTTGAAATAACTAATGTAAAAATAATTGTGAACAAGGTTATACTAAGTGCATTTAATATATCCAGTATTCTAAAAATCAAAACTGCTATAATTTTTTTTTTAATATGAAACAAAATTGATAAAAAATAATCCAAAATATATTTTTCTCCACGTTTTTAGATGTTCATAATTATAGGGACAATCAAGATTTTTTCCTTTTATTTAACTTACTAGCGGATAAATTACAGTTGACATGCGAATTTGTTAACTACTGGGCTAGATTAATTCATATATAAGCCTTAAACTTTTCTTGGATGGGCAACTACTGATAATGCCTCGAAAAAAAGAAACTTCATGTAGTGAAGTATGATAAATGTGTTTTTTAAGTGGAAGGATAATTTGAATCAGCCGAATTTTTAACGGAATTCAAAGACCTAAAATTGCTGAAGGAAATGTGATCAAACGTTGAACTGCTGGTTCGATAGGGGAGAGATCCAATGCAAAATCAGAGTTGTTTTACAGAGATCGAAGACTTATAATTCCTCTTACTGTTCTACTCATAATGACTGCTGCTGAATTTGCTCGTAATTTTTAACAAAAGGTTGGGGTCCACATTTATGTATGTTTAAAATAATTAATAATATGTTAAAATGAATAAAAAACCAGTAATAATCAAAAAGCATTTAATGAGGGAAAGAACGTCTGTGTTAAAGGTGAATAAAGACAATAGTAAATAGTAAAATGTTGCATTTTCGGATGAAAAACATTTTATTCTTGATTAACCAAATGGTTTTAACAGTTACTGGCACAATCTGAAGATAACGAAAGACAGAGCAGATTTTTTAAAGGCAGATATGAATCGGGTATTTTAAAGGTGGACTTATGGTGCTCTGGGGAGCTGTTTCTACTAAAGGCAGAATGAATTTAGTAATTTTCTCTATTATTATGAACATCAAGAGAATATCTGTAAATTTTAAACGTGGAATTCTCAGATTTTTGTTAGATTTTGGGGGTAATAATATTTTTTTTCAACAAGACTTAAATTTTTGCTCTATTTCTAGAGCAATAGGAAATAGTTTGAAGAAAGAAACTTCTGTATTATTGCCTTTCCCGTGGCTTAAAAGTTGAAAAAAACTTATCATATTAGAAAAGTGAATGCAAGTGGAAAGCAATTTTAAATTTATTCAGAATATCATCTATGCTGTATGAAATGGTATTGAAACTGAATATTATGTTGCGGTCTACCCTCCGCCGCGGGTTATATATGCGAAATTACGGTATTTATTTTATAGCTATGAATTTTCTCATTGTGAAAACAGAATTAAAAAAAAAAAAAATACATTAGAAAAGTAGTATTTCTATAAACAAAATTTCCCATAGAATAACAGGAATTTAGAATCCAATGATGACAAGGAATGAGTCCCTTTAAGTAAGGTTTTCACCAGGGTTGTAGAGATTTAAATCACTTTTTTTAAATACCAAAGTTATTGGCTTTAAATGGCTTATCTTACTTTAAAAAATGAGATTTTTAATTATTTCTTATGTAAATTAAAAAAAAAAAAAAAAGTTCATAAAATATAACAAAATATTTCATTAGACGAACTAATATTTCTCATTTCTTAACTTTAGATTCATCTCTATTAAGCAACATTAATAAACACAAAAATAAATTATACCTTAACTTTTTAAAATTATTTTTATACATATTATTATATATTTTAATAATTCATTATATTTTAATTATTTATACAAGCACTGGTGTATGAATTGTAAATATTTAATTAGTATACAATTCATTAATTGATGTTATACATATATTCCACTTCGCCTTTGCCCACCTTGTGAGTGATATTTCAAAAAGAAAATAATTCATTGTTTATTTAGCTCTCATACCAGTTTAACAGTTTACACTCATTTAATTATTGTTAGACCTCCCCCCCCCCCCTCCAAAAAAAAAAAAAAAACTTTCTCCAATCAATTTTTCCAATTAACTTTCTCATTCTACAACAAAGAATCAAACATTTCCCCCCGGGTTTTAAAAAACGTAGGGTACTGCTAAAAAAAAAAAAAAAAAAAAGCACTTTTTAGATTCTTGAGGGCAGATTTGAATTTTTAAGGACACATTTGACATTTAAAATCCAAACACTTAATTTAAAAATTTAGTTATAAATATGCATACAAAAAGAAAAAAGTCTGTTTTTAAACTTTTTTTTACTTTTACTTGTTGCTAAATGTGCTGATTGTCACACACAATAGTTTTATTTATATTTACAGCATTTATCTTAAGTTTGTAGGTTATTTTCTACAAAGGCAGTAATGGGTAAAAAAATAGATTGGGGCAAGGTTTTTTTTTTTTTTTTTTTTCTTTCTTTTCCAAACAAAGATCAGGCAAGGTGCAGCACCCTCCCTAAATTATCTGGAGAAAACTCTGGATCAAAGTTCATAAAAACTTGTTTTATTAGATTTTAGAACCAACTGAAGTGATATAGGGGTTCAAAATTCTTTACATGTGAGTGATTCCATCTCACCTCAGGCAGGGCATGTCCGGTCACCATCATAGATTATTTTGAAAAAAATAGAGTATTAAGAACTAAGTGAAATACGAAGTAACCCACAATAATTTTCCTAAAAAAAAAATTTTTTTTTCTGTTTACAGCGTAGTAAAACTTAGCCTAAAATTGAGCTTTTTCGGAAAATTAAAAAAAATCTTCATTTTCAAATGAGCGCTGTTTAAAAAATATTTAACTTTTTCGATCAATTTTTTTTTACAAGTAGCTCTTAAGCTGAATTTAAATTTAGTTTAATTTTGAAAATTCTTTTTGTCTTATGAATTAAGAAAAAAAATTCGTTTTGATAGAAAAAAATTTGATCTTTACCGATTTTCGGAATTTTTTTTCCTAATAAAAATTTTATTTGAAACTAAAATAAAAGATGGGAATCTGAAGACCTTTTATGCTAACTTCACAGCAAATTTTATTTTAATCATAGCATACATGCAATTTTTAAAATTAATTTTTTAATTTTGCAATTTTTAAAAATATGACCATATTTGAAGTGAAATTACTCAAAAACACCATTTTTAAAAAATCTGAAAGTTTGCTAATTTGAAGCCCTATCTGTGCTTAATAAAAAAATTATAACCAAATATTCTATTTTTGCCCAGAAGATTTTATGTGATTTTTTGAAAATAGCATGAATTGCATTTTTTTCGCAAGACTAGAAATTCAAAATTTTCGCTAATTATACTCATGCGGAAATTATATTACATGCGGAAATTAATTTTTACTTTAATAAAATTTAGAATTATGTCACAGAATTATGAACGTTGAGAAATATTTAACCTAAAATAATAATAATAATAATAAATAACAATAAGCATTAAAAGAATTTATATAACGATTTTTTTTTTCAACTCTTCTTTATATACTTATTCTAAAAAAAATTAAAGGATTAATTTACTGATAATCTAAATTATTAATCCTAACTAACCATAATTAAAGTGAATTTCAATAGTAATAAATAAGTTTGGAATTTTTTCACTAAAAGGTCGTTTTAGTTGTGTAAAATTTCCACTGCTATTTTCTAATATATAGTGCAGAATTTAGGATATTTTCATTTTATATGTTTGTATAAATCTGTTGTTCAAAGTAGTTCTTTTGACAAACTGGGATTTGATTGTGCCTGCACAAATAGATTCTTGTGGTTTATGAAGGAAGGGGAAGAGACAGCTGCTCATTTTTCTTTACAAACAGATGTGTCTTTTTCAGCATCAATTAAACAATATTCGAACACTACATTTTATTCATTTCTTTGTAAAATGAAATTCTGCTTTTATATATTAGGCAGCTAAATATGAATATTTACTATTAGATTAATAAGTGATTTTTTTTTAGTTTACAGAGTTTAAATTATAAAAATAAATAAATAAATAAATATTGCTTTAAGTGAATTTTACTATGTATAATTATGTTTGACATTTATAGTTCTCAAAGAATTCTGTGCGTTTACTATGTTAAGAGACATAAAAAAGTTGTCTATGAAACAAAGTTTGCTACGTTTCGCACTATTGGTGATTCAGCTGATGAAATTAAAAAAGTTATTGGCCCTTCTATTTCTGTTAATCGAGATGACACATTATGTTCTAACTGTTTTGTGTTTTATAAAAAGAAATTTTTAGAACTTGAACACAAATCTGAAGAAGCAATATTAGTTTCTGAGGAACCATTTAATCCAGAAAATGATATTGTGGATGCTTTAAATATTAGTATTAAAACCCTTGATGCAGAAATGTCTCCATTGAAATACCCTTCAGAAATTAGATCAGACAGAAGAGAAAGTTATATAAAGAAAAAAAAGATAAAACTGAAGAGCACATTAACAACTTCAGCTGTTGACAAATTAGAAGCTGCATATGAGGTCAATATTTCACGGCAGTCATCATCTTTTCAAGATACTAACTGCTCCGATTGCAATGAATGGTTTTGTAATATCAAAAAAGCCTTATATAGTTGTGATTACAATGAAAAAATACGATTACTTACATTGTTGCCAGATAATTTTAGTAAGGGACTAGTACAAGAGAAACTACCTGGTATAACAAAATTTATGATTGATAAGTCTCAAAAGATCAAAAGAGAAAAAGGAATTTATGCACAAAGTGGTCCTTATGTTGGACATCCTTTATCAGCAGAAACATTGGATGTAGCCCTTTCCTATTACTTAGAATATAGTAAAGATTGCAATAAAAATAGCTCAAACAAAAGTGATGTTATTAATATTAAAAATAACTATGGCGAGAAAATTAAAAGAGTAAAACGTTTTATGACAAGATCTATTAAAGAAACATACAATTTAATGAAAAAAGAAAATTCATCAATGAAAATAGGCATCTCAAAATTTTATTCATTGCGTCCAAAATTTGTGAAAGTTCAGCCAATACTTGGTATGGACTATACCAATACTTGAATATGTTGTTGTATTTACTGCATTAATTTGAAATTAATTTGCATAGCTCTAAAGAATCTTACAGGCATCTTAATTGATGAAGAAAATCTTCTAATGAAATACTTATGCCATATAAGCAATGAAAAATGTTGGCTAGAAGAGTGCCCGGAGTGCCCCGGTACTGAAATTCTTACAGCAGAAACATTTGACTTGGATGAAGAAGAAGATGTACTATATGCTATATGGGAAGGTAGAGACTTAATAAAGAAATCTGTACCCTTAAGAAAATTTTTAGAAGACATAAAGTACTGGGTTAAAAAGGGTATTTTGCATAAATATATTTAAAAAGTTCAAAGAGAAGGAATTGCAGAGGCATAGTTAATGGCAAAAGTAGATTCTATACTAACAATGCATTTCGATTTCGCTGAAAACTGGTCTATAATTTTGCCTGATGAAATTCAGAGTTATCACTGGCAAAATACACAAATATCTCTATTTACATGCATTGCATACGTTCAGGATGAGACAGGAAGTTTCATTGCAATTTCTGACGACACAACCCATGATACAGCTCATGATCTCTGTGCTATAAATGCAGTGAAAAATGAAATATTTCAGTTGTACGACTTGAAAAATATAAAATCTTTGGTATATATATCAGATGGTGCAGCAGCACATTTTAAAAACAAGTACCAGTTTCATGAATCATAATCATAAAGTTGAAGTAAGAAAGTCGATTTTTTCAGCTACTGGTCATGGAAAAAATGCATGTGATGCTATTGGTGGCTTGTGCAAACACCACACAACAAAATATAATCTCCAAAAGGAACCAGTAAAAGCCATTCAAGACTCTGTTTCATTTTTTAATGCACTCTCTAGTGTAGTACCAAACATAACATTAATACACATCGAGAGCAAAACTATTAAAGATTACAGATTCAAAACACGAAATGAATGGGCTAAAGTTAAACTTATTACAGGAATACAATCAAAGCATTATTGGTTGTTTCAAAATAACGAATCCTATATGGGACGCACAGTTAAGCATTCAATAACAAAAGTGGAATCTTCCAAGTAGGTAAAGAAAAAAATATTTAAATTACTTCAAAATGTAAATCTTAATACTGCTAATGCTATGCTTTCTGAAATTTACTTTAATGTTTATTATTATTATTTATTTATAGAAAACTTATCATTTTATCATATTATTTCACAGCTGTAATACCTATCTACCATTATTTTATATTTTGTTAAAATAAAAATTAGTTTTCTCATGTATTTAGTTAGTAAAAATACAAAAATCTTGAATTTCTAGTCTTGTGAAAAAAATGCAGTTCATGCTATTTTCAAAAAATCACATAAAATCTTCTGGGCAAAAATAGAATAATTGGTTATAATTTATTTATTAAGCACAGATAGGGCTTCAAATTAGCAAACTTTCAGATTTTTTAAAAATGGTGTTTTTGAGTAATTGCACTTTAATTTCCTAGCAAAACGAATTTTTTTTCTTAATTCATAAGGCAAACAGATTTTTCAAAATTAAACTAAATTTAAATTCAGCTTAAGAGCTACTTGTAAAAAAAAATTTGATAGAAAAAGTTAAATATTTTTTAAACAGCGCTCATTTGAAAATGAAGTTTTTTTTTAATTTTTCGAAAAAGCTCAGTTTTAGACTAAGTTTTACTGCCCTGTAAACAGAAAAAAAAAATTTTTTTGAGAAAAATTATTGTGAGATATTTCGTATTTCACTTAGTTCTTAATACCCTATTTTTTTAAAAATAATCTGTGATGGTCATATGACACATTTTGTTACTGCCTGCCTGAATTGAGATGGAATGACTCTTATGTAGTTATTGACTTTGTTAATGAACTTGTGCACTATTTGTTTTTCCCCAATAAGTTTAAAATATAAATCATCAAACAAAAGTTATATTAGGTCTTTTTAGTTTAAAAAGTATCATGTATTGAATAAAATAATTTTGTTTTGTTTTTCTCCACGAAACCGCAAATCTCCCTTGAAATTTAATAAAATCTCCTGTTTTTTTCCTCAACAAGGTTGGCAGCTCTGCAAAAATGTGCGAAATTTTTTCTGTGTTTCTTCTTTTGAGGAACATGCTGAATTCTACTTGGAGGGTGGAAAATACGATTCGCTCACTTTTCGTAAAATATAACAAAATATTTCATTAGACGAACTAATATTTCTCATTTCTTAACTTTAGATTCATCTCTACTAAGCAACATTAATAAACACAAAAATAAAATATACCTTAACTTTTTTAAATTATTTTTATACATATTATTATATATTTTAATAATCCATTATATTTAATTATTATACAATTCATTAATTGATGTTATACGTATACATATATTCCAGTTCACCTTTGCCCACCTTGTGGGTGATAGTATTTCAAAAAGAAAATATTTCCTTGTTCATTTAGCTCTCATACCAGTTTATGTCATTTAACAATGTCTCATATGATATTTTAAAAATAGCATATTTTACATTGTAGTGTTTAAAAAGCCCTGAAGGCTCCAAAAAGTTTTAAAAACATTATAACCTTTTAATTTAACAACATACAACCAGTTAACTATAATTCAAAGCTGCTCTCACTGCTTGTTTAATCAATTGTACCTTTTAAATACAGGGGTCTGTCCAGACTTTTCACACAGGGTCCTGTTTTTGTGAAATTGTAAAAATTTCTACACGTAATTTCGTAAATCTAAATTTAGTGTGAAAATAATATTTTTCACAAACTTTTGGCTAGTTTTTTTTTTTCTTTTGGTGAAATTGTGAAAAATGTAATTTTGCAAAATAAAATTACAATTAAGATTTAATTTTTGACAATGACAGTTCAGTTTTATAGAACTAAACTCACACATATGCACAGAAGTCCTTTATAAATTAGAAATTGAGTATCAGCTTTTCGGGAGAAATACAACAAAAACGTCCAATTATTCAGGCAGTCTATGTTCGTTCCACTGAAGATTAATTTTGAAAATGAGAGATTTATCAAAGGACTAAGGAGAAAAATTTTGTGAAGGGATCTTTTTTACGCTAAAAATTTTTGTGAGTGGTCCTGTTTTAAGATAAAAATTTTGTGAAGGGTCCTGTTTTGGGATAAATAATTTTCAGAAAGGTCCTTTAGTGGACCCAGGTTTGCCTCTGAACAGACCCCTGAAATGTAAAAAAAGATAAAAGAATAAGTGAAAGTATTAAGACTGTAATGAAAATGTGAATTCTGTTAATGGGTAAAGTGTGAAAAAATTTTTTTTGATTCAAATGATATTTGTTAAGCTTAAGTAAGAATTTTTTAGGATATAACATTCCCCCCCCCCCCCTTTAATTCCCTATTCTTTTTATTTTGATTAGAAACTATGAGTAAAAATTTCTTTTTCTTAATCCATTGCTTCAGTTTTATGTCATTTTTCCTATTGAATGTGTTCAATACTGTGGGTAAGATTTTACTTTATTTCAATACATTATTGTAGCTACAAGTCAAAGTTACAAGTTGAGTGGCTCATACTACTACATTTATGATTGCCATAAAATTACACTTATTACGAAGATACCATGTTGAATAACATTATTGGTAATAAATGCCTACATGGATTTTTCTATGGGAATAGAATACTATTTATATTTTTATAATTTAAATAAAATAATTGATAGTGTGTATATTGTGCATATATATATATATATATATATATATATATATACATATACACATAACAAAATACAAATGTTGTACAATAATGTATGATTACATAATAAAAATCATTAAAATCAAATAAATCTTGATTTAAATAAAAAAAATCAACAACCCTGGTTTTCATTGTAAATTATAAATTTCATTGTTGAGCCCTATTTCTCGAGCCGACAGCTACCAAATCTTGTATAATGTTCATTTACTGCATAAATACATTTTCAGATTTTGGAAACTTCTGTTATTTCTTAATTGCAGCAAAGAATCAGGTTGATCCAGGCAAAAATTGGGGCACTCTGAAGATGTTACTTCATAAATTTCAAATCTAAAGAATAGACCCTTTTATAAAATTTTATTTTATAAAAGTAATCTTTAATTTTGCACAATATTTTTTTTCAGAAAATAAAAATAAATTCACAAAAATTTTTGTTTTAAAAATGATCCCAAATATTAACAACTTGATTGACTTCTGAATACCATAACACCAGTTTCGGAACATATCCATACCCTAATTAAAAACACTCAAAAAAAAAAAAAAAAAAAAAACTTATTTTTTTTTTTGGCAAAAAATGAAATTTGAACACACAATAAAAATTTTCTTTTTATTAGCAACCTCAAACTACAAAATGTCATGTAATAGTGAATACAAATCTCAGACTATTTTTTTCAATATCGTCGCTCAGAGACAATACAATGTAAATGGCCTTCCCATAGAGGTAAAACCTGAGAATCGTCAGTTACTTCTTCATATACAGTTCCTAAATCTTCTCTGGTGGTTTTGATGAAATACCTAAAAATATAAAACATAAATGTATCAACAAAAGAGCATGTTATTAAAATACAGTGAAATATCTCTAAAAGCATCCAAATTTATTCCATAAGACTTAATTGAGTAACCACCATTAAAAGGGACCCATGTATGTTTAAAATGTCATTTCTCCTCTCAAGCCACATTACTCATACTTGCCAACTTTCAGAAACTGGCATCAGTAAAACTTTTCGCGACGCGTTTAATGGAACTGCGATTTGAGATAATACTATGAATTATTACATAAATATGTATAATAAAATATGTAACTGCAACAATGTAACATAATAATGACCATAAATAAAACATTTTTCAATTTGACTAAATAAAATTTTAGATTTAAAAAAAAAAAAAGTTCAATTTCAAAATTTTTATGTATTAAAATCAATAACATAATATCTAATTTTACAAATATCTAATGACTTTATTTACCTTACTTTACTTGCTTGAAATTGAATTCTTGTAAAAAAATTATTCCAAACACCTTTAAAGTAGTACACCAATTTAATGTCTTTATACATACTAAAATTGTCTTTTTACTGAAAAATACTATAATACTAATTGTGTAAGATTCTATATACAAGATAAGATGCTAAATACAAGATACGGTGCTATATACAAGATTAATATTAACAAACTTTCTAAAGTTTTGTTCGACATAGCAGCCCGAGATTCTGTTCTGTTTTTCCTGACGAGGCTAAAAATCCTCTCACATTCTGCATTAGAATGTGGGATGAGCAAAATAGATAGAATTACATCTGCTACTCTTTCATACTTTAATATTCCATCAGCACCTCTGATCTGTTTTACTTCAGTCCATTGCATGTCAACCTCTTTATTTTGGGCAATTATAGTTGACAAATCTTCTAATTGTAGCTCACAAAACTCTTTTCGAAGCTGATCGAGTGCTTCAATATCTGTTTCACCATTTTTTCGTTTTAGAAGAATAGGAAACAAATCCAAAGTATTTTATGCTGTTAAAGCTGGAATTTTCAATATTTTTCAGGTCAGCAACTTCAGCATGTATCAGTACATCATTTTCTATAGGGAATTTTTTTAATATGTACTCACAAGCAGTCACAAAATATTTAATTAATGCAGCATAAAATAACTTCTGCTCCTCTTCAGAACATTTTGCAATCAAATTCAATGTAGCACTTCCAATAACTAAATCCTGGAGACCTTTATGGTTTGAAGGCAGGTGAAAATTAACTTTGCTGAGTTGTTTCCCTTTTACTTCAGGAGCTTTCACAAACTTTGAGTACAACTCTTTCAGCAAATCAAGTAAAAGGGCTTTCAGCCTATGAATTTGCGGAGATGATGACTGCAAAATTGTATTGACTTTTTCAAATGAAGGTATTATATGAAGAAGAAATAAGCTGTAGGCTTTATTTAAGTCAGAAGACAAAAACATAAATATCTTTTCTTCTTTCGATAAAACTGAATTAGATTCATTTTTCTGTTTTTTTGCCATTTTTAGACCTATATTTGAATTTTTCCTTTTCTTTGAAGTAGTGGAATTATGTTTGCTTGCAGAAGCAACTTCTTTTTTACTTGATATTTTACCTTCTGTGCATTTAGATAGTAATTTATCTTTTAAACCATCTTTAGTGAAATTCTTTTGATCAACCTTTGATATTTTGGCCTTCATTTCTTCAGTAACATTTTGATTGACATTTGTTGATGTTTGGGTTTCTGTATCTTTAGACAGGAGCATATCTTTTGACTTGTCTTTGGAGCTATTATTTTTATCCACCTTTGGTATTTTGAAAAGCGATAATGTTGTAGGTAATTTATAAGAAGTAGCTTCTGCCCTAAAAAAGCTCATGAGAGGATCCCACTGGTTTACTAACCTGGTTAGACTTCGTCCAAGGGATAACCAGCGGGTAGATACATGTTTTAGTATTTTTTGGGCTTCGTTCCCATACAATTCTTGAAAATTTTTAAGTGAGTCTTCCCTATTAGCACTTTTTTTCAAATAATAAAAAATGTCTATTATAGCTTCATCCACCTTAACAGGAAGGGTTGACGCAGCTTTCTCTGAAGCAAGATGAATTAGGTGGCAGCTGCATCCTATAGCAATAATATTTGCATTTTCTTTTTCTAAAAATGAAATTACACCAGCTTTTTTCCCCTGCATAACAGTAGCATTATCAGCACTGAAGGCTATGCAGTTTTGGAAAGGGATTTTATGGTTTTCAAAGACATTTAAAATAAGAGAACTTATATTCTCACCTGTTGAATGCCCTTCCAAATCTGGAATTGCCAACAATGTGTTTTCTATACGTCCAATGTCCGGATTGAAAGAGTTCACAACAACCGGGTAGAGTTTATAATCGCTTTCATGACTTCCGTCACATGCTGCTGTAAACGCCTGTTCTTGTAAAATTTTTACAATAGATACTGTACGATCGTTAGCCATTTCATGGACTAGAGCTGATGTTTTAGTTTTTCCGCACCCATACCGTTTCGCAATTTCGTTCTTCGGAAACATCTTCCGAAAAAGAGGGCCAGCGTGACTTGCGGCACTCAAAGGAACATTATGATCGATTAAGAAGGTTGTAAACAATAATTCCGCACATGTTACATCATCCTGAATAGCATTTGGTTTGAAAAAATCTACCAGCTTTTTTTGATGTCCATCCGCAATTTTCACGTTTTCCACGTGCTGCGGGCCGACAACATGACGATGAACGTCGTTCCTCCCTCCATGGGATATATTGAAATCATTCCTGCAAACATCACAATAAGCATGCTTTTCGCTTTTTGCTGATTTCCTGATGCAAGGAAATTCTTCAGTGTAAGATTCCTTGTACACTTGAAAATATTTTTTTTTCGATGCCATTTCTATTTCTTATGGGCGAACGCGATGCGGCGAAGTCTACCGCACTCGTAGTAGGCTTAACGTCAGCGGCCGTTCGCTTTTGCTTCCGCTCGCATGTGCAACTGCAGCATTCGATTTACAGGGAGTGATGACGGCGCTTGGATCAGCCACAGCCGATCGGACAGAGAAGAGGGAGTAGCAAACATATTTGGAACAACACATACTCATTTGAATTTGCTCCCGGCTCTGTTCGCGGCCGCTTTGTAGTTGTACGAGAGAATCAAGGGATAAGCGTGGAGAGGCCCGATACGGGAGAAGAAAAAAGAATAAATGAGAAAGCGCGTTTTTCATAGAATTTCGCAATCATATTTTAAAAGATTTTTAATTTTTATGCATTAGCCAAATGAGAAATCCCTTTTTTTTTTTTTTTTTTTTTTTTTTTTTTAAAATTGGTTTTATTTTGCATCGTACGAAAAACCGTAAAAATTACAGGTTCGTCCATAAGTCCATAAAATTACACAAAAATCCGTAAATTTTACGGACAATCCGTAAAAGTTGTCAAGTATGCATTACTGTTTTCAAGGAAGCTCATTAATCACTTTTTTTGCAATCAACTTAAGAGAATGTTTGTTTCCATCAAATATAACCAAGCTTGTCTATATTCATTCTTTTTGTTATCCAGCATCTGCTTTATTTGGTATGTTTGTTATATTAATTTCCCATGTGTTCATGAAATATATTTCTCGGACTACCAAATGTTCGCTGCTGACGTGAAACCCAGATAAATGGACAGTTTGTCATCACAATAACTTCCGCAGGCCTCATAGTGAACTCTCGCAAAATTTTAGGGAGGAATTTTAGGAATTTTTTTGAAAAATTTTAGGAACTTTTTTTTTTTTTTTTTTTTTTTTTTTACTTTTGACGATATTGCTTAGTTAAAAGTAATAGCATTTGAAAACAGAAAAAGTACTGCACAGAACAGAAAATTATATCACTCCCACTTTTAATAATTTGATTTAAGCACCTCGAAATGTAAAAACATTATTTCTTAAACTATAATTTCAATAAAACTGTTTACACTGTTTGTAAATTTGTTCTGATAATAAGCACAAGAAGAAAAAAAGGAAAGATGCAAAAACTTACCCTTTACCAGCAAACAGAAATATTTTGTTTTCTTTAAGCTACACTATAAATAGAAATTGAACATTTCAAATCAAACAGCAAAATATTTATTTTTATACATCATTAAACTTTTGCTGCAAATAGCTTTCTGCAGTTAAAACGGGCAAGTAGATTGCCACTAAACTCGATATAGAGACGATTCATGATTTGAGCTTATCCATTTTAGTTACAAGAATTTAAGTATAACCATCTTGTATGTGTGTAATATGCAATTTTTTTTTTAAATAAAAACTTAGTACATAAAATTATCTATAAAACAGACAAAAATAAAATATTTTAGAAAAAAGAACCCCTTCTTATATAATACTAATATAGTAGATAAACTTTAGTTACATATTTGTGCAAATAAAAGTAAGACACTTTTAAAACTGTAAAAAAAGATTGATTTTTAATTTAAAAAATAATTATGAAAAAGGTAAATGTACACTAAAATGTTATTAAAAATATATTATCAAATTTGTTGTTCTGCAAATTATGGCCCGAAACCACCTATATTTTTACTCTTCTAGAATTTGAAGATTAATGAAGTCTATCATCTTTGAAATGATAAAATATTTATTTTAATGTTCTCATTTCATATGTAAATTTCATGCATCTTAAATTAAGCCTGAGTGTATAGGAACTTTTATATTCTCTAAGAATTATCTGAGAATGATTCGCATCTGAGAAAGACTATATAATAAAGAATGAAGTTATCAGTTATTATGGTTTTAATAATTCACTAAGCTGGAAGTATCAAATATAACAATGAACCTAATTGTGTATATACATTACAAAAGTTCTGAAACGTTTCATGTAAACATGCTGTTTGCCATTTAACTTAATTTTGTGTTCAAAAAGTCTTTTTTAATTTCAAGATGTGCGAAATTCTTCATATATACGTCAATTTCAATTATTCTTTCTTACAACTACTCGGTACTCAGCCGAGTAGTAAAAGGCCGAGTACTCGGTACTCGGCCAAAGTGCTACTCGGTGCAGCACTAATCTTTTTCAGTTTCTACAAGAGTCAGCTTATTTTCTATTGTTTTCAGTTCTTCAGATCCTTGAGATATTAAGTTTTATGCAATTTTCATTTCAACAGTATTTTTTGCTGATACATCCTTATTTAGTCTTTTTGTCCCCTCCTCAATTAAGGGCAAAGCACTTTCTTTGTCTTTTTTCAGTTTATGTATTTCTGCATCATTCTGTTGTATTTTAGCATCCAGATCAGCTTTTCTTTTTTATTGTTTGTTTTTCTTGGCTTTCTTTTTCTTTTTGTTCTCTTAGCTCCTCTTCTTTCAACAGCAATTCTCCAGTAATAGGCACATTTGCTATTCCACAATGGTGTTTTATCGTGTCTTTCACAATCCTCAAAGATCTAATTGTATCTTCATTCAAGCACGTTTTTTCTTTCACTAAAAGAGCACTGTTTACAGAAAACCCTCTTTCTGGGTCAGCATTACCATGAGGTAAAACCAGAGCGGATTTGATTAATTGAGTTAAATTGGCATATTTCTTTCTTTCAAATTCATCAGTTATATTAAAAATTTCTCGCCAATAGTAGTCAATCCTCATCGGTGATTCATCAGTAGACACAGCCATTTTACATAATTTCTCAATGGTTGAATTATCAAAATTTAACAGCTTCCATTCGTCTCTCACTTTATCAGTCACATCTTCTGGAAAATTAAAGTAACCACAAATTCGTGTAATTTGATGAAGACCTTCTGTAACAAGCTGCTTTAATTTACATATTGGTCTCAGTACCTCTAGATCTTGTAACATCTGATTGCAGAATGGCAGATTTAAAATTAAATATTCGGTTGTAGCAATCAAAGCCGATCTTGCATTTAAGCGAAAACTTTTTCTCTCATTTTCAGAGGCATTTGTTGACAACTAAGCCCCAACCTTAAGATTAAAAGTAATTGTTCTTATCACTTACTTATATACACTCACCTAGAGTAATGAAAGTCTAATTGTAATGTCTGTGATACGAATTTATAACGATTAAAACATTACTTGTAGTTATCTAAATTGAAGTCGCTACGTTAATTGTTACTTTCTTCAATCTCTCTTTCACCTTCACCAGGGTTCCCACTCTTAAGAAAGAAAAAAATTCAAGGACTTTTCAAGGCCCATTTGAAATTTTTCAAGGACTATAGGGAAAATCGTAGAATGCTAGGCATATACACAAAACTTTAATAAATACTTTCATCATCATTATTATTATTATTTTTTTTTATAATTAGAATAACTTTGCTGGTTTTCACAATACATTTTTGATGGATTCACCAAATTAAGTTTTACAAGAGTCGAAAAATGATTAGTTCAGGATTTGGAATTGGGATCATTATGATTATTCCAAAGTTTTTAGGTTTGAGTCCTGATCGGGTCACTTTCTGCTCAAAATTAATGACCAGTCCATCAAACTGGTATGAGATTGGCAAAAACGACAAATAAGTTGAAACTATATGCGAAAGCAAGACAATAAAATAAGAATTTTATGACAATATCATTATATGATTTTGTCATAACCATGTGCGATGGAGATGGAGATAGTTTAGCCTTGACAGAGTTTGCACTAGGCCTGTCTGTTGAAGTGGAAAATTCAAGGATTTTCAAGGACTTTTCATGAAATTCAAGTACTTTCAAGGGCCCTTGAAAAAGAAAATGAAATTCAAGTACTTCTTAAGGACTTTCAAGGACCGTGGGAACCATGTTCACGCTTTGCGTGTCGGTGACGTCAGTGATACGACATATCTATCACAGTAAGCTGAAAGGCGGTTCTTCTTGGCAGCAAGCCAAGCCGCCGGTAAGTATTTAAAGCCGAGTTAATAGCTACTCTCTCTCTGTTGTTTTATCCCAGTATCAGTATGTTTCTTCCGTAGCTGATAGCGAGAAAGTTCTCGTTTTAGCGATGCAGTATTGCTGTCGCTAAGCATAATGAATTTAAATGTATTGTATTCTTGTTAAAATGATTACCAGGCGGTAATGTTTAAGTTTTTAATCTTCCGTAAATGTAACTTTGTCAATTATTCCAGCTCCGGAAAAAGTAAGTTATTATGTGGCTTAAATTCCATTTCAAGTATATTTTAGTTGTTTAAATTCAAATCATTAATTTTACCTGAAGACTGATTTTAATAAAAATAATTTCGTTTAAAAACTTTGACTCTTCAGTGACTCTTATATACACACTACTTAAGATAATTACATTCATTAAATAGTTATGGCATTTTTCAGCAATAAATGCTTCTGCTGTTGCAACGCTCTATTTTAATTAAGCCTATAGCTTTGCTATAGGCCATCATAAGGTTATGGGCTATTTAGCCATAACTTTTCCAGCCATGAACGTTTAATTTTTATTGAAGTACTTTTATGAAGCAGTTTCTATCTCTAACTTTGCAAGAATTAATTTTTGTACTTGTAAATTTGGGAACCTATTTGTTTTGAATATAATATGAATTCCGGAAGCTAATGGAAGAAGAATTTGAAGAGAAAAATAAGATATGTATATAGATATATGATTCAATTTGCGGAAGACACTGTTTTGAAAAAATTGCCGTGTTTTTGGAAGAATAGTATGAAGATATAAAATTATTGAATATTTCTTTAAAATTGTATTGAGATTGTATATAAAAATTTTGAATCTTGCAATTTTCTCTCTGGCCCCGAATCCTAGCATAAAGATATTTTGAGAAGGGGGGGGGGGGGGCATTATGGAAATATATTTGTAGTGATATTTAAACGTTTATTATATAGTTTTCTGAATATTTGATAAAGTATGGCAGCTGCAACTTACAATATAGATAAACTTAACAGTACAAATTATAATAATTGGACTTCAGATATCAAATATGTTTTAATCGATAAAGGGTGCTGGGAAATAGTTCAAGGTAAAGAAGTTAAACCTGAAATAAGTAAAGAAGCTGGCATTACAGCTAGAGATGTTAAGGATTATGACACCAGAGAAAGAAGTGCCCTTGCATGTATCTATTTAAATATTGAGCCAGATTATAGAAAAATTATAGAATCGTGTGATTCAGCTGCTGAAGCACGGAAAGAGTTAAAAATGCATTTTAGACCAGATAATAGAAGCTATCACATGTCTCTTTTTAGTGAATTGTGCTCAACCAAAATCCTGCCGAATGAAAGTATTGACCTTTTTGCATCCCGATCAAAGAGAACTTTGGAACAGTTGCGAGCTATCAATAAAGAAATTCCAGAGATTTATGCATCGTTTCAAATTTTGAGATACTTACCACCAGAATATGATCAAATTGTACAAGGTATCTTGAGGTGGCCTGATGATAAATTTATCCTGAAAAACATTATTGTAGAGCTCATATCAGAAGAAAGAAGACTTAAACTACGGGAAGCAGATCAAAAAAATGCTGAAGTATTTGCTGAAGTGCATTTTACAAAGCGTAAAAACAGAAAAGTAGTTTGTTTTAAATGTGGAAAACGTGGTCATTTTAAGAATCAGTGCCAAGTTAAGACAGACTCCTCAATATTACCAAAGTAAACCGAGAGGGTATCATACTTCTGAAAGTTCATCGTCATGTGAAAGTTCTCCTGGTCGGAAAATTGAGCAGAGTAGAAAATCTTTAACGAGGGTTAAACGGAATAGAGGCAAGTCTTCAGTCAAATGCAATATATTTCTACAAGTAGCAGAAAAGGTAATGCTTCCCTGTGTGAAGCATTAATCAGTGAAAGCAGTGCTGTCGAGGATGTCTGGGCTTTTGACACGGCAGCAACACACCATTTCTGCCGTGATAGGAGTGCATTCCTGGAATATCATCCTCTCGAAAATGAAACTCGTTCTGTAGCTGTAGATGGAATTTCCTTTCCGATCAAAGGAAGAGGAAAAGTTAAGCTGAAGTTTGGACACAGGATCCTAACTTTTGAAAATGTATTACATTCTTCTAAATTAAGGAAAAACCTGTTATCCGGTCCATGCCTAGATGCAGAGAGGATCACCTTTATTGGTGGTAAAGGTAAGGTGAAACTATCCAAAGGTAAGCAATTTTTATTCAATGCCAAGCTTATTAATGGAATTTATTGCGTTTTCCCTAGAGTTTTGAATTCTCCCCCTAAAATTGTTAAATTTCAAGCTTCTAATGTTGAGAAAAATGACATGTATAGTTGGCATAGGCGGCTTGCACACATATGTCCGCACACAATAGAAAGGACTAGTCAGAGAAACTGTGTTAAAGGTCTTCCCAAGCTTAGGGAAAAAGAATTTTGCTGTGAAACATGTCAACTCAATAAGTTTAAGAGGGTAACTTTTAAACATGATAGAAATCGTTGGTCAAAAGGTCCATTAGATCTTATTTACATGGATGTTTGGGGACCTAATAAAGATAAAGGCAGGAGGGGTGAACGCTATTATCTATCTATCATAGATGATTTTTCTAGAAAAGTAACTGTTTATCCAATTAATGATAAGTCTCAGGTCTTCAATACGTTTAAGCAACATATAACTATTGAGAGTTAATCACAGTAACTGTTTTATATTTGATGTAATCACTGTTATTTTGTATCACATTTAAACTGTCATTCATTTCTACCATATATGTAACCATAACTGTAAGTTTTCTTTATATATATGTTTTGGCAACACTTTTGTTTGTTGTCGTTTCTTGGATACGTTGACGCTCTAGCGTGATGTACGTGAGTGCAATTTCTGCACGTTTTTCATTATTAAACTTCATCTTATATCCATGAACATCGGACTCTGATTGATTTAATTTAACAGCAGAGCGTGGTTTGATGCTCTAAAAGAAGTTTAACAAGCCAATGAAGTATATATTTTGATTAGTTTTTCGTAGTGTGTTTGTCACGTGTGAAATGGCAAGTGAAGATTCAAAATATAGTGTTGAACCGTTCAACGGCAAGAACTTCTCGCTATGGAGTCGACGTGTTGAAGCTGTGTTTGCAGCGAAAGAGCTGGATTTGTATTTAGAAAAGGAATGTGATAGAACCAAAGAAGCGGAAGTACGTGCCGCGAAAAAGGCTTATGCCTTATTGCTGACTCTATTAGATGATTCGGTTTTGGCTGCTCTGGCCAATGAAAAGTCAGCTTGTGAAATATGGAAAACTTTAAAAACAAAATATGCTAAAACGAGTGCTGTTAGTCAGATTTTCGCTAGAAAGAGATTAGCAACTATGAAGAAACGATCTGATTGCAGTATGCAGCAACATATTGATGAAATGCTAGGAACTGTAAATGACTTAAGAATGTCCGGTGCGGCTGTGCAGGATATGGATGTGGTGATATATCTTATGACGTCTCTTCCACCTGAATATGATGTAGTTAAAGCTACAATTGAAAATCAACCGAGCGAGAACCTGACTTTGAACTTTGTTACCCAAAGACTCTTAAGTGCAGAAGCCCTGAAAGGCGATAAAAGTAGTGAACAGATACGTAATTGTGGATCGAGTGACAACGCAGCTTTTCGTGTGAATAAATCTAATTTAACTTGCTATCGTTGCAAATTTAAAGGTCATGTAGCAAAGAACTGCAAAAGTAAAGTAACTTGTTTTAATTGTGGCCGTTCTGGGCATTACAAAAGGGACTGTAGAGTAAAATCAAAGATGGATCATAAAGAAACAGCTGCAGCAGTGACTTTTATGATGGGTGAATCTCACGACAATCTGTTTCTGTTGGACTCTGGAGCTACAGCACATATGTGCAGTAAAAGTGAGTGGTTTGATGATTTGAAAAGTTTTTCTGGTTCAGTGGCCTGTGCATCCAAAAATGACACTTTAAAAATAGAAGGAATTGGAAAAATTTCAGGAATTTTGCATGGAAAGAAAATTATTCTGACTGATGTACTTTATGTGCCTGATTTAAATGGTGAACTAATATCAGTAAAGAACATTCAAAAGGCAGGTTACAGTATTATATTTAAAGATGATAAAGCGTTAGTGCAAAAGGGTAAACAGAGCTTTGTAATGGCTCAGCTTAATGATAAAGGGCACTATGTCAGTGAATTTAAGCCCATTAAAGCTGTAGCTAGTGTCGCTAACCATTCTTCAGATCTTTGGCATAGATGCATGGGACACTCATCAAATAAAGTTTTAGAGCAAATGGGCCTTCCTACTTCAGATAATTTCTGTGAAGAATGTGTCATGGCTAAGCAATCAAATGAACCTGCTGGAAAGGGTCCCAGAAGTCGAGAAACCTCAGCTATGAGAATGGTTCATACCGACATATGTGGCCCTATTTCACCACCTACACCTTCTGGTGAAAAATATTTTGTAACAATCATTGATGATCACTCAAGATTCTGTGAGGTACATTTACTGAAGCATAAAAATGACATAGTTCCAGTATTTAAGCTATTCTTAAAGCAAAATCCTAATTTGTATAAAATCAGATGTGACAATGCGGGAGAGTATGTCTCTGGAGAATTAGCCAAGTGTTGCAAGGAAACTGGTATACTGTTAGATCCTGCTCCACCATACTCAGCTTGTTTAAACGGTGTTGCTGAAAGAGCCAATCGATACTTGTTGGAGAAAGCTCGTGCATTGGTGTATGAAGCACAGTTACCAAAAAGTTTCTGGGGCTTTGCTGTACAGACTGCAGCCTATCTTAAAAATAGAATTCCCTGCCAAAGTATTAATAATTGCATGCCATTTGAGCTGAAGTATGGAAAACCTGCTGACTTAAATTTAATAAAGGTATTTGGATGTGATGCATACATGAGAATTTCAGACAACCTGAGGAAGAAGTTGGATCCCAAATCAAGAAAAATGATTTTTGTTGGCTACTCAAGCATGGGTTACCGTTTGTTGTACCCTGAAACAAATAGAGTTACAAATTCTTGCAATGTTAAGTTTAACGAAGAAAAGAAAAGAATTTCTATATCTGATACAAGTCAAGAAAATGTTCCATTAGACATTAATTCTCAACCTGAAGTTTTGCTTGAATCGAATGATGCTGAATCTAATAATCCTGAAGAAAATGAAACCAGAAGTTCAAGAAGAAGCACAAAGCCACCTGCTAGACTAAATGACTACTACCTATACAGTGCACTTGTAGCAAATCCTGATCCAATTTTGTTTGAAGATTTAGAGAAATTACCAGTTAATGAGCAGAATTTATGGCGAAATGCTATGAATCAAGAAATGAAATCTTTGAATCAAAACAAAGTGTGGGAACTTGTGGAGTTACCAGAAAATGAGAAAACAATATCCTGCAAATGGGTGTTTAGAATTAAACAAAATGGTGTCTATAAGGCAAGACTGGTTGCAAGAGGCTTTGAACAGAAAGCAGGTGTTGATTTCTTTGAAACTTATGCTCCTGTTATTAGTACATCCTCTCTCAGACTTGTACTTGCCATCATCATCCATAAAGAACTAAAAATGTTTGCACTTGATGTTAAAACTGCTTTCCTAAATGGTGAACTTAATGAAAATATCTTTATGGAACAACCCATGGGATATAGTGATAACAGTGGTAGAGTGTGCAAACTTTTAAAAAGTCTATATGGACTGAAACAAGCACCAAGGCAGTGGTTCGAGAAATTTACAGACTTCATAATTCATCTGAAATTTCAACAACTCAATAATGAGCCATGTGTATTTGTAAAAAGGTCAGATCACAGTGAAATGATAGTTGTTTTGTACGTCGATGATTTGCTGATTTCTGGTTCTGACATATCAGAAGTTAAAGTGGTAATTCAGCTTCTTCAGCAAAAATTTGAGATGTCAAGATCTGAAATTGCCAGTGAATTTTTGGGCATATGTTTTGAACAATCCAGTAACCATCTTTGTTTAAGTCAAAAATCTTATGTGTTGAAAATTTTAGAAAAATTTAAGATGGCTGATTGTAAGCCCTGTGATACACCACTTGTACCAAAAGCAACTGCATCAAACTTTGACAATGGTGAACATTTTGAAGGTCCCTATCGTGAACTTGTTGGTACTTTATTATATTTAGCAATGACAACTAGACCAGATATTTTGTACTCTGTAAACTGTTTTGGTCAATTGCAAGAGCAACCTACAGTTGCTGCTTGGACTGGTCTGAAAAGAGTGCTACGTTATCTCAAAGGGACTCTTGAGCTAAAATTGTTTTTTCCTAAGTGTAGTAGTGATGATATTGTCATTTCTCTGTATGTTGATGCTGATTGGGGGGCTGATTTACGTGATCGAAAATCAATTTCAGGTTATATTTTAATGCTAAACAGTTGTCCAATAATTTGGAATGTTAAGAAGCAGACATCCATAGCTCTGTCTTCTACTGAAGCAGAGATTTTAGCCTTAGCTAAAGCTATTCAAATTTTAGTGATTGTTTATAACTTAACAAAAGAAATTTTGGGATATAAAGAAATAAAAATGATAATTTTTGAAGATAATTAATCTGCCATAAAAGCTGTCTGTAATGAAAATCATTGTGCTAGATTAAAGCACCTAGACATTAAGCTAAAGTATATCAGGGAAATTATAAAATTAAATTCTATTAGTGTTGAATACATAGCTACTGAAGATCAGCTGGCAGACTTATTTACAAAAAGCTTACCAAAACCTAGATTATGTAAGCTAATTAATCATTGTGGTCTAATATGTGATTAAGAGTGGGTATTGAGAGTTAATCACAGTAACTGTTTTATATTTGATGTAATCACTGTTATTTTGTATCACATTTAAACAGTCATTCATTTCTACCATATATGTAACCATAACTGTAAGTTTTCTTTATATATATGTTTTGGCAACACTTTTGTTTGTTGTCGTTTCTTGGGTACGCTGACGCTCTAGCGTGATGTATGTGAGTGCAATTTCTGCACGTTTTTCATTATTAAACTTCATCTTATATCCATGAACATCGGACTCTGATTGATTTAATTTAACAATAACTAGAGCTGAAAATTTCCTTGAACGTAAATTAAAGGCAGTTCGTACTGATAACCGCAAAGAGTTTGTAAATTCCAATTTCGCTAATTTTTATCAGGAACATGGAATTAAACATGAAAGAACAAACACTTATACTCCTGAACAAAACGGGGTTGCCGAAAGGTTTAACCAAACTGCCACAGACGCCATGAGATCTTTATTACATGATAGTGGTTTACCCAATTATTTTTGGCCAGATGCTTTGTTACATTTTACGTATACTTGGAATAGAGTGTGTCATAAACATATGAGCATAACCCCATTTGAACTTTATTGTGGCTCAGTACCCTCAGTTCGCCATCTTAAAGCTTTTGGATCGGAAGTTTAGGTGGGAATCCCGAGACAACAGCATCAGTCTAAACTTGATGCAAAGGCCACTAAGGGTATTCTCATTGGATATGCTTTCCGTACCAAAGGGTACAGAATCTGGCTGCCCGAAACTCGTAAGGTTATTGAAACCATTAATGTGACTTTTCCTAAACCTGAAATTTGAATTCTTTAAGTTTTCAATAGTTATGGTATTTAACAAAAAAAAAAAAAAAAAAACTTTTGATAAGACATTTTTTATTATGCAAAAATGAAAGTTAAAAATTTATTCTTAGCAAAAATTAGTTTCAAAGCATTGTATAGTAATTCACATTCAAACTGAACTTGATAAATTGCAGGGCAAATTTTTTAAACCCAATCCCACAAATTTCAAGCATAAATTATGCTAAGAGGGATAGATAAAAATTACATCAGAAAAGCAGGAGAAATGAGTGGAAAATCAGGAGCATGAAAAAACAAGTAAAAAGCAGGAGACTTAACATGTCTGATATTAACACAGTTAATGGAATAATTTTTAGCTCTTAGAAATTTTTAATTTAGATTAATCATGTTATACAATAATTACAAAACTTTGAATAATCACCATAAAATGCAATGAACTCGCAATAATTGTTTCGGGTTGAAAGAACACACGACCCTTCGTCAGGCGAACAAAATAGGCACAAGTTCTGCAGTCAAAGAGGCAATGCTTTGTTTCGGCGTCCTTTGTTCATCTGACGAAGGGTCATGCGTTATTCAGACCCGGAACAATTGTCGCGAGTTTATTGCATTTTATGGTGTTTATTAAAAATTTTGTAATAATTAATTTAAAACGCCAATTCTGTGGTGCTTTCTTATTACATGTCATATGCACAAAATATCACAAAAAATAGATTGGGAAAAATTTTTATTACTTGAAATATAAAAAATGTAACATTGCTTTGTGCGTTCCGACACAGCTTACTCAAATTGTCTACGTTTTTTTTAATAAAAATTGCATACTGCATTGATAGATTTACAAACATTTGCTAAATGAGAACCATTTCCACAACGATAACAATGAGTTTTACTTTTATTTGCACTAGCAGTTTTGTTCACATTTTGTTTACTTACGTTATTTTAAGAATAATTTTGTTTCGTTTTCCTAGCATGAACAGAAACTTTATTCAAATTTAAGTTTTTATTTTGTAATTCTACCATATCATTTTCAGTACTTTGTGGTTGCGGCTTGTTCTACTGCTTTTTCAAAAGTTAAATTTTCAACATGCGATATTAATTTGCTTTTGATTGTTTTATTTTTTAATCTGCGTAAAAATTGTTTTAACAAATTTTCTGACAGTGAATCGCCCATAAACGCGCAATGTGTTGAAAATGTTATTAAACACACTTAAATCCTGAACTGATTCACTATCCCCCTGAACACATTTTCGAAATTTAATACGCTCAGTAATTTTGTTAGTGGTCTTACACAGATGTTTTGTTAAAACATTTACTACTATCTGGCTCCCATTAAAATGACTCTGGGTATGGTTGTAAGAAAGGAAGGGGCAACTTATTGGAGGGAGAACAAGTTTTACATATAGGAGAAAGGTTGTCATATTTGGCACAGATATCAATTCTTTTCTCCCTTTCCCACATTTTTTAAAATCTTCTATACTGGTTCAGGAAGCTTTTTAGCACTTATATACAAGATACACTAATAACAGCATTTCCACACAGAAAGATTAGTTATTGTGTTTTCTCAATTTGCATTTTTATTTATGAATTCATGAACTTCAAAACGATTAAACTTCTACAAATAATTAATAATGAAATTTTATTTATTTATTTATTTATTTATATATTTAAGATATTTATTGTATGTTTAAATGAACCTATCTAAATAAAGTAAAAAAAAAAAAAGTAATATTTATTCAGTTAGCATTCTCTTGAAAATCCATAATTAGGAAATATTATTTATTTTTACTAAAATAAACATTTTCAGTTATCTTAAAACTTCACTTGCTTTTTAAATATTAATCAAGATGTTATTTAAAAATGGCATAGCTTATTTCTTTCATATTGCCATTTCACTTAATATACACAGAGACAAAAGATTTTATGAACTTAATTTTATTATGGTTATGTTTAAATAAAATATTTATATTAGTAACAAAAAGAAAAAGAAACCAAAAAATAAACATATGATTAAATTGTCACGGTAATATATAAAAGTCTAAACAGATTAATAAATAACAATAACTATTTATTTATTTTTAATATGAATAATTTGTCCAGCGTAAGTTTAAAGGTATTCGGCAGCACTGAAGTAAGTTTAATATAAAAGCTTATATTTCCATTTAATATTTATAAATTGAATTGTATTAGGTTTGTTCAATAAAATATATATTCAGGCAACAGTTCTTACGTTTTTTGATGTACATCTTACAGATTTGAAATCTTAAAATTGCGTTTTCTTAATTTTCATTTTTATTCATGCATTCATGAACTTCAAAATGGTTAAACATCTACAAATAATTAATAATGAACTTCATTTATTTACAATCTGTCCAAACAATTTGACAATAGAAAATGCGATGTCAATCACTGAACGAGAGAAATATGGCGAGAAATTTCAGTGTTGGCATGAAAAGAAAATACCAGACATCCCTCCATTTAAGTCGACTGATCGGTTACCCTGGCAACTGAACAGTGACTTCATCAGTTCCAGGGTCGTTCTTATCACGGTCAAACAGTAGTTCAGCATAAGTTTTCGAATCAGGATGATCTGGGAACAACATGTCAGTAAATTATATAATTTCGGTAATCAAAGCACTAAGTTTTTTTTCTTCCTTTATGTCAAGCAATATGAAATTTTGTTCCAATCTCCTGATATAAGTACCAAAAGTCTGAATAGAATCAATAAATTCCTTAAAATTTTGAAACATTTGAAACTTAAATATGTTACTTTTAACAATAAATGCATGCAATCAAATAAAAGAACGTAAAATAAAAAATAATATAAATGTATAAATACTTTTTCTTTTTCCCTCTAAAAAAAAAAATAAATAAAATAAAAAATTGCAATTATCTCAGACAATATTGTTACAAAATTGTAAATAACTGTGTCTTTTTATATAAATTCTTTCAAAGAGGCTTAGTATCTAAATTATATTAATTAAAGAAACGAAGTTTGAATTACTAAATTAAATATATTAAAAACCTTTACTACCTCGTTGTTTGCCGTTAAATCTTTACATCGGGATCTCGATTCTCGTCAGACGGCTTCTCTGTGAGTGACTTGGGCTGTTCTGCTGGTTTCTGCCTTTTCAAAATGTGGCGCCACCTCCTGTCAGGAGCAACTGCGCTGCTGTCATTACAAGCGTTTTTATTGGTAGTTATTTCGACTGACTCGCGGAACATGGCGTAGTTGTGTTCTTCATAATTAGCTATTTTGGTGGTTTGTTCAAAATTCATATTTATATTTTCCCTATAAAAAGTTTTGGCCGATGCTGTATTCTGATTTCCTGTTTTAATATCTCTTATGTGTTCCTTTATCCTTGTTTTGATTTTTCTTTTAGTTACTCCTATGTACGAACCAGTTTGTTTATTTTGGTCAGTGTAAGGTATTTTATAGACAGACTCCTGAGGTTTTAAGGGGGGGGGGGGGATAGGGTCTTTTTCGTTTCTGATAAGCTGAAATATATTTTTATTAGGTTTTATAGGAATATTGACTTTGCATTTATTTGCTGCGCGTTTAATTTTATTTGAGGCACCGAGATCGTATGGTATGGAGGTCGTGAATTTTAAGGGGGGGGGGGGGAAGGTCTGAAAACTAGGTATATTATCTATGTATTTTATTTTATTCTTAATAATTTTGTTTACGATTCTTTCTGGGTATCCAGCCTGCTTTGTGAATGTTTTAATTAGATTTAATTCATTATTTAGGTCTTCTGGGTTATTGCAAATTAGAAAAGCGTGATTTATATATGATCTTATGGCGTTAATTTTATATCGTAGGGTGTTTTATATTTGTAATTTATAATTTTGTTGCTATTTGTTGGTTTGCTATAGACAGGAAATGGCCAGACAATAATCCCCCCATAATCCAAAATCACGCCACCAACACCCCGCGTATTTTCAGTAAATATAAAGACCACAAGAACCCACCTAAACTCAGACCAATTGTAAATAAAAGAGAAGCCCCCACTTTTTGCTTGGAAAAATATATGGCTAAAATTTACCGCAACATCCTCCCCCCTCGCAAAATTCTTTAGAATCTACCGAAGATTTCATAAAAAAATTAAGGGACATTAAAAACGATGATAGACACTTTTTCGTCAGATTTGACGTAATTAATTTATATCCATTCATAGATATCAACGAAATCTGTCAAATTATTAATGAAACAATTAAATAAAAGTATCCTGATCCTGAAATAGCCCGGACTCTAACCACTACTACAAATTTTTTGCTGAGGGAAAATTATTTCAAATTCAATAATAAAATTTATCAACAGATGAAAGGCGTCCCTATGGGATCCCCCCTCTCCGGCTTTGCTGCCGAATTTAAATTAAGAAAACTGGAAAATGAAATCCTTAATAAATTAAAAAATAAAATTTTCTTCTGGTATAGGTATGTCGACGATGTCCTTGCTGTTATCGACAAAAATCTAAACGTTAATGAAATTCTTAACGAAATTAATAAATTTGATCCAAATATACAGTTCACATGTGAAGAGGAAAGCAATAGGCAGATCAATTATTTAGACGTCAAAATCATACGCACCAATCAGGAAATTAAAACGACTGTCTATAGGAAACCAACACAATTATAAATCGCAAATGTAAAACACCCTACGATATAAAATTAACGCCATAAGATCATACATAAATCGCGCTTTTCTAATTTGCAATAACCCAGAAGACCTAAATAATGAATTAAATCTAATTAAAACATTCACAAAGCAGGCTGGATACCCAGAAAGAATCGTAAACAAAATGATTAAGAATAAAATAAAATACATAGATAATATACCTAGTTTTCAGAACCCCCCCCTTAAAATTCACGACCTCCATACCATACGATCGCGGTGCCTCAAATAAAATTAAACGTGTGGCAAATAAATGCAAAGTCAATATTCCTATAAAACCTAATAAAAATATATTTCAGCTTATCATAAATGAAAAAGACCCTATTCCCCCCCCCTTGAAACCTCAGGAGTCTATAAAATACCTTACACTGACCAAAATAAACAAACTGGTTCGTACATAGGAGTAACTAAAAGAAAAATCAAAACAAGGATAAAAGAACACATAAGAGATATTAAAACAGGAAATCAGAATACAGCATTGGCCAAAACTTTTTATAGCGCCACATTTTGAAAAGGCAGAAACCAGCAGAACAGCACAAATCACTCACAGAGAAGCCGTGTGACGAGAATCGGGATCCCAATGGAAAGATTTAACGGCAAACAACGAGGTAGTAAAGGTTTTTAATATATTTAATTTAGAAGTTTAGTAAGTTGATAAAGTGCTAATTTTGCGCATTTCTAGTCGTTTTAGCGTTGAAATAGCCTTATTTTCCCTTAAAAACGCATTAAAAAGCCCCAATAAGGCAGCTAATGGATTTGGCACCAAATTTGGCGACTTTTCCCACCTTGGTGATTTTTTTGGCGACCTTGGTGAGAAAATCCTTATAAGGGATATACCAAATATGGAAGCTCTAATCTCATTGGTTGATGAGATACGGAAATTTCGGGAACCTTCCACACTTTTCTACAGGGGTATAAAAGCAGCGTTTTGCCGCCAAGGCTAGTTAGTTCAGTCTCAGATCATAGTCAGTTCAGTTCTCAACCAGCTTCGCTAATGCTTGCATTGTTTTGAGCCTCTTTGAAGGAGACTTGCTTTAAGTGTAATTGCTATACAGTTTGTACTGTGGATTTGCTATTGACAGCTGTTGTTTAAGCTGTGTTTACTGGTTGAATTGAAGCTGATATTTAGTTTATAGACCTGTATTTTTTCTGGAACTTTCTGTGAATAAATTACTGAATTTTTGTAAGTTTGGCCTTTCATTCTCGGACAACTCACGAACCCCCAAGTACGCAACTATATTACAATGACGCCAATTTTTATGTGACTGTAGGCAGGAAACTCACCAGCTGCTGTCTCCGATTGCTTTACTTTTCATTCCAAATAATCAATTTTCTTTAAGAGAGAGGTACATTTTTGAATAACTGATATTTAGAACACATTTTGTTCTCTCTTTTTTTTTATGAAGAACTGTCAATTGCATTATTAATTATATTGAAGTAGAAATTATTAAATGTTCAAAAGTAAAAAACTTTTTTTTTTTTTTCTTCCTTTTACAATCGTCGCCATTTTACTACGTTTGGGCAGGTTGAGAAGATTTATAATTAATTGTAACTATGACATGACAAGGTGCACTTCTTATATTTTTAACACAAAGAATTTAATAAATGCAGAATAACAATTACAACTGACATACACATACTATTTACATGATTCAGAGATGCCCACTTCTAATGACAAAAAAGCAGGAGATTTTTTAACAGAAATCAAGAGACTTTTTCCAACAAGAAAGTTTGTAAGAAAAATGAGTAAAATAATGCAAATTTAATTTTAAGTAAAGCTTTAGAAGCTTAGGAGGTATTTACAAAGCATCAGTATTAAAATTAAATGAATAATATGTTTCTTGCAGTAAAACAAACTGTAAAAAAAAAAAAAAAAAAAACCATCAGACATACAGTTGTTTAAAATTTAAGTCAAAATAGACAGATTTGATCATTCTGGTACTAATATAAAACAATAAGGATCTTAATTATCTTTGTAAAAGAAAAGGTAATAAAGAAATGAAAATATCAGTTATATTCTAATGAAATTTGAATTCTTTAAGTTTTCAATAGTTATGTTATTTCAAAAATATATATTAATAATAAGACATTTTTCATTATGCAAAAATGAAAGTTAAAAATTTATTCTTAGCAAAAATTAGTTTGAAAGCATTGTATAGTAATTCACATTCAAACTGAACTTAAGAAATTGCACTTTAATTTCAATTTTCTATAAAAAAATTTTTTTACCCAATCCCACAAATTTTAAGTATAAATTATGCTAAGAGAGATAGATAAAAATTACATCAGAAAAGCAGGAGAAATGAGTGGAAAATCAGGAGCATGGAAAAGCAAGCAAAAATCAGGAGACTACTGCCAAAAGCGGGAGATTTGGCATATCTGATGATTACATTTTGAAGACTGACCTGTTTTAGGCATTAATACAAGTAAAGGGGAATTAGGTACCCGTACATTTATGTGACGTCATTTACCAGAAGACCAATGAATTTAATCAGGAACATTATAATGAAAATAAATACACCACAACAACAAATTACAATTTCATTTCCAATTTTCTTTTTATATTATTTGTCTTGTGGTGGTATACCACAAAATGGTGTCAACTCTTTTTGGTGTCTGAAGGAAATTGTCTCATCATGTAAAAAGTGGTCACTAACTTAAAAAAGTGGCTACTAATGCAGGGGTGAAACTGCCAAAAATGCGAAAACCCTGAAAATTGCTTCTTGCATGCAGACAGAGCAGACTTATTAATGATTTATCATGTGGTACCTACAATAAGGGATATTTGCAGAGTTTTTAATACATTACAAAGCAAATTAGGCATTCAAAATTAGAAATTTCTATAAAAACAAAATAATTTAACATGAAATTTAGAGATAGCAAAAATTTCAAAAACCCTGAATTCAGGGGTAGCCCCTGAAAAGTTTCACCCCTGCTAATGAAACTGATAGTACCGGCTACTGGCCCCTAATGAATTTTCCTAGTTTTGCCACACATGGCAGATACAAATAAAATGCATCTACCGGGTTTAATCTAGAGATGCTGGAATGATTAAAAGCTCATCTCATGTAATAATTTATTGTTAATTTCATTAGTTAAAATAAAACAGCAATAATAAACATTTTTATACAGAAAGATATGTACCTCAATTTTTCATGTAGTGAAGATTTAAACTGCCTGAGAGTTATATTTTCCTCTGGTATTACTCCTTGTGTCTCAAGTAGCTCAAGAAATTTAAGATGATAACGGCAACTTGAAGGAAGCATAGGATTTTGTTCTTTGAGGAAAGGGGATTTTGTTGTTGGCTTCCTAGAAGATAAAAATAAAACCACTTTATAATGCCACAATTATTTTTAATTAAAATATAGTTGGCAACTAATCCCAAAACTTGACTTTAAAAAAGAAATATTTAAGCTCTTATCACTTTCTTATAAAATACAATATTTCTACTATGTCATTGTAAGCAGAAGGCAGTTCTTCTGGGAAGCAAGGCAAGTCGCTGATGAGTATTTAATGCCGCTTTAATAGCCACACTGTTTTTTCCCAAATTTAAAGTATATATTTACAGATGTGTTTAGTTTTGAACTCATTTAGTGCTGACTCTTGGCTAATTTGACAGGGTGCTCCACCCAGTCGCCCTTACATCATTAGAAAGCTTTTTTGATTTGGAATCGAACAGTGGAATACAGAAATTTGCACCGACAGATAGCGCTGTAATATTTTTAAATTTCAATTTCAAATTGTGATTAAATCATTTTTATTACATCATTCGGAAGATATTTTAAAGTTCTTTTAAATTATCGAAAGTTTTCACCAGATTTACACGTTTTGAGGTCTCCTGAATCAGTTTTCTTTTGTATCTCAGCTACTAATTAAAATAATTTCATAAGTAATACATCATTAGAAAGCTTTTTTGATTTGGAATCTAACAGTGGAATGTAGAAATTTGTACCGCCAGATGGCGCTGTAATATTCTAAAATTTCAATATTTCAATTTCTAATTATGATTAAATTATTTTTAATACATCATAGATATTTTAAAGTTCTTTTAAATTATCGAAAGTTTTCACCAGATTTACACGTTTTGAGGTGTCCTGAATCAGTTTTCTTTTGTATCTCAGCTACTAATTAAAATAATTTCATAAGTAATACATCATTAGAAAGCTTTTTTGATTTAGAATCTAACAGTGGAATATAGAAATTTGTACCGCCAGATGGCGCTGTAATATTCTAAAATTTCAATATCTAATTATGATTAAATTATTTTTAATACATCATAGATATTTTAAAGTTCTTTTAAATTATCGAAAGTTTTCACCAGATTTACACGTTTTGAGGTCTCCTGAATCAGTTTTCTTTTGTATCTCAGCTACTAATTAAAATAATTTCATAAGTAATACAATATTAGAAAGCTTTTTTGATTTGGAATCTAACAGTGGAATATAGAAATTTGTACCGCCAGATGGCGCTGTAATATTCAAAAATTTCAATATTTCAATTTCTAATTATGATTAAATTATTTTTAATACATCATTCGGAAGATATTTTAAAGTTCTTTTAAATTATCGAAAGTTTTCACCAGATTTACACATTTTGAGGTGTCCTGAATCAGTTTTCTTTTGTATCTCAGCTACTAATTAAAATAATTTCATAAGTAATACATCATTAGAAAGCTTTTTTGATTTAGAATCTAACAGTGGAATATAGAAATTTGTACCGCCAGATGGCGCTGTAATATTCTAAAATTTCAATATTTCAATTTCTAATTATGATTAAATTATTTTTAATACATCATTCGGAAGATATTTTAAAGTTCTTTTAAATTATCGAAAGTTTTCACCAGATTTACAGGTTTTGAGGTGTCCTGAATCAGTTTTTTTTTTTTTTTGTATCTCAGTTATTAATTAAAAAAAGTTCATAAGTAATACATCATTTGAAAGCTTATTTTAGTTGATACACATTTTAAAGTACTTTTACATTAAAACCCGTTTAAAAGATTACCTCTCTAGCGCTTTCGGCTGCATCACGCAGCCTTCTTCTGGCGTTTTCGCTCCCGTGAACTATCGTACACTCGGCCATGTATTCTTCTCTCCTCCTCTCTCTCTAGAATACTGCGCCATCTCGTGTCGATCTCTGATTGGTCGGTGTTGCATGAACTCTCATTAGCTAAAATTTCGACAGTTTCCCGTTTTGTGGCACAGAAATAATTATTGTAGTTTGCTAGTTTTTTGTAATTTTTAAAATCTATTTCTATTTTTTCTGTTTGGTTTATTTTAGTTAAAGCTGTGGTTGTATGGTTATATTTTATATCATTTTGGTGTTCTTTGATTCGCGTTTTTATTTTTTAATATAACCATTCTTTAATATAACCATTTATCGAAAATGGAATTCGAGATTTTGCCCGATTTACACATTTTGAGGTTTCCTGATTAGGTTTTCTTTTGTATCTCATCTGCTAATTAAAATAATTTCATGAGTAATACATCATTTAAAGCTTTGTTGATCTGGAATGGAACAATAGATTACAGAAATTTCTACCGCCAGATGGCTCTGTAATTTTTTTAAATTTCAATATTTCAAATTAATTCTAATTATGATTAAATTATTTCTAATACATCATTCACCGAAAGTGGAATTCGAGATTTCACCTGATTTACAATTTTAAGGTGTCCTGATCAGGTTTTCTTTTGCATCTCAGCTAATTGAGTAAGACCGTCCAAAATTGGTATATGTAAGTTAATTAGGAGGGACTGGAAGGGTGGGGAAGGAATAGGCGCGCAGAGCGCATGGGTTTGGGACCCGGTGCGAGTTTTTACCCGATGATAAAATATTTTTTTTTTTTTTAATTTTAATTTCTTAATAATAAAAGTTTGAGTTGAGAAGGAATATGCGTGTACAGCGCACGCATATCCTCAAACGTGCGCGCGCGGCACGCATGGGTCTGCACTGCCGAAGGCAGTGGGATCCTGGTGTGAGTTTTTACCCGATGCTAGATAATTCCTTTGCTACAATTTTTTAAAACTTAGAAAAACAGTTTCAAAATACGGGCCTTTCTTGAATTTCTCGCATAGATGGTACATATGATCATCCTAGTTTCATTAGGATTTAATAAATGATTTCTTCTTGGTAAATAATTTTTTCTTTAGTAAATCCTAGCCTTGAAAGCATGATACTTTCTATGTAGATATTTATAATCTCACCAGGGAAATCAGACAATAACCAATAAAATTCAACTTTTCTTGAAAGCACAGAAATTCTTATCCCCCTTCCCCCATTAATGCGAAAAAATTTTGTCTTTTATCCAGTTGGCTCTACCCATATTTTTCGTAGCACAGGCCGCCACTGTCAGTAATCAATTATACACTTATGCAATGTGGAGACGTGAACCGCGTCATGAAATAATTTTTGTACACAAACCAACATATAAAATGATCTGCACTGTTTTTGTAAACAAATATATAATATATTAATTCAAAACAAAAGTAAATAAATATTATTTCTTTACCTTTTTATGAAATGAAGGGTTTTTTTTTCCTTTTTTTTAAACCTGCTTTCGCGGGGGAAAAGAACATTTGGATATCTCTCTTTTTTTGGGGGGATTTATTTATTATTTAATAGTCACTTTTTCATAGACATGTTATAGTTTTTATGGCAAACATTCTTTTTTTCAATGAAACATTTTTTTTTTTTTTATGGTACATCTTTTGTTTGATGGTATAATATGTATTTTAAATTTATTGAGGAAAAAAAAAAAAAAAAAAAACAGATTCACCAAGCTCAATAATAAAGCATAAAAACAATTACATATGCGAGAAATATTGAGCACTTCTATCACTTTTTTGATTCTAGAGGTAATCCTTGATCACTAGCTGGAAAGCAGGAAGGGCAGTGAAAATATAAATAATTAGCGAAATGAGAAATGAAATGAAACAATTCTAAATTTTTATAGGTTCTGGAATCTAATAAAGCAAGTTTAAAATGAATATTGACATTTATGTTGCTGATGCATAAAAATTGGTAATCTAAAGGCTTCTGCAGAGTTTTTATCGACAATGGCTAGTTGGAGAATGAATATGGACATTTATGTTGTGGATGGAGAGAAATTGAGAATCAGAATGCTTCCGTTCTGCATTTGATCGTCAATCATTAGTTTTTTTTTTTTTTTTTTTTTTACGAACGATACCCGCAATTTTTTAAAAAGCGTATAATCAGTAATTTTTATATGTTGTCCATAATGCCGTAATTCTTACATGGACAAATTGTAATAACTTGGCATCTCTGTGAATATAAGCCCTGTTACAGGTATATTTATAAAGATTTTTTTGATTATATAAACTATAAATGTATATTATTTAAACCCATCATGATAGGACAATGAATAATTCTAATCAAATATAAATTTATATTTTATTAAAAAAAAAAAATTACCCTTTAAGATTTTATAATTTATGAGAAACTCAATTTTCACAGTCTGTTCTTTGGCATTTGGATATCAAGACAAAAACTAATTGAAATAGTTAGGCTCTGCTCAATTCCTTATCATATACCAGTGGTCGAGTAGTTTTGTGCTCAAAGCTGGTGGGAAGTGCCGGGTTTGATCAAATGTCATACTGATCAACCTAGCTGTCTGGAGTTTTCTGTAATTTTCTCTGAAAATACGCTTAAAAGAGCCCCCATAGAAGGCATCTCACCTATAGGCATAAGACCCTAGGGTAGTTCATCGGCCTTCAGCCCAACAACCAACTTTATCATAAATTTCTATAGTAAAGCACATTATATACTCATGTTGAGAGAAATGAATTTGGTTGAAAATTGAAATGGAAATTCAGAAAAAAGTTCCTTGATTTTTCCATGATTTCTGTGACTAATTTTGACAAATTTCCATGATTTCAGTTATCTATTATATACAATCCATATTTTTTTTGTAAATCACACTCTTGAGTAACATGCTCGCTGAACAGCTGCAATTCAAAGAACTATACTGAAGAGCAAAAAATATCTCAAGCTTTTTTTTTTGGTTCACTTACAAAAGGAAAATAAAACAAAAATTTCAAAATTTTGGAGAAGTTAACAAAACAGGGTTGCCACTCAAACAAGAGAATGAAATTCTCTGACTTTTTGAGGTATATTCTAAAAAAAAAATTCCAGTCTTGTGCATTGGTTGTATTGAGGGCAAAATAATTACGTATGACAAAAGTTGCATATAGTGATAGCATTTGTCGCTTATAAGCGAGATAAGAAACTTCTTACACGAGCACAAAAGAAGGGTAGGAGTATTTAAGACAGTGCATTGGCAGATTTTTTTTTTTTCTTTTGTCAATCACTGTATGAAATTCCCCGACTTTTCCTGATTATGGCTAAAATATTTAAATTCCCTGACTTTTATAGTCAATTTTCAAATTTCATGACTATTCCAGGTTCTCCAGGTAGCGTGGCAACCCTAACAAAATTATAAAAATATGACTCATTTTAATTGCACAACATATTAACATCTAGACATAAAATTATTCCCTAAGTTGTTTCACTAATATTTATTTATTTTAATGTTAACTTGGTGAAATTCAACTAAAATGCAGCCAATCCTGTGCAATCATGGTTAAGATAACACCCGTTTGGCGATCTATCAGTCATGCTTGCTGGGCAAAAATTGAAATTTTTTTTTTTTACAAAATTTCTTGATTTTTCCAGATCAGGGGATGAAATACACATATTTAATGAAACCAAATTTATTATTTAACAGCCTGCAAAACAAACAAATTATTAAACTAACTCAACTAAATCTTAACAGAAAAACAAACTAAAACCACTCCCCCAGGCTGCCAAGACCAGATTAGAAGTCATATGGATTTAAAAAAAAAAAAAAAAAAAAAATTCATAGCAGATAAAGAATAATGAAACTATGAAACAGTGAAATTTATTGATTGGATTACAAACCTACAATAAAAAAGAACCCTGAAATGGATTAAATGAAATAATGATAAATTATTTTCCAGAAAAATAAAAACACATCATGAACCTAAAAAATAATAAAACCATAACCTAAACCTCCAAGAAAAAAATTACCTTGAAATGAAAGAGATGTAATTTAGACGTAATTTATCCTGATGTATTGAAACACCAACCGGAAAAGATAAAATCAAAATATGAGCCATAAAAACTTAGAAAATGGCATTTTAGAAGTTGAGTCGTATCATTCCTTGATAACTAATTTAATAACCAATTTTCAACCAATTAAATTCTAATTTTATTTATTTTGTTGTTTTGTTTTGAGAATCCTATTTTCTTAATTCATACAGACATTTTGCAAGTAATCTAGGAAAGATTTAGATTTTAGTTTTAATTGTTTCATAATTTTAACTTTTCTAATTCAAGCATTAAATTTTGGAATAAAATGAAATGCAGCAATCCTTCTTTCCTCCATTTTTTTTTTTCTTTTAAGTTTAATTCAACATCCCATCCAACTTCCTTAACCAAACATCTGCCCACCCATCCTCCACATTTTTTATTGTCTTATTATTTTTTAATTATTATTATTATTTTGTGTGTGTGTTTGACAGATATAATTATTGATATACCAATGAATAAACAAAATTTCTTTGGAAATCCCATATTTAAGGTTTCCTTAATAAGTTTATTGATGTTTTTGTTTTTATATTTATCAGAACATAAATTATTGATTTGATATAAGCGATTAAAAATGATATTTCTGAAAACAGAGATGCAGGCATGATTTAAAATGAGCAAACAAATTTACTTTAAAGTTAAAATCTTGTCTTTTTTCATAAATATCAATATGAATTTTATTATCACAGAAATAGATTTTAAGATTAAAGTTTATGATTTTATCTTAATGCATAATCTTAGTTTAAATTTGATGGATAGTCTAAAGTAATTAAATCAGATGACTATTATTAATGAATAAAATGATTACATCAGTGTATTGGTATAGTAACAGATGATCAAAAGTAAATTTGCTCTCATAATAATACAGATAAAGATCAGCCAATAAACTCGAGCTGCACCCCCCTTGCTGGATGCCCACTTTTTGTAAATAAATAAGGTCATTGTGCAAATATAGTTATTATAGCTGATGAAGTTAAGAAGAGTTTAAAATTTTTCAATATCTAAGTTATTAGGTAATTTAATCCGATTTTTGTATTTAATGAATATATTATTGATAATTTGATAAAGGTTAGATAAAATAATATTATTAAACAGATTCTGAAAATCATAAGTGATAATATTTTCAACATTATCAAGGTGTTTGATATGGTTAATGAGTTGGTAACTATTTTTAAGGCAGCAAAAGTTTTGATCTTTTACAAATGATGTTATAAACCGTATCAGCAATTCATTGGCATTATTGTTGTATGTGTTACATCTAATAGTAACAGTTCTGAATTTAATAGGAGATTTATGGAACTTAGGCAGAGATGCCAACCTTGTAGGACAATTTTCAGTAGTAGACAAGTAAATTTTCAGTAGTTTTCGGTACTTGTCAGTAGTCTGGTAAGTCGGTCTGATGTAAATTTAAGTTCAAATTTAAAAAATAGGTTAATGAGTTGGTAACTATTTTTAAGGCAGCAAAAGTTTTGATCTTTTACAAATGATGTTATAAACCTGTATCAGCAATTCATTGGCATTATTGTTGTATGTGTTACATCTAATAGTAACAGTTCTGAATTTAATGCAGAGATGCCAACTTCTAATGACAAAAAAGCAGGAGATTTTTTAACAGAAATCACGAGACTTTTTCCAACAAGAAAGTTTGCAAGAAAAATGAGTAAAATAATGCAAATTTAATTTTAAGTAAAGCTTTATAAGCTTAGGAGGTATTTACAAAGCATCAGTATTAAAATTAAATGAATAATATATGTTTCTTGCAGTAAAACAAACTATCAAAAAAAAAAAAAAAAAAAAAAAAAAAACACTCAGACATACAGTTATTTAAAATTTAAGTCAAAATAGACAAATTTGATCATTCTGCTTTTAATATAAAACAATAAGAATCTTAATTATCTTTGTAAAAGAAAAGGTAATAAAGAAATGAAAATATCAGCTATATTCTAATGAAATTTGAATTCTTTAAGTTTTCAATAGTTATGGTATTAAAAAAAAAAAAAAAAAAAAAAAAAAAATCTTTTGCTAATAAGACATTTTTTATTAC
Organism: Salticus scenicus; assembly: GCA_963930645.1. Lineage (NCBI taxonomy): Eukaryota > Metazoa > Arthropoda > Arachnida > Araneae > Salticidae > Salticus > Salticus scenicus. The sequence continues at coordinate 60,367,970 of OZ005652.1, read as the reverse complement.
GCAAAAATTAAAGTTAAAAATTTATTTTTAGCAAAAATTAGTTTCAAAGCATTGTATAGTAATTCACATTCAAACTGAACTTGATAAATTGCAGGGCAAGATAAACTTAAATTTTCTTTCAAATTTTTTTTACCCAATCCCACAAATTTTAAGCATAAATTATGCTAAGAGGGATAGATAAAAATTACATCAGAAAAGCAGGAGAAATGAGTGGAAAAGCAGGAGCATAGAAAAACAAGCAAAAAGCAGGAGACTCCTGCCAAAAGCAGGATACTTGGCATGTCTATAGGAGATTTATGGAACTTAGGCAGAGATGCCAACCTTGTAGGACAATTTTCAGTAGTAGACAAGTAAATTTTCAGTAGTTTTGGGTACTTGTCAGTAGTCTGGTAAGTCGGTCTGATGTAAATTTAAGTTCAAATTTAAAAAATATATAGATTTTTTAAATGTTATACACTCAAAAATGATTTATTTTTATACATTAAACTAATAAGTTCTTTTTGTTATTTACTTTTTAAAATTATAAATAAAATTTGACAAAAAAAAAAAAAAAAAAAAAAAAAAAAAAGAAGAAAATATAAACTCAAAATAATTTATTTATATACTTTAAACAAATTTGGTTATCTTATACATGCAATATTTGTTTACTGTAAATAGATATTTCTTGATCACTAGCTGCAGATGGGAAGGGGGGGGGGACATTCTACTCCTTTATAGGTCCTAGAACCTAAAAGAATTTTAAAATGAATATTGACATTCATATTGCTGATGGAGAAAGACTGGGAAACAAAAGGCTTCTGTAGAGTAATTGACTATCGCTAGTAGTTGGATATAAGAAAAGAAGGGGTGGTGGTGAAAAATATTACTTGAGCAAGAAATATCAAACAATTCTATTTCTTCAATATTCCTAGAATCTTATAAAGCAAATTTAAAGTGAATATTGACATTTATGTTGTGGAATCAGAAGGCTTCTGCCGTACATTTGATCATCGATCGTAAATAGGGTTTAATTTTTTTTTTTTTTTTTTTTTTTTAACGAACGATATCCGTGATTTTTTTTAAATGTACACCGCTCGACATTGAAAATGCAACACCAAGAATGAATGATAATAATGGAATGAAATTTGTTGGACACATACATTATAGTAGGAAAAACAATTGATTAAAATTTCAGGAAATTTGGAGTAATATGTACTGAGAAAACAGTACATAAAGCAGCGACCTCTGTGAGCAATAACAGCACATATCATCATTCCTAGGCATAGAATCGAACAGAGATTGGATGACATGTATGGGTAGAGCACTTCATTAAGTTTTAACACGATACCACAATTCATCGATCTAAGTTACTGGTGAGTGGTGGGGGGCCAGTCGCTTTTCAATGATTAAACAGTCATTTTCATTGGTGCGAGATCAGGAGAACGCGCTGGCCAGAGCAGAGCAACAGTCGAACACATTCGGCATCAATGAAGGTCCAGATAATATGGACAACTTGTGGTCATGCACTGATTACCCTCAAAACTGCATCACTGATATGGCAGGGTTCATACTCATTTTCAGAAAAAAAATTCCCTGAGTATTCCCTGAGTTAGTTCATAGAATCAATAATTTTTTAATATCGACAAGTAGTGATGTTTGTTTTAATCCACTCCTCCCCCCCCCCCCACTTTTTCCAAAAAGGAAAAAAAAAAATAAAAAAAAATAATAATAATGATAATAGCGAAGTAATTGCCTAGAATGTTTTGGATCTGAATAGCATATTTTAAATTCATTTAAAAATCCTTTTCAGACAAAATTAATCAGAATTGGAAATGTGTACATATATAACAAAACTCTTGGAAACATAATTACCTTAGATAAAAATTTGCCCTTAAACCAAATGCTTCAAAAAATTTGATTAGCCAATGATTATTAAAGAACATTGTGCTTTGTAAGAGTCACTATCTACACTTCGACCTAAAATGCAAACTGTGGATTTAAGTTTTCATCTGTCCAGTCTAGATTTTCCAACTCATGATAATTATTTTTTAATTATAATTCAATCCATCTCGCAAAAAAAAAAAAAATAAATAAATAAATAAAATAAAATAATAAATAAACAAAGTAAAATGAAATAAATAAATAAAATGCCTAAGCTAATAAAATAACTAAGCTAAGCATGTGCAAACAAAATATTTAAAGCTGCTGCTAGATGCCAATTATAAAAATGAAAACAAATTAACTATAGAGAAAAATAAAGCTAAAGAATCTCTTAGAGAGAGGAAAGGTGTGTCTAATTTCACGATTAGATTGTTTATGATGCAAAAAGCATGCCCAGTTTCTCAATGAATCGGCATTATGTTAGTAGGCATGTCTTATCGGATTTCCATAATGACATCGCGGAAACACGTGAGTATCAGCTTTTTCCAGGTTTTGGTGCTTGTTTTGAAAGTTTCCCTGAGATTCAATGACTAATTTTCCCCTGATTTTCAGGTTCTCCCTGAGGCGTATGAACCCTGCATGGGTGCCATTAATATGCGATCAACGATGAACCTGGACGCAGGAATGGCATGAAGTCACTTTCCAGACAAATCACAATCCTGTTTACAACATCAAGATTGCCTTATCCGTATTTAATGGCATTATTAAAAAATCACATTGCCAGCTGGGTTTCAATATCACCATACTGTACATTATTTGCAATGATGATATGGGTTCCCATTGCATACACGTCTCGATTACTTCATGTTCGTATTCCTGGCACTCTGAACAGCGGCCATTAAATTTCTGATGAGTCAAGGCCCGCCCCTCTGCCCTGTATTCGAAGCTGCCTCCGTAGCGCAAAATTTAAGCAAGATAATGCACGACTGCAAGTTGTTTGTATTGTCCGGACCTTCTTTGATACAGAATGTGTTCGACTGTTGCTCTGGCCAGCGTGTTCTGATCTCGCACTAATGAAAATGACCGCTTAATCATTGAAAAGCGACTGGCCTCCCACAACTCATCAGTAACTTCGATCGATGAATTGTGGCATCGTGTTGAAGCTTCATGAAGTCCTCTACCCGTACATGTCATCCAATCGCTGTTCGATTCAATGCTTAGGCAGATATGTGCTGTTATTGCTCAGAGAGGTCGCTGCTTTATGTAATGTTTTCTCAGTACATATTACTCCAAATTTCCTGAAATTTTAATCAATTGTTCTTCCTACTATAATGTATGTGTCCAACAAATTTCATTCCGTTATTATCATTCCTTCTTGGTGTTGCCTTTTCAATATTGAGCAGTGTATAATCCGTAATTTTTATATGTTGCCCATAAGGCCGTAATTACTGCCGTATTTCCGTAAAAACTACGGACAAACCATAGTAGTTGGCATCTCTGCTTAGGTATAAGTACAATATAAGATCAGTTGAAATTATTAAAAGGAAGCTTTAATAATTTATAATAGCTGTGAATTTTTCTATTGTTAATGATAACATTATTTTGAGTCAATGAAAATGTACTATTTTATTAGATATTGAGCTGTTTAGAAAAGATTTGTAATAATGTGTACAAATAATAGCATAGTTATTAGGTGATTTATCTACATAAGTTATGACAAAATTATTATAAGTCATGCTTGTTAAATTGTATTATGTTACAGCACTTATGCTGTAATTCTTTAGTTAATTTTAATAAAACTATACATTTCCATTGACTAAAAAATGCTAAAAATTTTTTGTATTTAACAGAAATTTTATAAATGAACAAATTCAGATCATAAGTAAACTGTTTGATAACTTGAAAAATATTGGTTTTAGAAGGAAGTCGAAATTTAGTTCCATACTCCATAAAAATTTCAGAGTTTGCAATCATTAATTATTTGCAGGCTACCAGTAATTACATGACCATGTGCTCTATCAACATATTTTTCAAATGAAGGATCTCTGCATTTACATAATGTCAAATCATTACTAATAGCCGTGGACTTTGAAACATAGTTGTAATTGAACATTTTTCTACCAAAAGGAATAGGGTACATGAGATATGTACACCATTGAGCAGAAATTGGCAATCTTTATCATTTATAATAGAAGTAATGTTAATGTTATTAAAAACCTGGTTGGAAAAATTGACAATTTGAGAATTTGTATGAACATTGTTAGGTTTTTTATTAGTTTTAAATAAAATTGTTTGATTTTAAACATGATAATATCAGAAAAACACTGATTTAGAGATTGATTAAGAAACACATTTAAATACTTTAATTTTTTTTTTTTTTTTTTTTTAACAGCAAAAATGAATTTCCGTACATTAACCCTATCATACTTGATAAGATATTGAGACTGCAGACCTAAAATATGCTTGAGCATTTTTTTTTGAGAAATTATACATTCAGTAGATTTTGATCCACGTTTGTTTCTAGTAGTTTTATGATAAATTTTATGAAAATTATGTTTATCTGTCCTTTACAACAAAAAAACTAGATTTAAATAATTATTTAATTCAGGGTTGGCCAATTTTTGCCGAAGTGGAAAAAACCGCGGAAAAAACCACCCCGGCAAAAATAGTTTTTGCCACAATTTTTGCCAGTGGCAAAAATTACCAGTATTTCAAACAGGATTTTAAGGTTTAAATCATAATTTTAACAAATAAAAACACAGAAATTTAATTACACTCTTGATCAACTGATTCTTATGTAAATCATTAAAATAATGCATTCTAAAATTTCTTTAAAATGAAATTTTTAACATCAACAACTAACATAATTTAAAAAAAAAAAAAATAAATAAATATTTAAATTACCTATCTAAAAAATATTTTTCAATAATTACTAGAATATTTGTGTTTTTCAATGTATTACATGTTTTTGTTTACAGTGGGGAAAAGTTGAGTCAATTATTGACTCAACTGTTCTAAAATTTACCAGTCAGTCATTGATCATGCATTTTTTGAAATTGAAATGTTTGCAAGTAAACTCTCTCTCTCTGAATATGTCTTACTTAAGATTTTTTTACTTCAGTAAAATAAAAATATAATTTTGTAGTTTTATTTTTATGGTTATGTTCAGGGACTGACAAAGTTTCAATATCTTAGGTGCTAAAAATAGCGAATTATTTCTATGACAATACTCACAGCAAAACTTAATAATATTTCATAATTGTATAATTAATGCAAGTCATTCACATATTATTTTACATTGAATAAATGAACTATTCAATTAAAAATGTGAACTAAGGAAATTTTTAAGAAAATAACTATTTTTTATTTATAAAGGTAAAAACAAACTATTGGGGAAAAAAAATCCACAGAAATAAATATTATTTTTAGCTTTAATGTAATCATCAAATATAGTGAGAGTGTTTAAGTTTTGGCTTTAAAATACTATTTGTCTATTAATTTTTAAGGACAGAATTCCTTTAAAGAGAATCCATTTGATAAATACCATACTATTTAAACTTTCTCGTTGTAAATTCGAACATAGTTTGCTTTAGATCGTGTTTATGATATTGAATCTTGTTTAACACAAAGATGTTGACATGGAAAGTACCAGTATAGTAGTAAGAAGATTTATCAAATATGGGAATTTAACTTTCATGGAAAAACATCTTTCAAAAACAGAAATAATTGTTAATTTTTTCAGAAAACATTAAATTCATACTATTCATTCAATATGTTAGCAATGTCATCTTTTATACCAAGACAAGAAGGTGAGAGGAAAAACAAAAATATACATAAAAAATATTGTAAATGCATAAAAATTTTTTTTCAGTCTGCCGTAACTGGCCACCATTGGTTATTTACAGTCACCCTGGCACCCGTAATTTGTCGGACACTGGTTATATATATTAATTAATTAATTATAATTACTTTTTAAATTAAAAAATCTTCAAGCATTTTTTTCATTGAGGTGCCAAAGTGTAAAGGGTGAAAATTGAAAGGGATTGTGTTGTTCTAATTTTATTTTTCCCACTTTTCCTAATTTTTTCCATTTTTGCCAATTTTTTCCATTTTTGCCTGGTTTTTTCCACTTTTTGCCGCTGTCCGCGGCAAAAACCCAACCCTGATTTAATTAATTAATTTATTATTATTATTATTTTTTTTATAATCAATAGATTTTCATCAAATATTTAGAATTACTGTAAGTTTAAAAACATAATAGAAATCGTTTTAAGTCTTATTTTAATTTAATCAAAAGAAAAATATTTAGTATAAAACTTACTCTTCATCACAGATATCTTTTTTCTTCTCTAGTTCTTTTGCCATATTCTTTCGCCACATTCGAAATGCGATGATTTTTATGGTGGTAATGTCTACACCAAACTTACGTTCTTTTGCAGATAAACATTTAAAACTTTCAGTCAAACTCTATTAAGAAAGATAAAAAAATATTTTTTTAAACCAAGTCTTGAATATTTAGAAAAAATAGTTATTTGAATGTTTTAAGCCACAATATGAACAGGAACTTAAATTTAAAAAATGAAACATTTATTATTAATTTTATAAATGTATTTGTTGTTCATATTGCAGCGTACTCGGGGATAAGTAAGTTGTCTGAGAATGGCAGGCAAAACTTCTAAAAATTCATGAGTTTTATTTACAGAAAGTTCCAGAAAAATACAGGTCTATAAACCAAGTATCCGCTTCGCTTAAACAACAGCCGTTAACAGAAAACCTCAGTACAAGTTGTATAGCAATAACTCATAAAGCAAGACTCATTCAAAGAGGCTCAAAGCTCTTCTCAATAGCAAGGCAACATTGGCAGAAGCTGATCTCGGACTGACTTGCCCTAGCGAGGATACGTCCCTTTCATTTTCCTGTAGAAAAGTGTGGAAAATTCCAGAAATTCCCGTGTATTCCCAGCCAATCATATTTCAGCATCCATATTTGGTATATCCTTAATAAGGATTTTCTCGCCAAGGTCGTCAAAAAAAAAAAAAAAAAAAAAAAAAAAAAAAAAAAATCGAAAAATCCATTACCTGCCTTATTGGAGATTTCTAATGTGTTTTTAAGGGAAAATTAGGCTATTTTAACGCTAAAACTAACTAGAAATGCACAAAATTAGCATTTTATCACCTAACTAAGCCTATTTGAAAGAATTTACACAAAAGTAAGCACAATTATTTACAATTTCGTAACACTATCCCCCCTCCCACAGACTGCACGTCCCGAGCAGTGCAACCCTTGGTCAAGAGACAAAACTAAACAAATTACACAATCTGAAATACAAAAACTAAGTTGCATATAATGATAAAATAGAAATATAGATTGCAAAATCAAATGAGAAATATTTACAAAATCATAAAAAACGGCAGTTTTTTGAGTGACGCAGCAAAGCTCAAACAAAGCTTAGCAGCGACACTCTATTATACAGCTAATTTAACATCAAAAGGATTTGGAAACGCCGACATTTAATATCTCAGTAAATAGGAGATATTTTGATCTGATGTTTTCAGAATAACCTTTTTTCTTCTGTCTGATGCTATCCTGAAAGTTTCACACTTCAAAATTGTATATATTTTGAGATCTGGAGTTGTAATTTAAGACTTCGAAGGAAAAATGTGTTTTGTGTGAGTTCTTTTTCTCGAAAACGGCTCGAAGAAATTTTATGAAATTGATATATGATATTAATTTATTTTGTCTGTGAAGCATGACGTCGCCCGTTTTTCCCAAAAAACTCTTGTTTCTTAAATAATTTAGCTTAAAACTCGAACTATTTTTTCCTTCGCCAATACATGTATTTGAACTGCATATTCTCAGAATTCAGAACAGGCGTCATTCGGTTTTCTGAGGCTGTGGTTGGTTGGTTCTGAATGCAGTCAATAAAATAGTTAGATTTTTTTTTTTTTTTATTAAATGCAAAAAAGAAACTTCATTGTTTGTTTTAAATATTTATTATATATTTAAAATAAAAGAAGTATTTTTTAATTATAGATATTCTATTTTATCGTTATTCATAATAATAAAAAAAAAATTTAAAGCAAAAAAGTTTAAATCACTCATGAACACGAATTTATAATATGGTCCATGGTCTTTGGAGCGCATGCGTACTTTATCCAGATCCAAAACTCTTGGCACTCGCTAAAGACAGGGCTAGCTAGTTTGGTTTGTTTACGTACTGTATTCCTCCGCTTGTGGCAGCTTGTTAAGTATATGATACGCGTTTTATTTTTTCCAAAATCAATACAATTTTTTATTGAGAAGTATTGTAGATTACATTTTTAACGGGTCTTTGATGATCAACTAGACTGAAAGATTATTGTTTCACGTATGTGTTTATTAAATATTTTGTCACATACTACGACAATTTTATTTCAGTCACCAATTATAAAATCCGACATTCGGGAGTCACACTGTATATATTTTTTTTGCACTACCCTTCTTTTTTTCAGGTAAGTGTTTGTTTATATATATCATAAAAAATAAAATTACATTAGTTTAGTGAAACTAACGGCTATATTAATCACTTTCGAAAATATCCTCATTTGACTTGCAGGTCTCTAAAACCTATCTGTACTAATTTTGAATGGTCTAAACGTGTTTCTATTTTTTCACTTATGCATTCCATTTTATTTTTGTTTATTTATGTTTTACATTCCTCGAGACATATAGTTTTCTTTACATTGACAAACAACTGTTTTTTCTTGCTTATATACATAAATTGTATTTTAATAAGATAATTATAAATTTTTTTCACAGAAGACTAGATTTTAATAACTATTTAGTATTGCTTTATTCAGGGGTGAAACTTTTCATTTGCTATCCCTGAATTCAGGGTTTTTGAAATTTTTGCTTTCTTTGAATTTCATGTTAAATTATTTTGTTTTTGCAGAAATTACTCATTTTTAATGTTTAATTAAAATGTAGTTGTTTCCTTAAAATGTATTAAGAACTCTTCAAATATCACTTATAATAAGTAGCCATGTAATATATCACTAATAAGTGTGCCCTATCTGCATGCAGGTATTAGTTTTCAGGGTTTTTGTGGCCATTGCTATTTGGACCATCAGTGCAATTAGTGTGGAGGCTATTCAGACCGCTTCCTTGTTGTGTTGGTCATAATAATGATTTTGCTTGTTTGATCTTGAATTTTCTCTGTAATATACTAATGCAGGGCCTAAAATTTCAACTCCGATTACACTCACCCCAAAAAAAGTTATACTCGCTGCAAAATAGGGTTGTCTTTTTTTCTTTTCTGTTTTACGCATTTTGGGTTTTTTTTATTTTTTCTAACTATCTGAAATGCTTTTACAAATATGTCTAAAATTATATATATTAAAAGTGTATCGTATATATCATCAAGTCTCATAATCATCTATAATCAAAAATTATTATAATGCATTACAGGGTTTAACCTAACAAAAAATTCTCTTTAGCGTTTTAGCTAAAATGACCAATCAGTATTTTAGCTTTTCCATAAATCTTTTAGCTATTTTTTATGCGGAAAGCCGATTGGGGGGATATAAAATATATTTAAATACTTTAAGAAAAAAAGCTTGAATCTAAAATTCTGATTTTCTACTTTTATTTTCACATACACATACTTTTTACACACACTATATAAAATCAGCTTCCTCTAATCCAAAGAGAGAGTGCCTTATAGAGATATGATTGTTCTGCATGGAGGGAAAAAAGGTCATTACTGAATTTTTTCAACTGAAGTACAAGACTACCTCTAAATTTGTGTTGTGGATTAAACTAGGTAGTTACATTACAAATGTTAGAACTAAATAGGATTATGATACAATTCTCCTTGGCTTTGAAGAACACCAATTTTTGAAAGCTTTTTGAAAATTAAAGTCTTTTCTTGGAGGTCCTTCAATATTTATCAAAAGTAATTTGCTTAAATTGTCTGTTGTCAAACGATTCTTATGTCTGTTTTTATTAAATTCATCTGGGAGAAAGCTCTTCCACAGTCTGCTGTATGTACAGGTAAGCTCGCAGCATATTCCACTACAGAGCATAATAGTGGATATTCATCATGCATTTCATTTTCATCTAGAAATTGTAATAATTGCAAAGAAGTATAGTCTTTACATCTGACACTTATTACTTTTTTGAAAATATTCCATTCAGAAAACATTTGATGTTCAAAAAATGTATTTTGGTGTACAGGACTAGTTTGGAAAATTTTGCAAATTTCCTTTATTTTGTCTATTCCATAGTCTAGATTTCTAACATTTTCACAAATATTTTTTGGAAGTAGCACATTAAATGGTATAGTTTGTTTGATATCTCCTAACCGTCCCTTAATTCCTTCAATAAGGCATTTCAGAAATTTCTGTTTATTTTAAGAAGTTTACGTTTTCCATTTTTAAATAATCAGTATTTAATTTATTATAAATCAGATCAATGTTCATACTCATAAAGACGATTCTTAAAAAACGCATTATTGCTTTGGCGTACGTATGATTTGCATGCAGAAACTAAGCAGTTTTATTTTTTAGACTGTGCAATATACATATTTTTTATTTATTTAGACTAGAAAAATGCTTTTTATAGTTATTTTAGAAATCCGCACGATTAATTATCCGTTTATTCAGTGGCGGATTTAAGGGGGGGGGGGGAGAGCTAGGGGGCTGAAGTCCCCCCCCCCAAAAAAAAAGCACTAACATTTCCAATTGGATGTTACAATTGTAAATTTTTCATTGATCTGGAATAACATCTTGAAAACACTTAGCCCAAAAGTTAAGTTCTGGATCTGCCACTGCGTTTTTTATTATTACTCCATTCTGTGAATATTGAAAACGCATGTTTAAAAATTATTAAAGGTATACTCTACTCTGATTAAATCATATTTAAATGATTTTGTTTGGATCCCCCCCACACACACACCTTTCTTTTTTAAGTTTTATATCAATTTTTAAGAATTTTTCACAGTGTCATTATTTGATTATCCGTGTTTTCCGATCTTCCGTGTAAACCGGAACATTAATTAGCACAAATAATCGGGAGTTTTTCCGTGTATAACTATTAAAAAATAGAAATAAAAAGAATTCTTTTAACAAAAACATCTGAACTGGTAAAGCTAACGGATTATGTTTAATAATTATTTGAAACAAAGTTACATAAAATTAACGTGCTTTTCTTATCTCTATCGATAGGAATTTTAATTTATTCAAATAGGAATTGGATTAAAATAAAACTTACCATCGGTCACCGTGAAGAAATTTTTTTTGCCTGTTTCCTTACAATTTGTGCGGGACACATAGGGCACATTGTCCTTGTACTGAACATTTAGCCATTTGAACTGTCCCTGCCATTTTCTAATTAATTCTTTGGACACTAAATTAGCTTTCTTCTTTTTTATTTGGTTATCATTCGCACTTTCGTTTTCTGTGTCTTTCCGTTGCACTGATACTGATGGTTTTAACCAAGCATCCATTTTTGTGATTCATTAAAAAACATCTATTTCTAATTTTAACAAAAGCAAAACAGGCAGCTTTATCCCATGAGCAAAATGAAGAAATTATTTAAAATTGGGGTAGGGGGTAAGTGGTAAGAGGTAGGCGAAGATCGGTGCGCAATACAAGCACCCAGAGAGCTTATATGAAGCAGATGCCGTATTCTGACTTACGCGCGTAAAAAGCAAAGGGTCACGCGAGATTGTTCTTTGTTCTTAGCAGACGCAGACGATAGTTGTTTGTCCCGGTAAAACGAAATTAAATTAAAATATACTTAAATAAATAAAACAATTCCAGATTTTTTAGTGGTTTAGTAATTTTTTTGCCAGCGAATATTTTAATAAAATTGGAGATTTTCATATAGAAATATTTTGTGAAATCATCTTGTTTTCGCTTTTTAGCGAAATGGTGTCGAGCATATTTTCGCAAAATACGATGTCCTTTCGCAAAATGCGAAAAAAGCGAACGGCAGTTTAAACCCTGATGCATTATATTTGAGATCTGAAAAAAAAAGGTTAAAATATCTATCAATGGGAAGAGTCATTAAAAAAAAAAAGAAGAGGAAAAAAAAAAAACTTTTTCAATCAACACCCTGTGAAAATCTTATTATGCAAGATTAAGCTTCCTTATTTACCTATTTATATATTTAACTTTTTACATCAGAAATATCTTTTTCGTCCATTTTATTTTTATGATCAGATAGAATGTCGATGTGTATAACTTGTTCATTGTTGTTATTTGAAATAGCCATTTCGGAATTACATGTTCGATAAAATTGTTGCTTACAAATCATAACAAGCATAAATTCTTGGTGTTTCAGCAAAAACTGGAAAATGTTAACTGTTTTTTGATCATTATTCAACAAAATAAACATAGGCAGTATCTTTAAAAGGGCTCGGGATCATTTTCATGCGCCAATATCGCATAGGCAAACTTTCGAATTTTTTTTCTCTTGGATTGTGGGCAGCAAAGAGGCTCTCTACTTGTCTATTCTCACTCTGCTTAAAGAAATCACAGCAGGAGAAACGAAACTGCCTAGAGATTAAAACTTTTATGCGTGTACTGTTATGCATTTTTCCTTTCTTAGGCTGGGACGATTGTCGGTCAATGCACACACAGATTCAACACTCAAAGAAGAGAAAAAGGAGAGGTTAAATATGAGGTTATAAGATGGCAAGATTTTGCCATATTTAAATCTATAAAAAGAATGTTTTCTGTCACCTTATCATGTAAGAATTCTACCTATAACTAGACCAAATTTTTACTCGCCACAGTAAAAATTCCACTCACCAATGGCGAGAGGAAATTTCGTGCCCTGTACTAATGATTTTGCTGGTTTCAACTACAAATTCAAACTTTTAACATTTTGAAAGTGTATAATGCGATTGATCTACAATCCATGTTTATTTCAACATTGTTGTTAGAAAGCATTACAAAATAAGTACAAAAGTCATTTTCTGAAAAATCATACACATATTTGTATAGAAAATTGGGTTTGGTTTAGAGCTGTACCGAGTACTCGTTACTCGGGCGAATTTGGACTAAGTATTCGGCCAATACCGAGTAGTTGTAAGAATTTCATTATTTTTATATATTATTGAAAGAAATGTAACATTCATAAGAGTTGTTTATTAATAACTAAACTAAAAAATTATGAAAATATAAAGTCATTAAACTTTTGCTGCAAACAGTTTTCACAGTGAAAATGGGCGAGTATGCCACCAAACTCGGTATAGCGACAATTCATGGTATGAGCTTATCCCTTTTAGTTACAAGCAGGGTTGGCAGGTTTTTGACACATGACAGTTTAAACCATGGTTAAAAACGTCACGTCAAAAACCTCCTTGTCAAAAATGTCAAAAACTGTCATAAACCTATATTTATAATTTAATTGTCATAAAAAAACTTAGTTTAATAAAATATAGTTTATAAAGATTTTTTGAAAAGTAAATAGATTGATGTTCTTTAAAAAACACATTTTTACAACATTTTGATTAATATAAAAAACAAAACATTAGGCTTTTCAAATTTTATTATGAGTTATTTCTATGTTCATTCAAAATATGCTGTGGCTGTGATACTTTTATATATTATTACGAAATTTATTTATAACTATGCTTAATATAGTATATGTTAAACTTAGTTATGTGTACTTCAAAAATATAGTTGTTTTCAATACGATATTATTTATAAGTATGTTTTAAAAGGTAAACATGTTAATGTTTTTAACATTTTGATTAATATAAAAACAAAACCTTTCTAAAAATTTATAATTTTATAAATAATTTTGGTTGAAAATCATTTTATTTGCGATACAACATTGTATATTTTAATTTTTTTAGTATTATGTATTTAACCAGTAAAATAAAAATGCATAGCCTAATATTTTGTATTTAAATATTTTATAGAAAAATATAACTTTTTTTTTTTTTTTTTTTTTTTTTTTTTTTAATGACTGCTGATATTGCAACTTTTTATGAAAAAGCAATAATTCTGAATGTTAAACAAGCTTGAATTGCATCTGAAATTCTTATAATTACCGTGAGACAAGAGAAATATGAATGCTTTCTGGACATGTATAAATTGTAATACATTTAATATTTACTCGAACAGATTTAAAAAAAAAATATTAGTCTAAGCTGTAGGGCCTATCAAAGGCCAAGCGGTTCTACGCTCAAAGTTGGTAGATGTGAGGTGCCGGGTTCGATCCCAGGGCGTGCTTGTCGGCCTAGCTGTTCAGAGTTTTTTGTGGTTTTCTCCGAAACTTTTATAAATATGGGCTAGAACCCTTTAGAAAGACACCCCCCCACAGAGGACACTCCCCCTTAGGTCTAAGACACTAGAGTAGTCAATAAGCCTTACTCCCAAAATACCAAACACCAATAGTCCAAGCTATAAACAGGTACAAATATTTATACAATCAATAATAATAATAAACAGATAAAAATTTATTAATAAATGATAAGTGTAATAAATATAGATTATAAATATAATTATTTTCAAATTAATATTAATTTACTGCCCACATATATTATGTATGTTTTACTTAAAAAAAAAATTCCAGTATTCCTGTGTTTTCATGGCTTATGTGAAAATTCATAAGTAAACTTTCGCATCTGAGAAAGACTATATAATAAAGAATGAAATTATCAATTATTATGGTTTTAATAATCCACTAAGCTGGACATATCAAATATAACAATGAACCTAATTGTGTATACTATACACTACAAAAGTTCTGAAACATTTCATGAAAACATGCTGTTTGCCATTTAACTTAATTTTGTGTTCAAAAAGCCTTTTTTTAATTTTAACATGTGCAAAATTCTTCATATATACATCAATTATTCATTCTTTCTTACAACTATTCGGTACTCGGCCGAGTAGTAAAAGGCCAAACCAAATGACATCTATGTAGTTGAATATGCAGATTTATTCTTATGTTATGCATTTATTCATATTCATAAACAAACATATTGCAAAGATTTTTTTCAAAGATTAAAAATACTCAAATTTACTAAGATCTGTTTTCATGTTACATTTTTTATTTTTATTATTCAATTTTCAAACTGTTTATTATTGCCCTTTTATGAAGAATTTTAGCATCATTTAGAGTACAAAATTTCTGTGAAAATAATTAATCTCTACCCCACTCCCTCACTCAAAAAAAAAAGTAAAAAGATAATTTTTCATGCACGGGGATGAGACACATTATATTATTTCTAAGTTTTACTCTTATCAGTGCTAACTTATTCTCCTTCGAAAAGATGGTCTGAATAGCCTGTACACTAATCGCACTGACTGTCCGATTAGCCACTTCGGGGTTTTGGAAGGTTTTGTTTGGTAGTTTTATTCCTGTTTATTAAATTTTTCACATTTAATAATTTTCATATTAAATGTAATTAAAAATATTCTTAATTATTGTCTCACTACAATGATTACAGTGTTGCATTGTTAAAGTTTTCAGAAATTTTTTAACATTTTATTTTTATTTATTTATATTTTACATTCCTTGACTAATAGTTTTTTTACATTGGCAAACAACTGTTTTTTCTTGCTTATGTAGAAAGTGACGCAGCTTTGCTTGCTTATGTTGTGTTACATCCATAAGTGCTTTTTAGTTCATCCTAACACTTTAGCGGTAACATCCATAAAATCACAATCATCACTTTACACCTAACTTTTGGCAAGATTAAAAAAAATCAATTTTGTCAGTTTTTTTATTTACAAAATGCTCTTTTTTTTTTTTTTTTTTTTTTTAATAAATATATATATATATCATATTAAACAAATTCTTACTTTGTCAGTTTCAACATATATACTTAAAATAAAAAAATCCAGCAAGTACAAAAATACATCAATGCTTTTTGCAGAAAAATTTTCCAAATTATGAAAAATTTCAAATATTAAAAAAAAAAAAAAAAAAAAAAAAAATTATTACTTAGTTTGTATACAACCAAAAATTTGCCATCATCATAATTTATGAAATACTGAATTAATTTGAACCAAATTTTTGCTTTTGGAACCTGAAAATATATGAATAGTTTAAATGGATATTTTATGGTAGTTCTCATTTTGCTTGAAGATGAAATACATGGTATTTGACTTATTTTAAAAATCAGTTGACCAGCAGATAATTAAAAATTTTCTTCTACTGTTTGTTCCAGGGTTGGCGAGTTTCTTCCAAGGTGGAAAAAACCAGCCGGAAGAAATAGGTTTCTTCCAAGTGGAAGAAATGGAAGAAACTGTTTTTCTTAAAAATTTATCCTATAAATTGCAGATTTGCAAGATACAGTGGATTTATTTATCTTATAAACAACTTTAAGTAACTTTAATTATCAGGGTTGGCAAGTTTCTTCCAAGGCGGAAAAAACCGCGGAAAAAACTGGCCGGAAGAAATAGGTTTCTTCCAAGTGGAAGAAATGGAAGAAACTGTTTTTCCTAAAAATTTATCCTATACATTGCAGATTTGTAAGATACAGTGGATTAATTTATCTTATAAATAACTTTAAGTAACTTTAATTATACCTATAAAAATTTAATTACATATTTAATTAATAATTATGAGATTTTTACCGAAGCGATCTTTGGTATCTGATGATCTCGTTCCAAAATACTCAAAATCCAGTAAAAAAAATCAATTTCAATTTAAACAATGTAAAGTTTTATAATCTAGACGATTTTATTTCTTTAACTGGTAATAAATAATAGTTTGGATCACTTGCTTATACTTTCTGATAAAACAGCTCTTAACAAACATCCAGTCAATTAAGAGTACTAATATTCAATAATTACTGTATTACAAAATGTCATCAAAAACTTTATTTTCCTTATATACAGTGCAGTCAACTTCCTCTAATCCGCAGATTTATAATCTGCAAATTCTTCTAATCCGTAATTGTTTTTTGAATGAAAAAGAAATTTACATCTCATATTTAAAAAAAAATTCACATTTTTACTTTTTTAAAACAAATTTTTAGCTTAATCCTTACTTTGAAACACAATTGTGGAGGAGGGGGGGATAACATTCTTGTATTTATTATCCTGCAATTCATACAGACTAGTGCTTAAAACAAATCACTATTGCATCAACGTTTAACAAAATTAATCAGTGATGAATATTATTTCCGAACTTTCAAAAATGTTTTGTTTCATATTTTTTAAAGTTGTTTGTTTACGTTTTATATGTGCCTATTATTTGAATATGCTTAAATTATTTGCCTTCATATATAAATTATGATAGATTAGTTCTATTAATATTCAAGAAATATTTTATTCTAAAATTATTAGAAATCGTCTTCCCATTTTGATGTCTATTTATGAATTAATAATAATTGACTCTGTATCTGCAAAAGAAAGGTAATGATCTGCAAATTCCTGTAATCCGCACAAACTCTGGACAAAACTTTTGAGAGTTAGAGGGAGTTGACTGTAAAACAAATAATAAGTTTTTTATTAGTTCAATACTGCACTTTTTTCAATTTAAAATAGATAAATACAAACTATGGATTTTTTTTTTTTTTTTTTTTTTAATCCTAGAGAGCTTACAGGACAGTTTAAAAGTAGGTATCTTACTTATTGATACAGTTCATTAGGTACCAGCTTCGAGCTTATACAAAAAGTTGTATCCTTTTTTTTTTAAAAAAAAAAAAAGCAAATATTATGGCTAATTCCGTAATTATCACTTGTACTGTTTGAAGGTATAGGAATATGAGATAGTATCTATGCAAAAAATTCTAAAAATATTAGCATTGAAAAGTAAAAACCCATCACCTGTATGTATTTAGTGTTTGTTATCAAATAACTTATTTTTCTAAAAATATTTTTAATGTTAATTAGATTATAGTTTAGATTTGACATTATATTTATGCTTTGAGTTTATATAGTCCATAAATTTTAATTTTGAACATCTATTTTGTCTTCTGGTTGGTTTCTTCCATTTCTTCCGGTTTTTTCCAGTTTCTTCCACTGTCCTGGAAGAAACTGGTTTCTTCCGGAAGAAACCCAACCCTGTTAATTATACCTATAAAAATTTAATTTCATACTATTTAATTAATAATTATGAGATTTTTACTGAAGTGATCTTTGGTATCTGATGATCACGTTCCAAAATACTCCATTAAAAGTCCATTAAAAAAAAAAAAAAAAAAGATTTCAATTTAAACAGTGTAAAGTTTTATAATCTAGACAATTGTATTTCTTTAACTAGTAATAAATAATAGTTTGGATTACTTGCTTATACTTTCTGACAAAACAGCTCTTAACAAACATCCAGTTAACTAACCCTTTCGCTACCAGCGTCACATATATGTGACGATCCGATTTTCTTACCTGAGCCTGGCATCACAAATATGTGACGGGTGTTCATTATTAGTTTATGATAATTGTTTGCATCAAATCGTGTCGCACACAGACGGGTTATGTTATAAAACAATAAAATAAATACAGGATGTTATTGGTTTTAGTTAGAACGTTATAGATGCATCCCACAAAAATAAATGACAATTTTATCACATTTAAATAGTAAGACGTCTGGGCAGTGGTGGCGGTTTTTCTCCTGAGGCTCTGGTAGAGAAAGGGTTAAGAGTACTAATATTCAATAATTACTGTATTACAAAATGTCATCAAAAACTTTATTTTCCTTATAGTCATATACAGTACAGTCAACTCCCTCAAATCTGCAGATTTATAATCTGCAAATCCTTCTAATCCAACTTTGTTTTTTGAATGAAAAAGAAATTTACATCTCATATTTAAAAAAAATTCACATTATTTCTTTTTAAAACAAATTTTTAGCTGAAACCTTATTTTGAAACATAACTGGGGAGAAGGGGGAATAACAGTCTTATATTTATTATCCTGCAATTCATACAGACTAGTGCTTAAAACAAATCACTATTGCATCAACATTTAACAAAATTAATCAGTGATGAATATTATTTCCGAACTTTCAAAAATATTTTGCTTCGTATTTTTTAAATTTGTTTGTTTACATTTTATATGTGCCTATTATTTGAATATGCTTAAATTATTTACCATCATATATGAATTATGATAGATTAGTTTTATTAATATTGAAGAAATATTTTATTCAAAAATTATTAGAAATAGTCTATCCATTTTGATGTCTATTTATGAATTAATAATAACTGACTCTGTATCTGCAAAAGAAAACTGTAAACAAAAGCAATGATCTCTAATCTGCGAATTCCTGTAATCCGCCTAACCTCTGGACAAAACTTTTGAGAGTTAGAGGGAGTTGACTGTAAAACAAATGAAAAGTATTTTAGTAGTTCAATACTGCACTTTATTTTTCAATCTTGGAGAACCTGCAGGTTAGCCATTAGTGAGAAATCTTTCAGTTAAAAATAGATTTTGTTACTTATTTTTAAAATAAATAACGCATAAAAATTTTATAAAGGACTGAAATTCAGTTTTATTGAAGAATTTTCAGTTTTTTTGTGAAAAGAAAGTAAACAAACATTTTACAATTTTTAAGTTTTAGAAAATTTTGAATGTGAGCAAATTTCTTGTAGAAATATATTAAAAATATTCATTTCACGTATAATTCATGATTGTTTAGCATCATTAAGATGAAATATGCAATAATAGGTATAGTGATTTTCATAAGAATTTAAAAAATAATACTTTGTTTTCAACGCCGATATTTCTGGATCAACAAAATTCTGTTAATTTTGAGCCATGTTATTATACTATTATAAGAAAAGTTTTTTTCAAAGTTTTGTACTAATTACTTACAATGTTATTACTGTATGTATTATAACTGCAGTGAAAACTTTTTATTTTTAATCAACAAATCACAAAACAAAGACGTATGTAGGTTTAAATAAGATTAATAATAGGAAAAGAGTTGCCAATGCAAATTACGAATATTCCACGAAACTTTGAGTATATATCAGCCAGGCCAGCCAAAGCTTTGACCTTACCAAGGCTTAATTCCATCTCTAATTTTTACTGTATATTTACCAAAAAATCTGCTCAACGTTTAAAGTTTTTCAAAATGTAAAAATTGTTAAGTATCTGTTTACTTTTTTCCCCACAAAAAACTGAAAATTCATTAATAAAACTGTATTTTAATCCTTAATAATACTGTTATATGTTATTTGTTTAAAAAGTTAGTAATAAAATCTATTTTTAACTAAATGTTTTCAAATTAATGGCTAAAATCAAATTTTGGAAGGAGTTGAATATTGGTGTTGAAAACGCCAAGTACTATTTTTTTAAATTCCTATAAAAATCCCTGTATTATTCCATATTTGATCTTAATGATGCTAAACAATCATGAATTATACTTCAAATTAATCTATTTTGAATATTTTTATTATATTTTTACAAGAAATTTGCTCAACATTCAAAATTTTCCAAAATGTAAAAATCATAAAGTTTCCTGTTTACTTTTTGTTCACAAAAAAACTGAAAATTCATGAATAAAACTGAATTTTAATCCTTTATAAAATTTTTATATGTTTTATATATTTCAAAAATGAGTAACAAAATCTATTTTTAACTAAAAGATTTCTCACTAATGGCTAAAAATCAATTTTTGCAAGTTACCCAATATCGGCATTGAAAACAATGTATTATTTTTGAAATTCCTATGAAAATACCTGTGTTATTGCATATTTCATCTTAATGATACTAAACTATTATGAATTATATCTCAGACAAGTCTCTTATAAATATTTTTACTATATATTTACAAAACAATTGCTCAACATTCAAAAGTTTTCAAAACGTTAAATCTGCGAAGAATTTGTTTACTTTTTTTTCACAAAAAGCTGAAAATTCATTAATAAAATTGAATTTTAATCCTTCATAATACTGCTATGTTGTATTTATTAAAAAAACAACAACAAATTAATTAAAAGATTTCTTAATATTGTGTAAAACCAATTTTTGGAAGCTACCAGACACATTAGAAAAAAGTGCTTTTTGTGAAATTCTCAATAGCAGCTATGCGATAGAAAAAAAAGAATCAACCTACCCTTCCTATGAGGTGGAAGGACTTGTTTTAATCTTTAGATCAGTTGATCATTAACCCCTAAAAAGTAATGATATCAGAACAAAAACCCTTAACGGGTTAAAAGCTTGTGACGCAGTATTTTATTTCGATATGAATTGGAAATATGGGTCTTAAAAGTAATGATATCAAATTTGAGTGACGCTTTGCTATTAATTGAAATATATTACATAGATTTTTTTATTTCATCATTTTTTTTTTTTTTTTTTCTTCTATTTACATCACAGTGTATACATAATATTTTCAATTTCAGCACGAAATATATATAGAATTTACTCCCCGATACTTTTTCATCTGCACCTCGTGAATTCAAAATATGAGTTTTAAAAGAAATGATATAATTTCTGTGACGCCTCAGTGTTACTTTAAAAGATTTATTTTTAGATTTCATTACAATTACTTTTGTTTTGTTGAATAAAGTATATTTACACATTGAAATAATGCTTTTAATTTTCAAATATACTGTCAAATAATCGCACTTTTATTGAATTTATATTATAAATTGAAATTATCTAGTTCAATAAATTGATTTGTCTATTGCGTCACGCTATCCAAAACTGAAAGTAAAAATTTTGTAAATGTTACTTTGTATCATAGTACTAAGTGAAAATGTGTGCAAAGAGATTGTGTGATGCAAAGAAAACATTTACATAATTCTTACTTTCAGTTTTGGATAGCGTGACGCAATAGACAAATCAATTTATTGAACTAGATAATTTCAATTTATAATATAAATTCAATAAAAGTGCGATTATTTGACAGTATATTTGAAAATTAAAAGCATTATTTCAATGTGTAAATATACTTTATTCAACAAAACAAAAGTAATTGTAATGAAATCTAAAAATAAATCTTTTAAAGTAACACTGCGGCGTCACAGAAATTATATCATTTCTTTTAAAACTCATATTTTGAATTCACGAGGTGCAGATGAAAAAGTATCGGGGAGTAAATTCTATATATATTTCGTGCTGAAATTGAAAATATTATGTATACACTGTGATGTAAATAGAAGAAAAAAAATGATGAAATAAGAAAATCTATGTAATATATTTCAATTAATAGCAAAGCGTCACTCAAATTTGATATCATTACTTTTAAGACCCATATTTCCAATTCATATCGAAATAAAATACTGCGTCACAAGCTTTTAACCCGTTAAGGGTTTTTGTTCTGATTTACATTACGCATGCGTAAATTCAACAAATATTTACATCTTAAATTTGAGTATTACCGCTACATGTGGTACTTGGCTAGCCTGTCATAATGCACCACCTTCGGTTTTGATGAAGCTGTTTTAGTAATCTGTACAACTACATCATTCAGCCTTTTTAAGACTGTATGGTCTGTCCCAGTGGCACTGTAACTTAGGTGAGAGTCCTTTGTGTTGAACAGGATTCCACAACCAGACCCTGTCTCCTTCCTGGAACTCATGTTGTGTAGCCTTTAGATCATACCTTGTCTTCATTTTCTCTATTGCCATGATGTGAATGTGCTCCCGAGCAAAGTTCCCTGACTTTTCTAGGTTTTCCCTGTTCTCCCTGACCTGTGGGAACCCTGATACAGTCTTCATGTGAAAGAAAAAAAATTTCAACACAGCAGTGCCACCTCTCGGCTGATAGGCATCTAAATTACAAGAGCATAGTTTTATACAATGACTCTCATGTATAAAATTTTGTGCACTTATACATCACAGACACTGAGGTAATAAACTGAGATTACTGTAAGTATGAGAAATTAGTTAAATGTGCATTATTTAGAAAAATTCCATAAAATCAAAAAGCAGAATAAATATAGCAGGGTTGGCAAGTTTCTTCCAAGGCGGAAAAAACCGGCCGGAAGAAATAGGTTTCTTCCAAGTGGAAGAAATGAAAGAAACTGTTTTTCTTAAAAACTTATCCTATAAATTGCAGATTTGTAAGATACAATGGATGCATTTGTCTTATAAACAACTTTAAGTAACTTTAATTATACCTATAAAAATTTAATTACATATTTAATTAATAATTATGAGATTTTTATCGAAGTGATCTTCGGTATCTGATAATCACATTCCAAAATACTCAAAATCCAGTAAAAAAATCAATTTCAATTCAAAAAGCATTAAGTTTTATAATTTATTATCTAGACAATTTTATTTCTTTAACTGGTAATAAATAATAGTTTGTATCACTTGCTTATACTTTCTGATAAAAAAGCTCTTAACAAACATTCAGTTAATTAAAAGAGCCAGTATTCAATAATTACTGTATATTACAAAATGTCATCAAAAACCTTATTTTCCTAATACAGTACAGTGAAAAAGAAATTTACATCTTATATTTCAAATAAATTCACATTTCTCACATTTTTACTTTTCTTTAATCAAATTTTTAGCTTAATCCTTGCTTTGAAACTCAACTTGGGAGGGGGGGGGGGGAGGGGGGAGGGTAACATTCTTGTATTTATTATCCTGCAATTCATACAGACTAGTGCTTAAAACAAATCACTATTACATCAATGTTTAACAAAATTAATCAGTGATGAATATTATTTCCGAACTTTTAAAAATATATAGTTTCATATTTTTTAAATATGTTTGTTTATATTTTATATGTACCTATTATTTGAATATGCTTAAATTATTTATCATATATGAATGTGATCGATTAGTTTTATTAATATTGAAGAAATATGTTATTCTAAAATTTATTAGAAATCGTCTTTCCATTCTGATGTCTATTCTCATGAATAGGGATGAAACGGATAGTGATTTTGCTGGATACCGGATATCCGGAGCTCTTCTGCCTGCCGGATACGGATATCCGGACCGGATATCCGGCATTAGTTTTGTTTTTTGTTGTGTTGTATATTTCTTTTCTTTTTCTTTATTTTAAAACAATAAAATATAAACATATTTCATATACTATTCTTTTAAAAACATTTTAAATATAATTCATTTAAACATATTTATTTAATATTCTATTTATTTGTGCAATATTGCCATGAAGAATAAAATTTTAAGTTTAACATACTCATTCCTACACTTGCAATTTTTGGTGAAAATCACTATCACAAAAAGATAGGTTTCGTTCAGAATTACAAAACTAAAACTTATTATTTACATATTTTTTACAATACTATTATTAAAAAAATGAAATAAAATATTTTACTAATATAATCACAGTTGAAGGGTTATTTTCACATGAAACAAAAATGTTGTGGCCATCACAAAACTTTCTTCTACATAATTCTATATAACAGCGCCACTTACGGTTTAAATCGTATAAAAGTTTAACCATAGCTTCTCACAATAAATATTTTACAAAAGGAGTTTATGCAATTTTAATCAACAGATGCTGAGATATACGCTTGTGAAAAATCATAATAGAAGCTCCACCTGTCGGCTGATATGTACATAAATAAGGTCAACATTTGCTTTCATAATGATTGTCTTATATATCAAGTTTCATGCACATATGTCATAGAAGTTGGGATTAACTTAGCCTATTCACTGGGTAAATTGTAGTGCAGTATTGCCACCTGTTGGCCGATATACACCTAAAATAAATCACAATACAATAGTGTTTCACAATGGCTGGTTCTCTCACATACCATGTTCTATGCAATTATACACAATAGAATAAGAGATATAGCCTTCCCTTTTTTGGGGGGAAATTTCTGTATTGCAGAGCCACCTACTGGCCAACATGCACCCAAACTGAACCAGTATAATTTCTCATAATGCCTTTCCAACATGAAGTTTTGTGTAGTTATATGAAATAGAACCTAAAATATAGCCTTCCCTAAATTGCAGAAAGCACTGTATAACAGCACCACCTGTAGAGCGATTGGCACCAAAATTTGACAGGCACTAATATATGCCAAGTTACATGTACATATATATTTATATGAAATTCTGTGCAGTAGTTCTGAGATATAGCCTTCCTCTAAGTTGCAGAAATCGCAGTATGGCAGCACCACCTGTTGAGCCATTTGCACCAAAAGTTGGTAGGCACTGATTTATGTCATGGTGCAACTTCACATAAATTCATATGTAATTGTAGTACGGAGTAGTTCCGGAGGTACAGTTGAACAGAATTTTTGTCACACACACACACAGACATTTTTTAAAAACTGGTCAAACCAGGTTCTGGACTTCTGTTTTTGATGGATTTACACATTTTAAGAAGTTGAAAATTTTTATGAATCCAATACTTTCTTTTGAGACATTTATAAGAAAACATAAAAGAAAGAAGAAACAATAAATAAATAAATAAACTAAAAGCTTCAAACTAGTATGTTATGGCCATCACAAAACATTCTTCTATATCTCTCTATATAACAACACTACATGCTGTTTAACATGCAAAAGAAACATAATCATAGCTGCTTACAATAAAGATTTTAGATATTGAGTTTAGTGCAATTTTAATCAAAAAATTTTGAGATGTAGCCATGTGGAGAATCACAGAAGGTGAGGAACAGCTGCTCCACCTGTTGGTCGATATACACCCAAATTAAGCCAACTTTTATTCTCATATTATTTTTATCTTGTTTATCTCTTAAATTTTACAGATGTTGAGATTTAGCCTTCCTATTCACAGAGTAAATTGCAACATAATAAAGCCACCTATCGACCAATATGCACCAAAATTGAATCAACATGATGTTTTATAAAAATGACCATTTCCCATACTAAATTTATAGCAATTATACATGAATGAATCTGAGATATAACTTCCCATTCACAGGAAAATTGCAGCATAGCAGCATCACCTATTAGCCGTTATGCACAGAAATTGAATGAACATATTTAAAACAATTTAAAAAAGGTAAAATACATTAAAACAAAACATTAAAACCCGTTTAAAAGATTACCTCGCTAGCGCTTTCGGCTGCATCGCGCAGCCTTCTTCTGGTTTTTTCTGTTTGGTTTATTTTAGTTAAAGCAAGTTAAGTAAAAGATGACCAAAAAACCGGTTGCTACATTGGAATGACAAAGCGAAAAATAAAAACGCGAATCAAAGAACACCAAAATGATATAAAATATAACCATACAACCACAGCTTTAACTAAAATAAACCAAACAGAAAAAATAGAAATAGATTTTAAAAATTACAAAAAACTAGCAAACTACAATAATTATTTTTATGCCACAAAACGGGAAACTGTCGAAATTTTAGCTAATGAGGGTTCATGCAACACCGACCAATCAGAGATCGGCACGAGATGGCGCAGTATTCTGGAGAGAGAGGAAGAGAGAAGAATACATGGCCGCGTGTACGATAGTTCACAGGAGCGAAAACGCCAGAAGAAGGCTGCGTGATGCAGCCGAAAGCGCTAGCGAGGTAATCTTTTAAACGGGTTTTAATGTTTTTAAAGTTGAATGAACATGTTTCATAATATAGCCTTCCCTGTGACACACTTAGTTTATTTTTTTAATTATACACAGTATAAGCTGAGATATAGTCTTCCTTTAAATGGGAGAAATCACAGTACAGCAGCTCCATCTGTTGAGTGATTTGCACCAAAAGTTGATGGGCACTTTTTTTTTTTTTTTTTTTTTTTTGGGGGGGGGGGGGGGGGGGTAAGATGCAACTATGTATAAATTTATATGAAATTATGTGCATTAACTCTTGAACTGCACTAAATTTTTGTCAGATAGACATTTTCCAAAAATGGTCAAATTGTGTTTTGGTTCCTTCAAAATGCGTAAATCCACCGAAAACTGGAGGTTGAAAATTTTCTTTATATTTTTATATTCTGTACAGATAAGAAAGAAAAATTTACATTAGTTATTAAAATTCTTTAAGTAAGTGAAGTTTTTGTGCAGTATAATTGATTTTTTTTTTCTTATGAACAATATGAAAGTGAAAGTACAGACTTTCTGAAAATTTAAATATGTACTTTTATTTGAAGTAATTTTAATTTTTTGGGATATATCTATGCAATGCAACAGGGAATTCTAAATTCAGGTGCTTTAGTAAGATATTCCACTAAAAATGCAAATTTATATAAATTGGAGGGTTTAAAAAAAAAATCCAAATCGAATAGATAGATGGCACAAGTAATGCCAGGTTTCTGCTAGTATAAATATATGGTCACAAAAACAACAGCTTATTGTGTATGGAAAACTGGATAGTAAATAAACAGGTCAATAAATACACATTATTTGACTCATTCTCGAAACAATCTAACAACTTTAACATCGAAGACTAACAATATTACTAAACAATCTAACAACATATTAGCAAAAGACATGAAAACAGAGTTATATATACACTGCAACTGCAGAGAATAAATATCATTTGTTCAGGAACAACAATGAACAGTTCTTTTTATTATCATGGGGAATATTAGGGGGAATGTTATAGATCACTCTGGAAGAAAAACCTAGCTAACTCTGTACAAAATTAAAATAGGGCTATATTTCTTAGACATGAAGCTACTTTTGGCTAAATTTGTTTGCTAATGAGTCCAAAATCGATTTCGCAGAAGCCAACTTGAAAAAAAAAAAAAAAAAAAAAAAAAAATCCTTCAAAAGCTACAACTGATCTAAAAAAATTAAAAAATTGTCGCAAAATTTTCATCTGATGGGAGTTTAAGCTTGAATTTTCTCCTTTGGATATCCGGCTTGAAATTGCCGGATATCCGTATCCGGTGTGCTGGTATCCGGTACCCCGCCGGATAGGCCGGATACCCGTTTCATCCCTACTCATGAATGAATAATAACTGACTCTGTATCTGCAAAAGAAAACTGTTAACAAAGGCAATGATCTCTAATCTACAAATTTCTATAATCCGCACAACCTTTAGACAAAATTTTTGAGAGTTAGAGGGAGTTAAAAACTAAAACAAATGAAATGTTTTTTAGAGTAGTTCAATATTGCACTTTATTTTTCAACTTAAAATAGATAAATACAATACAAACTATGTTTTTTTTTTTTTTTTAAATCCTAGAGAACTTGCAGGAGAGTTTAAAAGTAGGTATATTACTTATTGATACAGTTTACCATCTTTGAGTTTATACAAAAAATTGTATCCTTAAAAAAAAAAAAAAAAAAAATGCAAATATTATGGTTAATTCTGTAATTATTATCACTTGTACTGTCTGAATGTATACTAATATGAAATAGTATATATGCAAAAAGTTCTAAAAATATCAGCATTGAAAAGTAAAAACCCATCACCTATATATATTTAGTGTTTGTTATAAAATAACTTATCTTTCTAACAATATTTTTAATATTAATTGGATTATAGTTTAGATTTGACATTATATTTATGCTTTGAGTTTATATAGTTCATAAATTTTAATTTCAAACATCTGTTTTATCTTCTGGTTAGTTTCTTCCATTTCTTCCTGTTTTTCCCACTGTCCTGGAAGAAACTAGTTTCTTCCGGAAGAAACCCAACCCTGAAATATAGCAACTTACCCTAAGTTTTTCCTGGCATTCTGCTAGTTCATTTCTTAAAGCAGTGACTCTCCTTTCATGTTGAGAAATCTGAATTGAGCCTGATGGTAAAGCCTCTTGCAGTTTATTTTCTAGCTCTTTGTTTTGCACCTGTAATTAATTGAAACTACAAAGTCACTAAAACATGCATACAAAAATAGCAGTAATTCCAAAAATATACAGAATTAGTTCTACAATTAAGGGGGGGGGGGGGGGTTGGAAATGTCTATAATTTGTAATTTTGCAAAAACATCCTGTGCATAAACATATATATTAAAACTAGGATGTCATATTATAAAAATTTAATTTTACTGTTTAAAATGTGTATGTTTAAGACCAAAGAGAAATCTGACAGTGATATGTTTAATACAGGGTTGGGTTTTTGCCGCCAAAAATGCATTTTTGCCAGGACATTGACAAAAAGTGGAAAAAATTAGGAAAAGTGGAAAAATAAAATTAGAACAACACAATCCCTTTACACTTTAGCACTTCAATGAAAAAAAAATGTTTGAAGATTTTTTTAATTTAAAAAGTAATTATAATTAATTAATATAATATATAACCAGTGTCCGAGAAATTCTGGGTGCCATTGTAACTATAAATATCATCCATTGGTGACCAGTTACGGCAGACTGACAAAATAAATTTCATGCATTTACAATATTTTTTATGTGCATTTTTGTTTTTCCTCCCACCTTCGTGTCTTGGTATAAAAGATGACATTGCTGATGTATTGAATGATTAGTATGCGTTTAATGTTTTCTGAAAAATTTACAATTATTTCTGTTTTTGAAAGATGTTTTTCCATGAAAGATAAATTCTCATATATGATAAATCTTCTTACTACTATACTGGAACTCTCCATGTCAACATCTTTGTGTTAAACAAGATTCAAGCATCATAAACACTATCTAAAGTAAACTATGTTCGAATTTACAATGAGAAAGTTTAAATAGTATGGTATTTATCAAATGGATTCTCTTTAAAGGAATTCTGTCCTGAAAAATTAATAGACAAATAGTATTTTAAAGCCAAAACTTAAACACTCTCAATATATTTGATGATTATATTAAAAGGTAAAAATAATATTTATTTCTGTGGATTTTTTTCCCCCCAATAGGTTTTTATCTTTATAAATAAAAAATAGTTATTTTCTAAAAAATTTTCTTTGTTCACATTTTTAACTGAATAGTTCATTTATTCAATATAAAATAATATGTGAATGACCTGCATTAATTATACAATTATGAAATATTATTAAGTTTTGCTGTAAGTATTGTCATAGAAATAATTCACTATTTCTGGCTTCTAAGGTATTGAAACTTTGTCAGTCCCTGAATATAACCATAAAAATAAAACTACAAAATTAGATTTTTATTTTATTGAAGTAAAAAAATCTTAAGTAAGACATATTCAGAGAGAGAGAGTTTACTTGCAATTTACATTTCAATTTCAAAAAATGCATGATCAGTGACTGACTGGCAAATTTTAGAACAGCTGAGTCAATAATTGACACAATATTTGACTTTTCCTCACTGTAAACAAAAATATGTAATACATTGAAAAACACAAATATTCTAGTAATTAATTATTGAAGAATATTTTTTAGATAGGTAATTTGGATATTTTTGAAAATGAAAAAAATTATGTTAATTGTTGATGTTAAAAATTTCATTTTAAAGAAATTTTAGAATGCATTATTTTAATGATTTACATAAGAATCCGTTGATCAAGAGTGTAATTAAATCTCTAGTTTTAACAGGGTTCCCACTCTTAAAATGGAAAAAAATTCAAGGACTTTTCAAGGCCTATTTGAAATTTTTCAAGGACTAGGGGAAAATCGCTGAATGCTAGGCATATACACAAAACTTCAGTAACTACTTTCATTAGTAATATTTTTTTATAATTAGAATAACTTTGCCTGTTTTCACAATACATTTTTGATGGATTGACCAAATTAACTTTTACAAGAGTCAAAAAACGATTAGTTCAAGATTTGGAATCATTATGATTATCCCAAAGTTTTTAGGTTTGAGTCCTGGTCTAGTCATTTTCTGCTTAAAATTAATGACCAGTCCATCAAACAGGTATGAGACTGGCAAAAAAATAAAATAAATAAAAAATAAGTTGAAACTATGTGCAAAAGCAAGACAATGAAATAAGAATTTTATGACAAAATCATTATATTAGACAATGGCGCACGCATGTAGAGATGGAGATAGTTTAGCCTTGACAGAATTCACGCTAAGCCCGTCTATTGGAGTGGAAAATTCAAGGATTTTCAAGGACTTTGCACAAAATTCAAGTACTTCTTAAGGACTTTCAAGGACCGTGGGAACCCTGTTTAATTTGTTAAAATTATGATTTAAATATTAAAATTGTGCAATGAAAATCATTAAAACCCTGTTTGAAATACTGGTAATTTTTGCCACTGGCAAAAATTGTGGCAACTATTTTTGCCGGGCTTCATTTATATCAATAGTTAACGAAATAGTTAACGAAACTATCAACGAAACTTACACTGATCCTGAAATAGCCCGAACTTTAAACGCCACTACCAATTTCCTTCTTAAAGAAAATTATTTTACCTTCAACGAAAAAATTTACAAACAGACCAAAGGCATGCCCATGGGGTCGCCTATCTCAGGCTTCGTCGCTGAATTCAAACTAAGAAAACTAGAAAATCAAATCATAGAAAATCTAAAAAATCAAATTAAATACTGGTATCGTTACGTCGATGACGTATTCGCCATCGTCGAGAAAAACACTGACATTAATAAACTTCTACTGTATCAATAGCCATGATCAAAATATACAATTCACCTACGAAGAAGAGAACAATTCACAATTAAACTTCCTGGATGTTAAAATTACCCACAATAAAAATAATTTTAGAACCAGTGTGTATAGAAAACCCACTAATAGTAACGAAATTATCTACTTTAAAAGTAAAACACCATTTCGCTATAAAACAAATGCTATCCAATCATACATCAACCGTGCCATTTTAATATGTAATGAACCAGACGACCTCGAAGAAGAACTTACCTCATTAAAAATTTCACAAGAAAAGCCGGATATCCTGATAAAATAGTTAACAAATTAATTAAAAATAGATTCAAAAACCTCGACCAAATACCCAGTCACCAAAAAGCACCCATTAAATTAATCCCATCCATCCCGTACGATGGCGGAGCCGCTAACAAAATTAAAAATACAGCTAACAAATATGGCATTAATATCCCCATCAAACCCAACAAAAATATTTTTCAACTAATCCGAAGCGATAAAAACCCCATCCCCCTCTTGAAACCGCCGGCATTTATAAAATTCCATTCATAGACGAAAATAATAAACACGGCTCATATATTGGTGTCACTAAAATAAAAATAAAAACTAGAATCAAAGAACATGAAAACGACATTAAAACCGGAAAATATAATACCGCGTTAGCCAAAACATATAGTAAAAACAATATTAAAATAAACTTTGATAAAACCGTAAAATTAGCAGATTACGATAATTACAACTATGCCATGTACCGCGAGTCAATTGAAATATTAACCAATAGCGATGTATGCAACGATAGCAGCGCAGTAGCCCCAAATAGACCTTGGAGCCACCTGATGAGAAATCAGCAGAGGAGTGAACAGTCTCAAATTTTCCACCACAGAAGCAACGTTTCTGAAGAGGACCGGGTGCCCGGTACCGAAAGATCTTAAACGACCACGAAGTAAAGCTAGGTCTTTATATTTTTAATATGTTATATTAATATACTTCGTTTTTTATTTTAATTAAAATTAAATAACATGTTTTTGATTTTTTGCTAAAGCATCTTACTAAAGACAAATTGAAAAAAAAAAAAAAAATCTTCGGCAAAAATATTATATTGAATCTTTTATGGAAAAAAATTGCAACACTGATCAAGAAAAATCAATCGGTTACAATGGTAAGTACAATTATTAATTATTTTTTTGTTTTTCATTTCAAATTTCAAAAATTTTTATTAACTTCTACTTCTGTATATCTTTAAAGACCTCATTAAAAACTTTTAAGTTTAATTTAGAAATGAAAATCAAACACATTGAGATGTTTCAAATAATGTGTGAACTGATACTCATCTTTTCCTACTGCTTCTGGCATTTTAAAATTTTGCTAAAGCCCAGAGCCTGATTATAGTTCAACTTTCACGAGTTGGCACTTCGTCCCTCCCTCTTTTCGAAGAGTTTATTTTAAGGTAGGGGTGTACAAAGTGAAAAGAATGAATGGGTGGGGAAAAAAGAAGGTTGCCATGAAAATAACACATCAGGCCAATAATGTTTACTTTTCGCCAGCTGAAATCCGTTTTGCCTATTAAAAGGAGCATGTGTTAATATTTAAAAATCAATGACACATAAACTAAAAGGGAAAGAAAAAAAAAAAAAAAAAAAAATAACTTTTCAATCATGTCTGAAATTTCAATAGGCACTAATGCCTATTTGTATAAAGAAGTTTTGAGCAATAAATTTAAACAAGAAAAAAAATCGTGCTGCTTTTATGGATTATAAATTATTGCCCATGCATTATATTTTGTATTTCAGTAAAAAAATAATTTTCTTTGAAAACATTTGAAAAACTAGTATGTTGTGGCCACCACAAGACTTTCTTCTATATTTTCTTATACAAATTCACGCAGTAACAATATTTAAAAAATATATATATATGATTTTTTTCCAAAGTTTTTTTTCGTTAAAAGTAAAAAAAATCGATAACTTTGTTTTAAATTATCACATATTTATAGTTCAACCATTCGTTTTAAAGGTATTGACGAGACCTTTCGAAAGATACCAATCTTGAAAATTTACCCAGGGGGGGAAGCGATGCCCCAATTTTTTTTCCTAATTAACTACTACTATTATGAATAATTCATATTAATTTAACAATCACAGGTTAAGAATAACTCTCATTATGTACATTTATACGAAATTTTGTACTACTTTTGTCCATGTTAAAAATTTAGAAAAAATACGATCACAGCGCCACCTGTTGAGCGATTGATCCCCAAATCTAATCAGCCACAGTTTATGTCAGGGGCCAACTAAATACCAAGTCTGGTTAAATTTCGTTTAAAAAAATCGATAACTTTGTTTTAAATTATCACAGATTTATAGTTCAACCATTCATTTTAAAGGTATTGACGAGACCTTTCGAAAGATACCCATCTTGAAAATTTACTCCCCTCGAGGGGTGACTTCCCCCTCAGGGGGGGTGGCGAGGCTCCTACGCATACAAAAATTTTTTCCCAGTTGACTATCTCTATTATAAATAATTCTTGTAAATTTCATAATGATTACTAAAATATAATTCTCTTTATGCACATTTATACAAAATTTTGTCCTATATCACCATGTTAAAAATTTACAAAAAGCGGGATGGCAACGCAACCTGTAAGACAATTTTTACCAAAAGTTGATAGGCACTAATTTATGTCAAGGTGCAACTCCACACCAATTTGTATGAAATTCTGTATAGTAGTTCCGGATAGGGATGAAACGGATATCCGGTAACTATCCGGTATCCGGCCTATCCGGCTGAGTTTTAAATATCCGGCGGGGTACCGGATATCAGCACACCGGATACGGATATCCGACAATTTCAAGCCGGATATCCGACGGATATCCGAAAGAGAAAATTCAAGCTTAAATACCATCAGATGAAAATTTTGCGACAATTTTTTAAATTTTTTTAGATCAATTGTAGCTTGTAAAGGATTTTTTTTTTTTTCTTTATAAGTTGGCTTCTGCAAAAATCGATTTTGGACTCATTAGCAAACAAATTTAGCCAAAAGTAGCTTCAGGTCTAAGAAATATAGAAGCCCTATTTTAATTTTGTACAGAATTAGCTAGGTTTTTTTTTCCAGAGTGATCTATAACATTCCCCTTAATCTTCCCCATAACAATAAAAAGAGCTGTTCATTGTTGTTCCTGAACAAATGATATTTATTCTCTGCAGTTGCAGTGTATATATAACTCTGTTTTCTTGTCTTTTGCTACTATGTTGTTAGATTGTTTAGTAATATTGTTTAGTAATATTTAGTAATATTGTTAGTAATACTTGGATGTTAAAGTTGTTAGATTGTTTCGAGAATGAGTCAAATAATGTGCATTTATTGACTAGAACCTGTTTATTTGCAATCCAGTTTTCCGTACACAATAAAACTGTTGTTTTTGTGACCATATATTTATACTAGCAGAAACCTGGCATTACTTGCGCCATCTATCTATTCGGTTTGGATTTTTTAAAAAACCCTCCAATTTATATAAATTTGCATTTTTAATGGAATATCTTACTAAAGCACCTGAATTTAGAATTCTCTGTTACGTTGCATAGATGTATCCCAAAAAATTAAAATTACTTCAAATAAAAGTACATATTTAAATTTTCAGAAACTCTGTACTTTCACTTTCATATTGTTCATAAGTAAAAAAAAAAAAAAATCTGTTATTTAAAGTTTTTGATTTTGTACTGCAGAAAAACTTCACTTACTTAAAGAATTTTAATAACTAATGTAAAATTTTCTTTCTTATCTGTACATAATATAAAAACATAAAATAAGTAAAAAGTATAAATTCATTTTGAATTATTACTTTCTTCTATATTAAATAGAAAGAAGTATTGGATTCGTGAAAATTTTCAACATCCAGTTTTCAGTGGATTTATGCATTTTGAGGGAACCAAAACACAATTTGACCATTTTTGGAAAATGTCGATCTGACAAAAATTTTGTGCAGTTCAAGAGTTGATGCACAGAATTTCATATAAATTTATACATAGTAAGTTGCATCTTACCAAAAAAAAAAAAAAAAAAAAAGAAAAATGCCCGTCAACTTTTGGTGCAAATCACTCAACAGATGGCGCTGCTATACTGTGATTTCTCCCATTTAAAGGAAGACTATATCTCAGCTTATACTGTGTATAATTGAAAAAAATAAACTAAGTGTGTCACAGGGAGGGCTAATATGAAACATGTTCATTCAATTTCTGTGCATAACGGCCAATAGGTGATGCTGCTATGCTGCAATTTTTCCTGTGAATGGGAAAGTTATATCTCAGATTCATTCGTGTATAATTGCTAAAAACTTAGCATGGGAAAGGGTTATTTTTATAAAACATTATGTTGATTCAATTTTGGTGCATATTGGTCGATAGGTGGCTATATTATGTTGCAATTTACTCTGTGAATAGGAAGGCTAAATCTCAGCATCTATAAAATTTAAGAGATAAACAAGATAAAAATAATATGAGAATAAAAGTTGGCTTAATTTGGGTGTATATCGACCAACAGGTGGCACAGCTGTTCCTCACCTTCTGTAATTCTCCACATGGCTACATCTCAAAATTTTTTGATTAAAATTGCACTAAACTCAATACCTAAAATCTTTATTGTAAGCTATGATTATGTTTCTTCTGCATGTTAAACAGCATGTAGCGTTGTTATATAGAGAGATATAGAAGAAAGTTTTGTGATGGCCATAACATACTAGTTTGAAGCTTTTAGTTTTTTTTTTTTTTTTTTTTTTTCTTCTTTCTTTTATGTTTTCTTATGAATGTCTCAAAAGAAAGTATTGGATTCATAAAAATTTTCAACTTCTGTTTTTTGATGGATTTACACATTTTAAGAAGTCCAGAACCTGGTTTGACCAATTTTAAAAAAATGTCTCTGTGTGTGTGTGACAAAAATTCTGTTCAACTGTACCTCCGGAACTACTGCGTACTACAATTACACATAAATTTATGTGTAGTTGCACCAAGACATAAATCAGTGCCTACCAACTTTTGGTGCAAATGGCTCAACAGGTGGTGCTGCCATACTGCAATTTCTGTAACTTAGAGGAAGGCTATATCTCAGAAACTACAGCACAGAATTTCATATAAATATATATGTACATGTAACTTGGCATATATTAGTGCCTATGAAATTTTGGTGCCAGTCGCTCTACAGGTGGTGCTGTTATACAGTGCTTTCTGCAATTTAGGGAAGGCTATATTTTAGGTTCTGTTTCGTGTAACTACACAAAACTTCAAGTTGGAAAGGCATTATGAGAAATTATGCTGGTTCAGTTTGAGTGCATGTTGGCCAGTAGGTGGCTCTGCAATACAGAAATTTCCTCCCAAAAGGGGAAGACTATATCTCTTATTCTATTGTGTATAATTGCATAGAACTTGGTATGTGAGAGAACCAGCCATTGTGAAACACTATTGCGATTTATTTTAGGTGTATATCGGCCAACAGGTGGCAATACTGCACTACAATTTACCCAATGAATACTTAGGCTAAGTTAATCCCAACTTCTATGACATATGTGCATGAAACTTAATATATAAGACAACCATTATGAATGCAAATGTTGACCTTATTTATGTGTATATCAGCCGACAGGTGGTGTAAAAAATATGTAAATAATACGTTTTAGTTTTATAATTCTGAACAAAACCTATCTTTTTGTGATAGTGCTTTTCACCAAAAATTGCAAGTGTAGGAATGAGTATGTTAGGCATAAAATTTTATTCTTCATGGCAATATTGCACAAATAAATAGAATATTAAATAAATATGTTTAAATAAATTTTATTTAAAATGTTTTTAATGTGTATTTAAAATGTTTTTTTAATGTTTCAATAGTATATGAAATATGTTTATATTTTATTGTTTTAAAATAAAGAAAAAGAAAAGAAATATACAACACAACAAAAAACAAAACTATTGCCGGATATCCGTATCCGGCAGGCAGAAGAGCTCCGGATATCCGATATCCGGCAAAATCACTATCCGTTTCATCCCTAGTTCCGGAGATACAGTTGCCACAAAATTTTGTCACACACACACACAAACATTTTCTAAAAATGGTCAAATCGTGTTCTACAGCTCTCAAAACGTGTAAATCTATCAAAAACCCGAGGTCGAAAATTTTTACGAATCCAATACTTTCTCTATATATTACATATAGAAGAAAGTAATAAAAATGAGAAAAAGTTTTTACGCTTTTTTTTTTTTTAAGAAAGGAAAAACATCTTTAAAAATACTGAATAAATCAATGGGGGATTTTATTAAAATAAATTGAGATGTACGCATAATTTACAGTATTATGTACAATAGCTCTCACAATATTTGCATACACATCAGATACAAATATGTAAAATAATTTCTTACAATATTCTTATAATGGCTTTTCATTTTTATGTATTTAGTCTAAGAAAAAAAAAAAGAGAAAGAAGGAAAAGAAAAGAAAAAATTTTAATTACAGGAGTGCAGTTCTTTATTTAAGTTTTAAATATTTTTCTTTCTTTCTTTCTTTTTTTTTTTTTTTTTTTTTAACAATGTTATTTATTTATTTAAGAGAAAGAAAGTAAAAAGAAAGAAAGTTTGGTAGTTTTTTTTTATGGTGCTAGGTCCAAATTAGGACATAAGGAAAGAAAGAAAGAAAAAAAAAAAAAAAAAAATGGAGAAGAAGAAGAGAAACAAAAGAATGCACACCGAAATTTTGAAATATCGTTTAGACAATAATAACATTCCTCATCGTATTAATAATTAGTTATAATGTAACAAATATTTTTTAGCGATATAACATATTAGAAAGCCCAAAAGTTCTCCTAATTTGGAAATAAGTAAATAGTCAATAAACAGTATTTTCGCCAAAATGTCACAAAACTCGTAAAGATAGCAAACCACCTCCCTTTTCACCCTCAACCGATTTTAAGGTAATAGAATCGTCGCTGCCTACGTCACGCTTGATTGACAGGGGCCAACTCGTGAAAGGCAAACTACACCACCTGTTGGGGCCCAAGGCCCAGGATGATTTTGGTGCCCCCCCCTCTTGAACAGATTAAAGTTTTTTTTTTTTTTTTTTAAATCTAATTTGTACACAAAGTTTGACTGCTGGTAAAAAAGTTAAAGCATCACCTTCATAAGAAATTAGTTTTAACTTCATTTGCAACGAGACCTCAAATTATTATTATTATTATTATTGGTGCAGGGGTAATCTTTCTTCTATGACTGTTGGAATCCACTTGCATAGAAATGTAATTTTTTACAAGGTATTATAATACTGTTTTCTTTTTTAATCCTAATCTACCTCATTCATACCATTCAAAGTCAGCGGGTATGTAAATATGAACACATGACCAAATGCAAATACTGCTGAAAATGCAAAGATATTCTCCATTAGGATGATACAAAGTTTTAATTTGTATTATATAACTGTAAATCCGCAAGTGAAAATTTATCTGTATTTTTTGGTCCGCTGTAAAATGTTATATCATTCGACCAATCTCCACGAAAACTGGTATATTTCCTAATCCGGCTAATGTTGTATTTTTTAATTTAATTGGATAATTGGTTAAAAGATATTAAAAAATCCCTACTTTCAACTAAAGATTATTATCGTTAGCTAACTTTTGATTAATTTTTTTTAAGGAAATCTTTTCCAAAAATAGCATTTTTAAAATTATTTTGGTGCCTCTAGATAGAGGTGCCCTAGGCCGAGGCCTTGTCGGCCTGTGCGATAATCAGGCCAAATTTTAATTCAGCTTAAACTCTGTTCACAGGTTTAGAAACCATGTTTGTGGAAACAAACATGGTGCTAAAACATGTAAAATTAATTTAGCAAAGGATCAGATGTATTCATTCTGTAGGAAGACATGCGGGCTAAGCCGTGACCTTCGAAATACTTAAGGCCATGACACTAGATAAACATGGCGGATGTTTCCGTCCGTCTTTCTTCAATGTCTGCTTTTAATATATTCTTGTTTTCAGAACAAAAAATTAAAAATAATTAGATTTTTACGAAAAATTATTTATAGTAAACATATAGTGAAAATTGTACTTATTTTCAATTACATTCCAGTCTGCACGTGTAATCAGGGTGTCGACAGTGATATTTTTTCTTTCATTCTTCCACCAGTATTTTTCTTTTGGAAATTTTAGTAGTAAGTTTGCACGATCAATTAAGTAAAAAAAAAAATATATACATATTTTATTTGATATATTCACTTGTGTAAGGGAAAAAATTTCGGTAATCGACACCCTGGTAATGTATGCCCATAATGTATTTATTGATGATTATAATGTTTATGCAATCATAAAAACTTCAATTTTTTAATACAATTCCCGTCACAAAATTTGGTTCGCGACATTAAATTTATAAAGTAAAACATTTATTATTAAATTTTATAAATGTATTCGTTGTTCATATTATATGATGCATACAAAAGCTATCTAAAATTTTAATATGCTGCAAGCTGAAATTTATTTTCCACTAAGCACATTCTGCTACAACTTTATATATTATCTTTTTAACAATATTTATTCTTTTCAGATACTGATACTAACTTAAGAAATTATATGGATAACCTTCTTATTTAAGAGGGTTTTTCACATAATAATCTTGAAAAAGAATTAAAAAAAAAAAAAAAAAAGATTTTGACATATAGATTGAAGTTAAAATAAATAGTACGTTGTAGCTATCCTAAAACCTCGTTTTATATCATTCTATCTAGTTGTGCTATAGCTGTTACAAGTTAACGTACACAAAAATTTAATCAACATAGCTTCTATGCAGTTTGCTGCAATTAACTAATAAGTGCTGAGATGTAGCCGTCTGGAAAATTGTAAAAAGAGAATAACAGCAGTGCCACCACAGTCAGCAGATAAACACTCAAATTGGATGGACATAATTTTGCATAATATCCATCTTTGCATATATCTCACAGGAACAGAGATATAGTCTTCTCATGAAAGGAAAAAAATGCAACATAGCAGTGCCAGATGCACAGTGATGCACAAATGAGCACAGTTTTACAAAATGACTCTCATGTATCAAATTTTATGCACTTATACATCACAGACACTGAGGTAATAAACTAAGATTCCTGTAAGTATGAGAAATTTCTTAAATGTGCATTACTTAGAAAAAATCCATAAGATCAAAAGCAGAATAAATACAGCAACTCACCATAAGTTTTTTCTGGCATTCTACTAGTTCATTTTCTAAAACAGTGACTTCCTTTTCATGTTGAGAAATCGGAATTGAGCCTGATGGTAAAACTTCTTGCAGTTTATTTTCTGGCTCTTTATTTTTCACCTGTAATTAGTTCAAACTATAGAGTAACTAAAACATGAATACAAAAATAGCAGTAATTCCACAAATATACAGAATTAGTTCTATTATTTAGGGTGGGGGAGAATGTATATAATTTGTAATTTTGCAAAAACATCCTCTATGCATAAATATATATATTTAAACTAGAATGTCATATTATGAAAATTAAAGACCAAAGGGAAATCTTTGACAGTGATATCTATAATAATAAAGGAAGATGTCTGTCTGTCTGTGATTTCTATACCATAGATGCCAACCTTTGAGAATCAAAATTAGGGAGATTTTGTATACAATATAGTTTAAGCCATAAATAGAATATTAATAGTACAGTAATTAATGGAAAGAGAAGGAGTAAATAAAAGGGAAATTTTGCAGTATCTAGAGGATTTCTTCTTATTGCAAATATGAGAAAATAAATAAATAAAACATACTGACTTTAAAAAAGTATAGTACTAGATTACATTAAATTCTAACCATACTGAAATTATATATATACATACATAGACTCGGGAAAATTTTTCCTACCTGAAAAATCAATTCTTTCTTTTCTTAAGTTTACAAATTTGGTATAGA
Source organism: Salticus scenicus (assembly GCA_963930645.1). Lineage (NCBI taxonomy): Eukaryota > Metazoa > Arthropoda > Arachnida > Araneae > Salticidae > Salticus > Salticus scenicus. The sequence continues at coordinate 60,326,921 of OZ005652.1, read as the reverse complement.
TATGATGTATAAATACTTAATTTAATTGAGGAAAAATAGATTCATTAAGTTGAGCAATAAAGCCTAAAAATAATTACATACATGAGAAATATTGAGTACTTCTATTGTTTTATTGTTTCTAGAATTGACCACTGATCACTATCCAGAGATGGGGGAAATAATTACAGAGTAAGAAATATTAAACTCTTAATTCTACTTCTAGAATCCAATAAGGCAAATTTAAAATAAATATTATCATTTATGTTGCAGATGGATTGGGAGATAAAAGACTTCTGCAAAACACTTGATTGCTGATCGCTAATTAAGAGGGAAGGGGGGCAAAAAATAACATGAGCAAGAAATATTTAACAATTCTATTTCTTTAAAGGTTCTAGAATCTCATAAAGCAAGTTTGAAATTAATATTGACATTTATGTTGTGGATGGAGAAAGATCGGAAATCGGGAGCTTTCGTAGAACATTTAAAATTAGGTGGTGCGTGACGAAAATTTTGAAAAATTCGGGAGATATTAATGTTTTTCGGGAATTCAGGAGATTGCCTCAAAATTTGTGAGTCTCCCGAATTTTTCGGGAGAGTTGACAGCTATGCTATACGTTCAGCCCCTACTGAATGCAGAAGTACAAAATTTGACATGATGGTGCTCAGAAGCCTTCCCCAGGGTATACTACAAAAAGAATTAAAAAAATTGATTAGATACGGAGATATTAATTAAAACGTCGACCAATGTCTAATTAAAAAGTAAGCAAATCATATTTTCCGTCCGCCAAGTAGAATTCAGCACGTTCCTCAAAAGAAGAAACACAGAAAAAATTTTGCACGTATTTGTAAATATATCCCAGCTTAGTGGTTGCAGATATTGAAAATACACCTGTACCACGAGAAAGAGCATTTATTACCAATTCTTACGGTATAATTTTTTTTTTTTTTTAAATACCTATTTTTTTTATATATTTTTAAATGGATCCAAAATTTTTCTTTCTATTTAATCCTCTTTCAAACCATATAAACATTTTAACAAAATACGGATTAGCGATCCATATGTTTAGATTTTACGAAACCTTGATTTTTTTCACAAAACATTTTATAACTCAAAATATTTTTTAAAAGAAAAATCATTTTTTTTTTTTTTTTTTTTAAATATAGATCTTCGTTAGACGATTCGCACCTCAAAAGATTGAATGATTTTTTTCAAAAACTGAATGAGTTATAAATTTTAATTTTATTCATAAAATAGAGGTCAAGACTTAAAATTATAAAAATTACATTAAATATATATATATAGTATTTAATTATCAGTTTTAAACATGTATGAAATCAACTGAGCATTAATTATCTTAAACTGATTTAGAAAAAATTTTCGTACCTAAAAAATCTATTTTTCATCCCCCACCCCCCTGTTTACACATTTGGTATAGATATGAAATGTAAATTTTTTATATAATTGAGAAAAAATAAATATATTTATCAAGTTAAGTCTAAAAATAATTACGTATTTGAGAAATATTGAGCACTTCTATCGCTTTTTGTTTCTAGAATTGATAATTTATCACTATCTAGAAAAAAGGGGGGGGGGGGGGATGATTAAAAAAAAATAATTATGTGAATAAGAAATATTAAATTCTCAATTCTACTTCTAGAATCTAATAAAGCAAGTTTAAAATGAATATTGCCATTTATATTATGGACGAAGAAAGACTGAGAAACAACTGCAGAACATTTGATCGGCGATCGCTAGCTGGAAATAAGAAAAGGGAGAGAGAGGCAAAAAATAATTACACGAACAAGAAATATTTAACAATTCTATTTCTTTCTAGGATCTAGAATCTCATAAAGCAAGTTTTAAATGAAGATTGATATTTATGTTGTGGATGGAAGAAGATTGGAAATCGGAAGGCGTGATCATCATTGAAATCCCATTAACAATCGCCGATCGTTAATAGGATTTATTTTTATTTTTTTTTTTAAACGAACGATATCCGCGATTTTTTTAAAAACGGAAGAAATATTTTCGCAAATTCACGGAAAAAATGGCGATCGTGCAATTCTTTTTTATCGCCACGTGGTGAGTGGCGACCGTGAGCCTTTACCTCTATCATAAAACCATTGCATACTGCTGCAATATTTCTAATTATTATATTTTAATGCATCATTCGAAAGATATTTTAAAGTACATTTATATTATCAAAAGTGGAATTCGAGATTTCACCTGATTTACACATTTTGAGGTCTCCTGAATCTGTTTTCTTTTGTATCTCAGCTACTAATTAAAATATTTTCATAAGTAATACATCATTTGAAAGGTTTGTTGATTTGGAATTGAACAGTAGATTACAGAAATTTCTACCGCCAGACGGTGCTGTAATATTTTAAATTCTAATGAGCGAGGAAGGTGCTGTATGTTCTAAAACGGGAGGCGCCACCGAGCAGGACTTAGCTAAAGTCAAATTTGAAAGATCATAACATGATGAGCGAACAGGCTGTTTCATATACAGTATAGGACCCATTATCCGGAATTCCAAAATCCGGAAGACCCGAAATCCAGAATCATTTCAGATTTTTTTTTTTTAATGATTAAAATAGATCAGGGTTCCCACTCTCAAAAAAGAAAAAAATTCAAGGACTTTTCAAGGCCTATTTGAAATTTTTCAAGGACTAGGGGAAAATCGCAGAACGCTAGGCATATACACAAAACTTTAGTAACTACTTTCATTAGTAATATTTTTTTATAATTAGAATAACTTTGCATGTTTTCACAATACATTTTTGATGGATTGACCAAATTAACTTTTACAAGAGTCAAAAAACGATTAGTTCAAAATTTAGAATTATTATGATTATTTACTGCGATTAAATTTTTCAATAAAGCTATTTTCACTACATGTCAATAAGCTGTTTTAAGTGTTGGGAAAAGAAACATTATAATCAGTTCTGCCATTCTGATTTAAACTTAAAATGAAATCTTGCTATTACTAGTGGATCTGCAGATCAGGTGCCTCAATGTCCTATTTGCATCAGACATTATTCAATAGGTCATTTTTATTTATTCCTTATTATATAATAGTATATATTGATTTGATCGACTTATTACCATAATCAGATACATTCCTGAGGGGGGCTGCTGCCCCCTCAACCCCCTGCTGTATCTCTCTTTCTATACCAATTTGTATATCATCTAAAGTAAAGGGCAAAACTGGGAAAATTCATTAGTGGCCAGTGGCCGGTACTGTCAGTTTCATTAGTAGCCACTTTTTTAAGTTAGTGGCCACTTTTCACATGATAAGAAAGTTTTCACTCGTCCCGTCCGAAGACATCCGAGTATAGTAGTATCCGTATCCGGCAGGCAGAAGAGCTCCGGATATCCGATATCCGGCAAAATCACTATCCGTTTCATCCCTAGTGGCCACTTTTCACATGATAAGACTATTTCTTTCAGACAGCAAAAAGGATTGTCATTATTTTGTGGTACAATCACCACAAGAAAAATAAGAAAATAAAAAATACATATAATAATAAAATTAACACATGGACACTGAAATTGTAATTTGTAATTACGCTCTTTTTAAAAATCCTAAATTGCATATCCTAAATTAAAATCTGCTTAGGGCTGTAATAATAACAGCAAAAGTTTTTGTCTTTCAGATAATTCAGTAGTACTTTTTTTTTCAATTTATTTAAGTGAAATAAGCTGTTATCATTCACAGTTCACATTGATATTTTCTAGTAAACGAATCAGCTGATTCATCATCATCACAATCTTTTCCATGGTCATGTGTAAATACAGTTAGCAGTTTTATTAATTTTTCTTATTTCTAAAGACACACTTTTTTAAACTATTTTATTTCAATAGAGTCAAAATATTTCCTCTTAACAAGTATAGATATGGAAACTTTGCTGCTTCATTAAAAATAATTTACTTAGCTGAAAAATTTGTAGCTTTAAAAAGGGAGATTTCTACTTTAAAATGGGAAGGTAAAAGGAAGATTTCTACACAAAAGAAAGCAAATACAATAATTTTTGAAAAATGCACATTTAAGCCAAATCAAATTTTGATACACACATTTGTCAAATATCTTAAATGGGTTAAATTTACACTAAATACTATGGAGATAATAATGGAAAAAGATTGTGCTTTGCAGGACATTTGATCATTAACTGCTAGTTGAAATGAAGCGCACATGTGCAGGGGGGGGGGGGGGGGGGTACATCTATATACTTCTTTATAGGTTCTAGAATCTAATCAAGAAAGTTTAAAACGAATATTTACATTTATGCTATGGATGGAGAAAGATTGTAAATCACAAGGCTTCAGTAGAGCATGTGATTGCCAATCGTTGGAGGAGGAGGGGGAATTATCATGGATCGTTAGGGGGAGGGAAAGGGGGGTCCAAAAAAATTATATGAGTGAGATATATTAAACAATTCTACTTCTTTATAGGTTGTAAAATATAATAAAGCAACTTTAAAATGAACAGTGACATTTATGCCATGGATGGAAAAAGATTGGAAATCACAAGGCTTTGATTGCTTATCGTCGCTCGATTTTTAGAATCTTTTAATGATCACAAAAGTGGCGACTTTAGTGGCAATCGATGCATAATTTTTAATCGCCATCTTTTTTTATTTAGTCGCCATGTGGCCGGTGGCGACCGTTAATTTTGCCCTTTAATATAAAGTGTTACGGAATTGTAAATAATTGCATTTATTTTAGTATAATTTCTTTTAAAGAGCCTTAGAAAGTCGATAAAATGCTAATTTTGTGCATTTCTAGTCGTTTTAGCGTTAAAATTAGGGATGAAACGGATAGTGATTTTGCCGGATACCGGATATCCGGAGCTCTTCTGCCTGCCGGATACGGATATCCGGCAATAGTTTTGTTTTTTGTTGTGTTGTATATTTCTTTTCTTTTTCTTTATTTTAAAACAATAAAATATAAACATATTTCATATACTATTGAAACATTAAAAAAACATTTTAAATACACATTAAAAACATTTTAAATAAAATTTATTTAAACATATTTATTTAATATTCTATTTATTTGTGCAATATTGCCATGAAGAATAAAATTTTATGCCTAACATACTCATTCCTACACTTGCAATTTTTGGTGAAAAGCACTATCACAAAAAGATAGGTTTTGTTCAGAATTATAAAACTAAAACGTATTATTTACATATTTTTTACACCACCTGTCGGCTGATATACACATAAATAAGGTCAACATTTGCATTCATAATGGTTGTCTTATATATTAAGTTTCATGCACATATGTCATAGAAGTTGGGATTAACTTAGCCTAAGTATTCATTGGGTAAATTGTAGTGCAGTATTGCCACCTGTTGGCCGATATACACCTAAAATAAATCGCAATAGTGTTTCACAATGGCTGGTTCTCTCACATACCAAGTTCTATGCAATTATACACAATAGAATAAGAGATATAGTCTTCCCCTTTTGGGGGGAAATTTCTGTATTGCAGAGCCACCTACTGGCCAACATGCACTCAAACTGAACCAGCATAATTTCTCATAATGCCTTTCCAACTTGAAGTTTTGTGTAGTTACACGAAACAGAACCTAAAATATAGCCTTCCCTAAATTGCAGAAAGCACTGTATAACAGCACCACCTGTAGAGCGACTGGCACCAAAATTTCATAGGCACTAATATATGCCAAGTTACATGTACATATATATTTATATGAAATTCTGTGCTGTAGTTTCTGAGATATAGCCTTCCTCTAAGTTTCAGAAATTGCAGTATGGCAGCACCACCTGTTGAGCCATTTGCACCAAAAGTTGGTAGGCACTGATTTATGTCTTGGTGCAACTACACATAAATTTATGTGTAATTGTAGTACGCAGTAGTTCCGGAGGTACAGTTGAACAGAATTTTTGTCACACACACACAGAGACATTTTTTTAAAATTGGTCAAACCAGGTTCTGGACTTCTTAAAATGTGTAAATCCATCAAAAAACAGAAGTTGAAAATTTTTATGAATCCAATACTTTCTTTTGAGACATTCATAAGAAAACATAAAAGAAAGAAGAAGAAAAAAAAAAAAACTAAAAGCTTCAAACTAGTATGTTATGGCCATCACAAAACTTTCTTCTATATCTCTCTATATAACAACGCTACATGCTGTTTAACATGCAGAAGAAACATAATCATAGCTTACAATAAAGATTTTAGGTATTGAGTTTAGTGCAATTTTAATCAAAAAAATTTGAGATGTAGCCATGTGGAGAATTACAGAAGGTGAGGAACAGCTGTGCCACCTGTTGGTCGATATACACCCAAATTAAGCCAACTTTTATTCTCATATTATTTTTATCTTGTTTATCTCTTAAATTTTATAGATGCTGAGATTTAGCCTTCCTATTCACAGAGTAAATTGCAACATAATATAGCCACCTATCGACCAATATGCACCAAAATTGAATCAACATAATGTTTTATAAAAATAACCCTTTCCCATGCTAAGTTTTTAGCAATTATACACGAATGAATCTGAGATATAACTTTCCCATTCACAGGAAAAATTGCAGCATAGCAGCATCACCTATTGGCCGTTATGCACAGAAATTGAATGAACATGTTTCATATTAGCCCTCCCTGTGACACACTTAGTTTATTTTTTTCAATTATACACAGTATAAGCTGAGATATAGTCTTCCTTTAAATGGGAGAAATCACAGTATAGCAGCGCCATCTGTTGAGTGATTTGCACCAAAAGTTGACGGGCATTTTTTTTTTTTTTTTTTTTGGTAAGATGCAACTTACTATGTATAAATTTATATGAAATTCTGTGCATCAACTCTTGAACTGCACAAAATTTTTGTCAGATCGACATTTTCCAAAAATGGTCAAATTGTGTTTTGGTTCCCTCAAAATGCATAAATCCACTGAAAACTGGAAGTTGAAAATTTTCACGAATCCAATACTTCTTTCTATTTAATATAGAAGAAAGTAATAATTCAAAATGAATTTATACTTTTTACTTATTTTATGTTTTTATATTATGTACAGATAAGAAAGAAAATTTTACATTAGTTATTAAAATTCTTTAAGTAAGTGAAGTTTTTCTGCAGTACAAAATCAAAAACTTTAAATAACAGATTTTTTTTTTTTTTTACTTATGAACAATATGAAAGTGAAAGTACAGAGTTTCTGAAAATTTAAATATGTACTTTTATTTGAAGTAATTTTAATTTTTTGGGATACATCTATGCAATGTAACAGAGAATTCTAAATTCAGGTGCTTTAGTAAGATATTCCATTAAAAATGCAAATTTATATAAATTGGAGGGTTTTTTAAAAAATCCAAACCGAATAGATAGATGGCGCAAGTAATGCCAGGTTTCTGCTAGTATAAATATATGGTCACAAAAACAACAGTTTTATTGTGTACGGAAAACTGGATTGCAAATAAACAGGTTCTAGTCAATAAATGCACATTATTTGACTCATTCTTGAAACAATCTAACAACTTTAACATCCAAGACTAACAATATTACTAAACAATCTAACAACATAGTAGCAAAAGACAAGAAAACAGAGTTATATATACACTGCAACTGCAGAGAATAAATATCATTTGTTCAGGAACAACAATGAACAGCTCTTTTTATTGTTATGGGGAAGATTAAGGGGAATGTTATAGATCACTCTGGAAAAAAAAACCTAGCTAATTCTGTACAAAATTAAAATAGGGCTTCTATATTTCTTAGACCTGAAGCTACTTTTGGCTAAATTTGTTTGCTAATGAGTCCAAAATCGATTTTCGCAGAAGCCAACTTATAAAGAAAAAAAAAAAAATCCTTTACAAGCTACAATTGATCTAAAAAAATTTAAAAAATTGTCGCAAAATTTTCATCTGATGGTATTTAAGCTTGAATTTTCTCTTTCGGATATCCGTCGGATATCCGGCTTGAAATTGTCGGATATCCGTATCCGGTGTGCTGATATCCGGTACCCCGCCGGATATTTAAAACTCAGCCGGATAGGCCGGATACCGGATATCCGTTTCATCCCTAGTTAAAATAGCCTAATTTTCCTCTAAAATCGCATTAAAAAGCTCCAATAAGGGAAGAAATGGATTTGGCATAAAATTTGGCGACTGTTTCCCTCCTTGGTGATTTTTTGGCAACCTTGGCGACAAAATCCTTATTAGGGATATACCAAATATGGAAGCTCTAATCTCATTGGCTGATGAGATACGAGAATTTTCCAGAACAGTCTGGGTTCGATAGAATAGTATAGAAGGAGCATTGTTTTAGCGAAGGCGGCCATTCTCAGATCTGTATCAGTTTCGTCAAATGCTTGCTTGTCTTTGAGCCTCTTTGAATGAGACTTGCTTTATGTGTTATTGATAAACAGTTTGTAATGTTGTTTTGCTGTTAACGCCTGTTGTTTAAGCTATGTTTACTGGTTGAATTGAAGCTGATACTTGGTTTATAGACCTGTATTTTTCTGGAACTTTCTGTGAATAAATCAGTGAATTTTTGCAAGTTTCGCATTTCATTCTCGGACAACTTACGAACCCCCAAGTACGAAACAATATGTATTCTTAATAAACGACGGTCTTGTATAATTTCCCTGAAATTCATAAATACAGTAGAAGATCTTTATAACGCAAAGCTAAAAACACAAGGTTTTGCGTTATATAGATCACATTTCACACATCGTCAAACTTACTTTGTAAACATGGCCAAATATGTCTGAAACATCAAAACAGAGTAGGACATTTTAAAGTTACATTTCTTGGAACAAAAAATTGGGTAGATAATAACTTTCATTGTAAAATTTACTTTATAAAGATAGTCCATATAGGCCTGTACAAAATCATTCATTATATTGCTCACTTAAAAAAAAAATAATGATAGCAATTTTTTCATTAAAAATCTCTGAATTAAGCAGATAAAGAAAAACAAATGTATCACACTTACTTCTTGACAAAGTAACAGTTTTTTAGAAAGCATTTCTTAACTGCAAAATCTATTATATTAAAACACAAAGCCTTTTTTGTAAGACCAAAATCGTACGATATGAGCATGCGCGAGAAGATTTTGAACCAATTCGGAAGGGAATATTCCTTTCTCTTTACGCAGTGCATTACGAATACTGATGTTAAAGATTGAGCAGACAACATTAATACATAGTTCATTTGTCTGTGGCAGACGTTAATTAAAACTCAATCATAAAAATAATTCACATGATTAATTCATTGATTCATACTTCCCAAGGAAGTACAGTCAACTCTCAAAAATCCGCAATTCTCTAAAATCTGCATATCATTTGCAATGTAAACAAACATTGCCAAAACTGATTTGTTGATTAGTGGATTGCAAAAATTCAGCTGTATTAGGAGATAAATCAATAATTAACTGGTGCTGACAAATCACCAATCACACAGCATATTACAGAGGAGAAAATTATAAGTGTAATTATATATAATTATCAAAAAATAAATCATATTAATTAAGATGAAGAAGGAGAAAGACAGTCTTCATGAAAGATTTTCTCTCATGAAGATAAATATTGAAACTTTCTCATAGCACAAACTTATGTGATTGACCAAGAATTGCTGACTTTTTTGCAGGTTATAGGAGAAAGTAAATATGTATGAATATTCTTACTAAAACTACTATTGATCAGACTTTTCAAAAATCTAGAAAATTTGCAACTATAATATGATGCATAAAAATTGTTCTTTAAATTAAAATTTCATGAAATATTTGTACTTTTATTGGGCACACTTTATTACAGCATTGTATGTAGTATAACATATAAATTGTTTCTTAAAGATTTGCTATTCAAACGAGGTTCTAAGATGTAAATAAAAATTGCTCTAAAATCTGCAAAATTCAGAAATCCGCAAAACACTTCGTTTTAAGCTGTGCGGATTTTTGAGAGTGCACTGTATATTAAAAACAAAGCAATTCGCGAATAGTTATGGGTTACATTTATTTATTTATGATCGGTTATCATCGTATGCTTCGCAGAGTGAGAAATAGTTTTTACGACGGAAATTCATTTACGCAGGATGTGGTGCCATCTGTATTTTTTTCCATTTGTTAAAAGAAAAAAAAAAAAAAAAAAAGACAAAATATTTTTAAATTAACAGAGTTTATTGTTCTTTAAAAGTAAAATTTTATCAGTTGAAAACTTTGTTTAGAAAAGATGGAGATAGATATTTAAAATCAAAGGAGGTTTTTTTATTTTATTTATTTATTTTTACTCTAATTATTATAATCTCTGATATTTCATTTTGATACCATATTACAGTAAAAATAATTTTAAAAGAATAACGCTGAAATATTGATATATTAAAAATTTATATTGTATAGTTTATTATTAAAAATTTAATGAGCAAATTAATTTGCTAAAGTATTAAATTCATTCTTATTTATCTATTTATTTTTAACAGTATACTTTTGTTGAAATATACTATTTTGATAAAATAAAGTATTATAATACTATTCCAGTAAAAACAAATTTTAACTGTATTCTGATTTGCAGTTTGTTTTTAGAACACAATGAATTAATATTTTGGATTATATCTAAGTGGATTTACAAATATGAGAAGGAAAAATCAGAATCAAAACTATTATTTTACACTTAAAATGCACTTATTGTTGTGGCAAACCTTGGGATTTTATTTTTAATATATGAAGTATACTTAAATTTTGTATATTGAAATTTCATGAAATTTATCCCTCCTCCCTCCAACCAAAAGATAATTGGTTAAAGCAAGGGGTTTTAAATCGGTTAAGAAGAGCAATGCGAAATATTCAAACAAGGGTGTTAACTTTATGCTGTGAAAAGATTTTAGTTGCACATCATTCGTCAAATTTTGACGGGTATTAACTAGTTTATTGTTTATATCCAAGAAATTTTGCGTTATATAGAGAATTGCATTATATAGAATTGCGTTATAAAGATCTTCTACTGTACCAAATTTCATAACTATCAAATTTCATACAAAAAAAATTACATAGCATATCGGAAATATTTTGCATTTATTTTTTAAATATGAACATTATCAGAGTTCAGAGTGTTTTCATGCAAGATACTGAACATGAAAAAATATTTCACGAAAAAAGCATCAGAAGGTAAATATCATTAATTTTTAAACTTGTTATTTTATGCCAGAAATTTCAAAAATTTCCAGTCTGAAATAAACCTCTTCATGGAGGGAACCCCCCCCCCCCCCAAAAATTTCTGTTTTTTTTTTTTTTTTTTTTTTTTTTTTTTTTTTTCCCCAGACCATTGCCATCTCTAAACATAGCTGAATAGGGCAAAACTTCACATAAATGTGCATTAGGAGAATTATTGCATGAATTAAATACAAAAATTGATATCAATAACAGGAGTTTATGACCTGCTGTATAGTTTTCTGTAGCCTGTAAGGAGACTAGCAATATTTAAAGTTTGACAACTTTGGTTAACAGATTAAAAATTAATAAAACCATTCTGACTTTTCTAAGTGAAAATACCTTTTAACGATTATGGTAACTAAAGAATCACATTGTCGTGTAATGAAATATTATTAGATACCTGATTTTTTTTTAAATTAAAAACACATGTATAGTAAAAAATTGTTCATTATTCTATTGCCAATTTATGAAAATAATTTAAATTAACCTATTCTGTTCCGAATCTTCACCTTGCTTCCCCCCCCCCCCCCAAAAAAAAAAAAAAATATATATATACATGATTCATGCACTCATATATATAAATACATAATGTTGACCAGATGTTCTCTTTTTCAAATGGCAGTCCGTTTTTCTACATTTAAAAATTTTTTATAGGAAAATTATTCATCATAATTAGCATTTTGGTCGCTATTTACAAAGAGTATAAAATTATATTCCTGATTCAGGAATTGTAATGCTTTTATTTTATATAGGTACTCTAATCTGATCCACATAATATACATACACATATACGGTGCGGCCTGCCTGAATAAAAAAATAATCTCCAATGCAGAACTCACCAAGTGTTTTGGGTTGGACAGGTTTGTTCTGTAAGATTAAGACACATCAGTATAAAGTGAATGTGTCAAAACATGCGTATGGTTGCCTAGTTGGTCAGGCATTTCAGTCTCAGAAGAAAATAGACATCAGTTGAGTTCATTTACTTGTATAATCTTGAATATAGTATATACTAAAAGTAAATACATAAAAGCTAATATGATGGAGAACTAAGCAGATATTATCTATGCAAGCTAGGTTTTGGTTGTATAGCACAATTGTAGTAAGCTAAGCATCTGAATATGTCAAATCTTCTATTCGTAAAAGTTATAACTTAAAGTAAAACTAATTTTTTGTGTCAATCATTTTGTAAAAAAAAGAAAAATAAAAAAATTGAGTTTAATTGTGTAGTACTTTGTTTATTTTATCAATTAAAAGTCTTATAAAGTTAAAAAAAATTATGGATTTTGTAGAAAAAGCCCATTGGGTACAACCCAGATTGAAGTAATATATAGAATTCTTAAAAGTATGAAAACAATTTATATATTCATTTGAATAATTAGATTTAAATTATTTCATTAAATTGGAACAGTCCCAGTGGCAGAAACACCGCGACATAGTCACGGACACAGAAAAACGGCTTGCAGACAGTTTTTGTCTGCACTGAGAAAAAAAATTGTCCGTAACTTCCGGGTAACAATTCACTTATAAAAATTTCTGTATCAAGGAACAGATGCTGTATAATCCACTGGTTGGCACGATTTTTTCAAAATGTCACCAGAATCGCACCAAAATGCTGTTTTCCAAAATCGCCGCCATTTTTTATCACCCGTGATTACCGAAGTATATTTTTTAAAACCACAACATGAATTTCAAACGAAAATAATGGTTTAAAAATGCAATTGTAATACAAAATACGTGAACTTACAGGTTTTCTTTCTTTCTTTTTCATGAAATATATAAATTTAAAACTAATATTTGCATAAATATCATGAAATTCTGAAAAAAAAAAAAAAAAAAAAAAAGGGTTGGGGGGGGGGGGTAAAATCGCGTCTTTTGTATTACAGTTGCATTTTTTAACCCTTATTTTTAATTCAAATTTATGAAGAGGTTTAAAAAAAAACTCCGGAAATCACGGATGATAAAAAAACTACATCGATTTTGAAAAACGCTATTAATAATAAAAAAATAAGGTCAACTTAATTATAAAAAATAAAATAAAATATGAAAAATATCTTAACAATAAAATAGTATAATAAAGAAAGGAAAAAAAAAGAAAAATTTATCGCGTCTTTATGAAAATAATTTCGTTTTTCACAAAAATGTGCTTTAAAAATTAAAATCTGGAGGCACTCCTGACATGTAAGTGTAAAACGTAGTCAGTGATAATTTTGTTTTGTATTCCTTTATTAAGTTTTCAAATATGAATCAAATATCAGTTATCAATATTAACAAAAATTAAAAAAAAATATTTGCACATCTTTTTACTTTAACCATGTAAAAATACATAATTATTTGTAATATGAAAATCGTACATAGGTTTAAAATATTTCGCTTTTGTTACTAGTTTTAATTTTACACAAAATAACAAAAAGTCCATTAAAACCTACCCGGACTGAGCCTTAAAAAAAAAAAAGGGGGGGAGGGGGGTTAAAACCCTGTATAATTCACTTTCCTTGTCCAACTTTCTAAAATGAAAAAAACCTTGCACAAATTAAAAAAGAAAAAATCATATTCTTACGAAAATTAATGCATGGGAACGCAGCTCGAACACATGTTCTTTCCCGGTTGTTTGTTTACATCTGTGCCTAGGCCATTGCCACTCTTTCAGTCATATCCCAGACGAAAAACCATGGGGAAACCACGGAATCACTAAGACTCTTCTGTCAGAAATTGTGCACGGATCTTTTAGAAAAATCGTCGATATTAAAATGAATCCTCCAAAAATTAAGCTATTTTAAAACTTTCCCAAAATAGTCAGTTTTCTTTTTTCAGACTCTGAAACTTATAAAGATTAAGTATATTGTTCAATATCTCTTACGCATGTATTTTCTGTTATCCCCTTCCCCTCCGCTAACGATCGGCGGTCAAACGCTTCGTAGTAGCCCTTGCTATTTCCAATCTTTTTTCATTCACAACATAAATATCAATTTTCTTTTTAAACTCATTTTATTAGATTCTAGAACCTATGAAGAAGTAGGTCTCAAAAATGTTTTGTGGACTGCGCTAGTAAAAGCCCTACGGAGAAAATCATCGTGCAGAATTTCTTGTTTTTCAGATGAAAAAACTCCTGTTTTTCTACATTTGAAAGGTAGCATCTCCGGGAAAGCATAACCGTAAAAACAAAGCTTGAATTAAAAAAAATAAAAATACTCTTTTCGTTGCTTTGTGGATATTTTATAAGAGATTAAAATAATAATAATAATAAAAAAAAGCTTTAGAGCTATAATGACGTCAATTCTACCCTGCAAGTTAAATTTTTCACAAAGTTTTATATAAATTTTAATATTTACGCGTGAATTATTCATTAAAAAAAATTAAAATCAACTCAAACTTTTTTGGAAACAATTAAAAATTAAAGAAAATTATGTACAGGGTTCCCACTCAATTTTACAAATAAAATTCCCTGACTTTTCCAGGTTTTCAAGGTCTATTTTTCGAAAATTCCAGTCACAAAATTTGGTTTGCGAAATAAAAAGTAGCTCAAAGTATAAAACAGAACATAGCTCGAGAAATAAAATACAACATAGTAACGTGACTTGTGATATAAATTGAATGCTCAAAAAGCATTTTCCAGGTTTATATCACCATTTTTCCAGGTTTTGCAGCAATATTTACAATTTTCCCTGATATTTCCCTGACTTTTTTCAGTAATTTCGAATTCCCTGACTTTTCCAGGTTTTCCCTGTTCTCCCTGACCCGTGGGAACCCTGTATGTATTGTCTAAAAAAGGGCTTCAATTTTTTCGATACTGATTATCAATTTTCTTTACAGCATATATTTATAAATAATTTATATTCTTAACGACTGCAATAAATTATTAACATGGATATTGATTAACATTGTTTAAAACGGCAGTTTAACATGCTACAATCATTTATAGGATAAAATTATGTTAACTGTGATGAGATATAAAAAAAAAAAAAAAAAAGTACTATTTATAATATAAATGCTCTTAAAACGTAAACATTTTATTTTAAACGCTTTTAAAAAATGCATTTATCGTTCTACAAAAGTAACCAAATATTTCTTCGCGAATTTAAATTTACAGGCACTGAAATTAAGCCTTGTAAGAAATTTTTTCGGATATGCATTATCTAAAATTTTTCGTAA
The DNA here is from genome assembly GCA_963930645.1 of Salticus scenicus. Classification (NCBI taxonomy): domain Eukaryota; kingdom Metazoa; phylum Arthropoda; class Arachnida; order Araneae; family Salticidae; genus Salticus; species Salticus scenicus. The sequence continues at coordinate 60,311,614 of OZ005652.1, read as the reverse complement.
GCTTTAAATAATTAGTATTAAATAATAACATATTAATCATGCAGTACGTAGATATTAGTTTTTAAAAAGTATAAATCATAAATTATGCCTTAAAAAGGTAAAATATAACAAATAGCATGCGCAAGCATAAAGGTTCCGCACGTGTTATTCGTTGCACATGTTTTATTTTATATACATCAAATTACAAATAAATTTTAAAAAAGAATACAGGAAAAATATATTAGTTAACATTCTTACCTGGCCACGAAAATGTAATTTAAATCGCTGAAATATATTGCTGCACATTATTTATTAGGACAACAATCCTTTCCCGATCCCGAGTAGCAAAAATAAGACAAAGAGAAAGAGCCAGCCAGAGCGAAAGAAAAGAAATGCAACAAGAAGCCAAAAGCAGGGTTGCCACAAAGATCTTTTAATACTAGCAAGGCTAAACTGGGGGCGAGTCCAGCCTCTGGAACACTTCGACCGATCCAACTGGGCCATGAGACATTTGATCCACGACCGGTCGAAAGAAAAGGCTGGCGATTCCGATCCCTCTATTGGATCAAAATCAGTGCTGCCATCTGTAGACTTAGTTTGAAATTAGCTCTAAAATATTAGAATTAAATTTGTGAAAGAAAAATTTAATTCATTAATTAAAAATGTAATTTAACTATGAATAAAAAAAGATAGATGCATATCTATTTTTTTCTATTCTGCATAGTTGGGTACATATGCAATGAGATACAATAATATTAATTATATAATTCTTTTTCGAAAATTATTAAAAAAAAAAAATAATAAAATTTTAATTTTAGAAAATTTTCCAGCAAATTTTTTTTTTAATTATTTCCCTAAATTATGCATTTTTGTATTTTAACGATATATTGTAAGCAATTTTAAGTAATATTTTATGGATTTATTATCAAGCTAATTTTTGTTAAATATTTGTAAGTTGGAATGTTGAAATTTAAAGCAAATATTTAGCATTCAAATATTTGATGTAAATAAGAAGTAGGTTCAAGTTTTATTATTATGATCTAAGGTAAGAAATATGAAACTATTATACATTGCCAAAAAAATATATAATTTAAATTTTGATTAAAATCAATGATTACCAAAAAAAAAAAAAAAAACAGTTTTTTAAATTATCACTTCATTGATTGGTTTGTAAATTCAATTAATTATGATTTCAATCAATAATATTTTAAATGTTTAATATATTTATGATTTTTTTTTTTTTAAATTTAAATACAAATTAAATATTGATTTTTAAATATTGTTAATTACTTTTATATTTGAATGCTAAAATTTAATGCAAATATATTATCAAAGCAGTACAAAACATATTTAAATTATTTTGTTAAACTGAAAATTTTACGATTGTTAGCAGGGAGCATTTTAAAATTTTATTTTATTAAATTTAAACAATATTCGATAATTTTTTTTTTTTTTTTTTTTTTTTGCATTATTGTATTATATTTCAATCCATTGCATGAATATATTTATAATTCTAAAACAATTACACAGTTCTTTACCAAAAAAAAAAAAAAAAAAATGCTTGTATACATATTCGCGTTTGTAAGGACCGATAGATGGCGGAACCAGAGCAATAACCAACGGCTAATCAGAGCAATGGATTTGTAAATGGATCAAATGACTCGGAAAAAGTTCTTGGGCGATTTGATCCTCGACCGGTCCATGGAACATATTACACTGGACGACTTTGATCCAGACCGGTCGATGAGACTGGACGCATTGTTCCAGGACCAATTGGATCGATCCTGGATCGGTCGTGAGTCTGGACCCGCCCTGGATCTGACACTCCCTCGCGATCCAGTTTAGCCTTGATACTAGTGAGTCCAGCCTCTGGAACACTTCGACCGATCAAACTGGGCCCTAGCAACACCACCTGTAATAATGCCTCCGAGCTGAGCCCTACGCCATGGAAGATCGGCCGATTTCATCCAATCCCCACGATCCAACATGTATCATAGGAAGTGTGGATAAAATCGGCCGATCTTCCATGACGTAGAGCTCAGCTCGGAGGCATTATTACAGGAGGTGTTGGCCCTAGACATTTGATCCACGACCGGTCGGAAGCAGAGGCTGGACAACTCCGATCCCTCTATTGGATCAAAATCAGTGCTGCCATCTGTAGGCTTAGTTTGAAATTAGCTCCGCACGTGTTACTATTAAATTCCGCGCGTGTTATTCGTTGCAGATGTTTTATTTTATATACATCAAATTACAAATAATAAAAAAGAATACAGGAAAAATATATCAGGTAACATTCTTACCTGAAACAAGCCACGAAAACATAATTTAAATCGGTTAAATATATTGCTGCACATTGTTACAACAATCCGTTCACGAGCAGCAAAGACAAAGAGCGAAAGAAATGCAATGCAAAGAAAAAGCCAAGAGCAGGGTTGCCACAAAGATCTTTCAATACTAGGGTGAGTGCATCGAGCTTTAATTTAGGTAGAGGGCGAAATGGCAACCCCTTTGCGTGCCCAACATCATCGAGAAGTGTCACGTGACAATAACTTTGAGATTTCTCCTTTCTCCTGTGCGCGTGAACTACTACGGTATTGTGTTAGCCGAAAGCCGAATCTTAGAGGTATTGCGCCCGCGTGGTTTGTGATCTTTCCTCGTTGTGCGTAAGCGCATAGCGTCAAGCCACAGTGGGCGCCAAGCGTGAATTCTCGCCAAACTCACTTAGCTCCGTAGAGGTCTGCCGCTACAAAGAGACGCTAGAAATAATAATAATAAATACATAACTCTTATAATATATTTGTCAAATAATATCTAATGATGTAAATAATCTTTGGTATTTACAACATAAAAAAATGTTTTTTATGGGAAAAAAAACTATTGCCAAGAAAGCGATAAGTAGCGAAAAAAGTTAGCTCAACGAAATAACATGTTGGACACGTTTTCTTCCGTAGAAAAGAATAGGGATTCGCCCTCTACTAGTATATCTGCTCGATGGGTGAGTCCAGCCTCTGGAACACTTCGACCGATCCAACTGGACCCTGACATTTGATCCACGACCGGTCGAAAGCAGAGGCTGGACAACTCCGATCCCTGTATTGGATCAAAATCAGTGCTGCCATCTGTAGGCTTAGTTTGAAATTAGCTCTATAATATTACATTATTAAATTTGTTAAAGAAAAATTTAATTCATTAATTAAAAATATAATTTAACTATGAATAAAAAAAAAGATAGATGCATATCTATTTTTTAGTATTCTGCATAGTTGGGTACATATGCACTGAGATACAATAATATTAATTATATAATTATTTTTCGAAAATTATTTAAATAAAAAAATAATAACAATAAAATTTTAATTTTAGAATTTTTTTCAGCAAAAATTTTTATAATTATTTCCCTCAATTATGCATTATTGTATTTTAATGATACACTGTAAACAATTAAGTTTTATTTTATGGATTTATTATCAAGCTAATTTTTGTTAAATATTTTTAAGTTGGAATGCTGAAATTTAAAACAAATATTTAGCATTGAAATATTCGATGTAAATAAGAAGTAGGTTCAAGTTTCATTATGATCTAAGGTAAGAAATATAAAACTATTAAACATTGCAAAAAAATTATTAAATTTAAATTTAAATCAATGATTACAAAAAAAAAAAAAAAAAAAAAAAAGAAAAAACAGTTTTTTAAATTATCATTCATTTTATTGAAATTTTCATTAAATTGCTTTGTTAAATTCAATTAATTCTGATTTTAATCAATAATATTTTAAATGTTTAATATATTTATGATTTTGTATTAATATAATTATTATTTAAATACAAATTAAATGTTCATTTTTAAATATTGTTAATTATTTTTATGTTTGAATGCTGAAATTTAATGCAAATATTTAGTATTCAAACATAAAAATGTTTCATAAAAATTAACTGATCGATAAATTGTTAGCAGGGAGCATTTTATAACTTTATTTTATTAAATTTAAATAATATTCGATGAATTTTAATTTGTATTATTGTATATTTCAATCCATTGCATGCATATATTTATAATTCTAAAACAATTATACAGTTATTTACAAAAAAAAAAAAAAAAAAAAAAAAAAAAGCTTGTATGCATATTCACGTTTGTAAGGACCGATAGATGGCGTAACCAGAGCAATAACCAATGTCCAATCATAGCAATGAATTTGTAAATGGGTCAAATGACTCGGAAAAATTTCTTGGCGATTTGATCCACGACCGGCCCATGGAGCACATTACACTGGACGACTTTGATCTAGACCGGTCGATGAGACTGAGCGCTTTGTTCCACGACCAATTGGATCTCTCCTGGATCGGTCGAGAGCCTGAACCCTCGGAGGAAGGATAGAATTGGAGAGGGCTCGTTTAAGTGAAGCTCCAACTGTAACCGGTTCAGCCATATTGGTGCACTCCAAACGTTTACGAAAAACGTGTTGGGTAGTGCAAATTATGATATATTTTATTAGTGTTTTTCTTACGAATCAAAGTTTCATTTTAAAAATTTAGCGTATTTATAATTATATGTATAATTAATAATGCCGTCTTGTTCGGCATTTGGCTGGACCATCAGAGAAAATTCCGGGGATAACTTTTCAATAACTTTGAAAGATGAGAAATGCTGGTTTTGAACCCAGGTCGTATTCATCTACACAGCTGTTCCTATTGTTTTCTCTGCAATTCAGTACATACATGATAGGACTCTTCAGAAAGACATCCCCCTACAGAGGAGGGTATCTCCTTTGAGACCGAAGTCGTAGATAATTGGACTTAACACAAGCACCAATACCATTTTTGAAATTAGTTAATTTTCAGTAAATATATATATATATATATTATATAATGCGTTTGATATTAATAGAAAAGAATGAGAACGAAGAATAGTTAGTCAATTAAATCACCACAGAAACATACACAGGCCAAACTAAGTAACTAGTTATCTTGATTGATTTTTTGATCTAAATTGATTTAATTTATATATATATGTAGATAGATAGAAAATTAACTAATTTAAAAAATGGTGTTGGTGCTTGGGTAAATTATTGGCCCAATTATCTACATCAGGGTGGGTGGGAGGGGGGGGGTTTGTTATTTTTTGCATTGAATATTAAAGCGCCTAGTTTCATTTCTAATATTTTACAAAAATTTGCAATGTAAATTCTTTATTATTATTATTGTTATTATTATTCAAACAAAATTGCTTGTTTTTATTGCACAAGAAAACATATTGCCACAAGTAACTCATTCAAGTGCAAGGGTTTAAAAAAACAATTGATATGAAATAAAACAATTTTTTCATATCATTATAACTAACAGGGATCAAGAAAACTATTTTAGAAGGGTTTTATCAACTTCTACATACTTGCCAACCTTTTAATAAAAAAAAAAAGTATATTTTAAAAATTGACATTTTAAACAATATAGACTGAATTTATATAAATATATAATTGATAAAAAGGAAAATATATGAACATTTACATAAGATTTTCTAAAAATAGTAATATTCTTTAAATAAATAGCCCATCTTTCAAATAAAATATTGAGATTATGTATATTAAAGAATTAATTTCAAATCCCCAAAAATAGGACAAAGACAATATCGCCTTACATTTGTAGCAGATTTTGCTTTATTAAAGAAAGAACAATTAAATTGTTCATAACAATTTTAAATTAAATTTTCATTAAATTTCAGATAATGAGGATCATAATTTAGTTTTTAATTTTGTTATCTTGCTGAAAATACACTCATAATGACTATGTAAATATATTTAATTACAAAAGCATTATTTAAAAAACCCAAACATTTAAAATTATTTTGAGATAATTAAAATCAATATTGCAAATTTTACACTTACATTTATTAAGCCTCACAGCATAGCAGCGCCACCTGTTGGGAAATTTACTACAAAGTGTTATCAGGATAAAATCCCATTAAGATCCGATTAAATATAAAATTTTACGAAATTATACACAACAGAAGATGAAATATAGCTTTATTTTAAATGGGAGTAATATGCATAGTAGCGCCACCTGATGGGCGATTTACTCCGAAATATTATCAGTACCAATTCATATGAACATTTAACTAAATATAAAGTTTTGTAGAATTTTGCCCATTACTTAATGAGATACAGCACCCACAAATTTTGATAACACATACACGATACACAGTCAGACTTGCATCTTTAAAAATGGTCAAATGATTTTCAAGGCTTTACAAAACGTGTAAATGCATCAAAAATTTTCACGAATTCAATACTTTCTTCTTCTGAATAGAAAAAAATAATAAAAATCGTTATTTTTATCATTATCACAGTTTCAAATAGAAAGCAACCTATGTTCTCGCCAATTTAACATAATCTTAAAAACTGTATTTCTTATAAGTTTTTAGCTTTTTCAATGAGACATTTAACTTTAAATAAGAATGTTTTTCAAGGCCGCTGTGTTGTGTAATTTTACGGCATGAAAAAGGAAAAGACGATGAAATGCTCCTGCTTTTATTTCATTATATTAAAAAAAAAAAAAAAAAAAAAAAAAAAAATTACAATAATCTGGTGTGTCACTCACACGACTTACTCTTATCCTGAAATTTAATACTATAAATACAGGTTGAAGATTAAGAGGTATGATAACGATGTTATGTAAACCTATGTTAAACAATTCAAATTAGACTTCAGGAGAGATTTATATTATAATTAGTTCTGTGTGAGGGGAGCTACCGCCCCCTCAACCCGCCGGTTTATTAATGCACCTACATTTATATAGAATATGATTTGGTTATTAAAAAATAATTCTGTTTTTAAAAAATAATTTATTAAAATTATTATTTAAAAAAATTATCTTTTATGATAATGCAGACGATTTCCTTATTAGAGAAGTAGTATAACACCAAATATAATAATAAAAAAAAAAAAAAAAAAAAATGTTAAAAGTAAAAAAAAATCGATAATTTTGTTTTAAATTATCGCAGATCAATGGTTCAACCATTCGATTTAAAGGTACTGGCGAGCTCTTTTGAAAGATACCCCTCATGAAAATTTACTCCCCTCGAGGGGGGACTTCCCCCCCCCCAGGGGGGCAGGCAAGGCTCCTGCATACACAATATTTTTTCCCCTGTTGAGTATCTTTATTAGAAAAAATATATATTCGTTTCATTTGGTTTAGTGCAATCTATAGATGTTAAACACTACTTACCTGCAATTTCCCCCATAGACGTAATGTATTTGAATAATTTTGAGTGTCCCTGTACACGAACCATTAGATTGATCTTAACGAAAAGTTTAGAGTAGCATCCTTTTATGATACAAATTTAGAATACCAAGTTTGAACTTTCTGCCATAATTTGTTTTTGAGATATGCTGATAACAGACACACACACACAGAGGCTCACACACACAGACCATTTGCTAAAAATATGATTTTCGTATTCAGGGGACCTCAGAACATGTAAATATAACAAAAACTCGCGTTCGAAATTTTGACCCAAAAACAATACTTATGGGTAAGAGAAAGTAAAAAAAAAAAGATTGATACATTAAACAAAAAATATTCTTTAGTATTTTTGAAGGGTAAACAAACCGTGATTTATACCGTTTTTTCGTACGTTTAACTCTAACGGCAATAGAATTTAAGAGAATGTTTTGGGTGCACAGTTAAAGGGACAGGAGTTAAAGGGACCTGATACAGCTACTTCACTCTTTCTCCATTGAAAACCGGCTGTCGCCGTCTCCATTCTTATCCTTCCTCCGAGTCTGAACCCACAGACTAAGGAAACACTTAGACCGGGCAAGGCGGTTCTAAAAGTGAAGTCTCAACTGTAACCGAGCCGCCATATTGGTATAAGCAAAACCACAGACTAAGGAAACACTCAATCAAAAACTGGAGGTCGAAAATTTTTGTACTCCAGAACAATACTTTCATCTTATGTCTATAGAATTAATAAAGGGATAAGATGAATATATTTAAACAGTTTTATTTGACATATTTCTGTGTGAAAGGAACAAGACAGCCCCCCGACCCCAATTTTGATGCGATGTATAAGTAATTTTATAGACTATGCTTTGCTGGTCATTATATTTAAATGAATTCTCAAAATACTATATCATTAATAACAATATGAAAAAAAATCTTTAAAATAAATAAGTCATTGAAATTGGTCGAAATCTAAGTTGTAGTGGATTTCCTGCTCGCCACGCATCGAGTCTGAAGCCCCCGATGCGTTTGGAAGCACCTTACCTGTTTTTTACTCCCTCTCCCTCGCTGTGAAGTTGAAAGTTTTGCTAAATCCCATTAAATTGTTTATTGCATATACGTAAGTCCACACCTACGCACCAAAATTAGCATGAAAATTAATCTTACTGAGATAATTTAAAGCAAAGTTATGCTTGGAAACGTGTTTATTGCCCCCCTCTCATCCCTAAGAGGGGAAAGGGGATAAATTTCGCAAATACCCGTTACAATGGGTATTGAATATATGTAAATAAGCTACACACCAAAATTTCTGACCTCAAATCCTATAGGTTTCCCCTGACAAATTTACCACTAAAAGGGAGCTCGAATTTGCCCCCGTAAAATGCGAAAATCACAAAAAAACAAAAAATCAGTTTTTGGAACTATCCAACGCTTGGTGGTTTTTATATCTTTGTGCTGTTACTGGTAGAGTATTTGCTAAATCTGCCTCTGAAAATCGCCCCCCTCTTCCCTTAAAAATCTAAAATCCCGGAAAATGATTTCTACTGAATTCAAGTCTCCCGATCTGCAATTTCTTCACCGTGAAGTAGTTTGAAGCCTAATTGTGCTAATAAAGGTGTTTTGCCTACTGCACCCCATGCGGGGGGGGATATAGTAAAATCCATTCTTAGTAGGGGTCAGGGTTCTTAAATCAACCTGCTCACTAAAATTTGTGACTGTATCTCCCATAGAATCCACACGGGTGTGTTGAGTCAGTGAATCAGTGAGTTTACTCTTATACATATAGAAAGAGATTTTTTTTGCCCCCCCCTCCCCCCTTGTTGTCAAAATTTTTTTTAGATATTCTGTAATATCTGTTTTTAATATCTTGAAGTTAGAACCTTTTGGATATTTATTTTTTTCATTGAGAAATAAAACAAATGTGAACTAGTATGTTGTGGCCACCACAAGACTTTCTTCTATATTTTCCTATACATATTCAATCAGTAACAATATTTAAAAAAAAAAAAGTGCGATTTTTTTTTCTCAGTTTTTTTTTTTTTTTTTTTTTTTTTGTTAAAAGCAATACATATTCAAATAGTAACAATAATAATAAAAAAAATAATAATAAGATTTTTTTTTTGGTTAAAAGTAAAAAAATCGATAACTTCGTTTTAAATTATCACAGATTTATAGTTCAACATTCATTTTAAAGGTATTGACGAGATCTTTCAAAAGATACCCATCTTCAAAATTTACCAGGGGGGTAGCGATGTCCCCACATGCACAGAAATTTTTTCCTAGTTAACTATTACTATTATCAATAACTCATATTAATTTTACAATCATAAGTTAAAAATAACTCTCATTATGTACATTTATACGACATTTTGTCCTATACTGCCATGTTAAAAATTTAGAAAAAATGAGATCACAGCGCCACCTGTTGAGCGATTGATCCCCAAATGCAATCAGCACCAGTTTATGTCGGGGACCAACTAAATACCAAGTTTGGTTAAATTTCGTTAAAAAAAAAAAAAAAAGAATTACGATTTTTTTTCTAAGTTCTTTTTTTGTTAAAAATAATACATATTCAACCAGTAACAATATTAAAAAAAAAAAAAAAAAAAAGAATTACGATTTTTTTTCTAAGTTCTTTTTTTGTTAAAAATAATACATATTCAACCAGTAACAATATTAAAAAAAAAAAAAAAAAAAAAACTATTTTTTTTCTAAGTTTTTTTTGTTAAAAGTAAAAAAAATCGATAACTTTGTTTTAAATTATCACAGATTTATGGTTCAGCCATTCGTTTTAAAGGTATTGACGAGACCTTTCGAAAGATACCCATCTTGAAACTTTGCCCCCCCCCGGGGGGTGGGGGAACCGATGCCCCCACATGCACAAAATTTTTTTCCCAGTTAACTATTACTATTATCAACGAGACCTTTCGAAAGATACCCATCTTGAAAATTTACTTCCACGGGGGGTACTTCCCCCCAGGGGGGGGGGGAACCGATGCTCCCACATGCAAAAATTTTTTTTTCTAGTTAACTATTACTATTATCAATAACTCATATTAATTTTGCAACTCATATTATTTTTGGTTCGTGAGATACAGCGTCCACAAAAAAATGATACAAACAGACAGACAGCGACAGACAGACAGACATTTTCTAAAAATTATTTATTCGTGTTCTGGACATCCCAAAACATGTAAATCCATCAAAAAACGGAGGTCGAAAATTTTCGCGAATCCAATACTATATTACATATAGAAGAAAGTAAAAAATACGTTTTAATCCCGTTCTTGCCCCCCCCTTCTCCCTGAGGGGGGGGGGTTATTAAAAAAAAAATTATGCCAGAAATCTTCGCGGGAGTGTACTCGACAACTTCACAAAGTTTCATGGCGATCGGATGAATGGTGTTGTAATGGATGAAGGATAAACAGACAGACATGCATTCGTTTTTACATATACAGATTGCAATGTTACTGGTTTCTTGCTTGTACCAATATGGCCGCCGGTCGCTCTAAGCGCCTTACAGTTACTTCACTTTTCCCCATTCAAGAAAGCCGTCTGACCGGGTCTAAGTATTTCCTTAGTCTGTGTCTGAACCAACGAGATATATAAAGTAGAGTGCTAAATGGTAACCCTTGAGAAGGTCCAAGATGAATCATGTGACATGCTTTCCTTGCACATGCGTATTCGGTGGTTTCCTTGGTAACAGCTCATTTTCAGTACATTTCTATGGCAACGGTTTCAATGTTTTTGTTTACTTTACGTAGTTTAATATTCTTTTGTTCTAAACCATTTTGATTTTGATTTTACTTCTTTTTTATTTCGTGTAGTTGAACTTTAACCGACAAAATGCTTAAAAATAGTTGAAAAATTATTATTTGTTGTTAAATTTAGCTCTTTAAAAGTTTAAATTTTCTTTTATAAACACTTTTAAAGTTTATTGAGAAACGATGAAAAGAAAGGTATTTTATTATTTATTAAAATGTGAAATATGTGTAAAATTATTTTAAAAGGAATTTATTTCGGTCATAGGACTGTCATGTTACCTAATAATAATGATAATTTGTTGAACTGATATTTTAAATGCCAAAATAGCGATAAAGGGCCAAACACAGCAACCTATTCAAGCATGTCACGTGATTCATCTTGAACCACGGAAAGCTAATCCTTCATCCATTGAATCAGCACTCTAATTTATATATCTCGTTGGTCTGAACCCGTCCATCAAAGTTCTTTGGTTGCCAACTCCAAAAAAATTAAGCCCCTAAATTCAAGTTAAAATTCCCCTAAAAGTCCCTAATTTTTTTGTAAAAATCCCCTAAAAAAGTCCCCAGATTTTTAGCTTTAATGGACTTTATTCACGTGACGTCACTGGTGGTATATAAAACTGTAAACAAGAAACACTTGGACGTGTTTACATTTTCATCCTCCATTTTTTCTCACTCGCGCTGTCGTCTCGTTTCGCTTGTGTTAGTAGATTATTTTTGTTTGAGTACTTAAGAGCAGCTTACTAGTATTTTAATAAAAATAAAAATATTAAGTTCTTTTCTAGGTACTCCGATGACGCTTGGGATTTTTCTCAACAGAATATTTCAGAATATATCCATGAATAATAAATGTCATTATCAAGATGTAAATTTAAAGGCAAGCGTTAGAGGTTTAAAAATCTATCGCAATAAATTTATAATTGATGTGAAATTTCCAGAAAATAGTTTAAATGAAACCGTTGCAATTTGTAGCGTTCTACGTGCTGGATTTTGAGTAATTGTGTTGTGTATAAGGTAGATACTAAAACCGACATATTGAGCAATGAGGTGAGTTTGTAAAAATCTTTTTTTTTTAATTCTTTAAATCTCATTCTTATTCTCAGTTATAATTTACCCTAAATGTGTGCTATTTAAACTGATGGATTATTTTTTTTTAATCTGTTTTTAAAAGTGCAAATTATTGTTTGTTTGATACTAATGTTTTCTTATGTTTCGTTTCAAATTGTAATCGTTACTGTAAAAAGTACATTTAACTTATTCATTTTTAACTTGTTTTTTTTTTTTTTTTTTTTCTTTTTTTTTTTTTTCTTTTTTAAATCTGAACTTAAGAAAAGCTTGAGTAGCCGTAATTAAACACCCAGTCATTTATGATCTAGCTTCTAAACAACAGTAAATTCGATGCAATAATCGCAGAAAATGTTATTTGTTTTTGATTTTCCCAAATACAAAAATTTATTTATATTGGCATAAAATCTACTTTGTTCATTATCATGAAAATGCCCACCAACTTATGCTAATATCAGTCTCATTTCTTTCAAGTTGAAAGCTTTTTACACTACCCTTGTCACAAGAGTAGATATAACTATAATACTATAAGTGCAATTGCAATTACTATAACTACATTACTATATTGTACTCAGTATACTTATTTTAAAATGGAAACTGCATTATATAAGATGCTTGATGCATATAATATTATTCATTTGTATGCTGTAATCTGATTACGTAATGTATGTTTATTGTGAAGCTCAGTATGAAGAATTGCAGTGATGTTTTTATATCAGTTTAGTGAAACACTCCATTATTTTTGAAATTCTTACTGTCATTCATATGCCATTTCATTTTAAAAGTTAAAAAAAAAATATATATAGTCATTATAGACTTCACATGTTGTATTCTACACATGATATTTGGTGTAATTTTTAAAAACTCATCCAACTGTAATCAATATCTTTTTGTTTTATATATTTTTTTATTTGAATTATGAGAGAAAATCTTTATATGGATAATTCATAAGTGTGTTTGTGCAATATAAATGTAAAATAAAAAAAAAAAATTAATTTCTGAACCAAAAAGTAATAATCAATCAGTAAAAATGTATAATGATTAAGTTTTTAAACCTTAATATGAATAAAGCTGTTGACTAGTGCCATTTTAATCTATTGTAAGCAAATAAATTTAAAGTATTTATACATTTAATTTATACTTAATTATTCTGTATTTTCCCCTTTACTAATATTTCTAATATATATATATGTGGAAGTAATGAACAGAGAGAGAAGAAAAGTAATAAAATTAATTACCCCAGGTGCAAGCGAAACAGATTGCACCATTCAGGAGACAGCCGGTCTGGCTACGATGATGAAACAGAACTCTTTTTTTTTATTTGTTCTTTTACTTGGTTTGACTTTTCTATGTGAAAAAGAACGAGCTTGATCTCAGTGAACAGTTAAGCTTTGGATATGTAATCATTAACATACCAGCCTAAGTGGCTTTGATTATCTACGTGCTAATTAATCTGAAATGCGTCCTAAGTGGACTTAAATATGTTTTTTTGGACCTATGTGGTCATTTGTGTAAATAATATTGTACATAGTTATTTTTTTTATTAAACTTCAATTAATTTAATAATTAATTCTCAGTGCTCTTTCTAGCCTCTCACTACATTTGGGGGCTCGACCGGGATAATGAGCGAAAAAAAGTATTAATTAATTAACACAGTATTTAGTAATTAATTATTTTATTATTAGTATTCTAAGTGAATATCTTCAGAGACTGACTTAGTGTCGTAGGAAATAACTTGGTGTTATGATAATGACTTTGTGTTTGGATAAAAACGAAATTAAATGACTTTGTGTTTGGATAAGGATAAAAAACTTTGTGTTTATGAATAGACTATGGGAAAACTTTGTGTTTAAGTTTATTGCAACGGACAGCGGAAAAAGTAGCATCTTGTGGATTTATAAATCTGGATCATTAAAGCCGATTCATCGAGTGGGTTACTGATTCGTCGTTTTTCTTCGTCGGGGAACAAGAACTGTGAGTACAATTTTTTTCTATATTTATTTGAAGAATGTCTTTTCTTCGGAAAGCCCGAAAGGAAGATTTGTTACGAGTCGCTGCAGAGTTGGATCTAGAAATACCAGAAAATGCTACTGTAATTAAATTAAAAGAATTAATTGTGAGTCAAAAAAATTTTGATGAAGAATTTTGTAAAAATTTAGTAGATAGCGTGATCGCTGAAAGAATAGAAAAAAATGAACGAGAAAAACTACTGCTCGAACAAGAAAGAGAGCAGAAAGACCGCGAATTTGAGCTAGAGAAACTGAGATTAACGAGTAATCGAAATGATACTCAGGGAGCGAACCCGAACACTTCAGAATCTTCTAGTGTTCCAAACAGAAGTAAAGAGTTAGCAAAGATAATGAAATGTTTTGATTCAACAAATCCTAATAATGATATTAGTACATATCTTCAGCTTTTTGAGCGTCTAGCATCAAGAGTAAATATAGAGAAAAAAGATTACGTAACGCATATTTTGGGATTGCTTCCCTTGGAAATAGCACAAATTGTAACACGAGTACCAGTTGAATCCGAGAATGATTATGATTATATTAAAAGTATGTTATTAAAACGATTCAAGCTTACACCGGAACAATTTCGTCAGAAATTTTTATCGCATAAAAAAGAGAACAATTCGACTTGGCGAGACTTCGCCTTTGAACTTAATCATTTTTTCGAAGAATGGATTGAAGGTTTGAAAGTATGCGATTTTAATGATTTAAAAGAACTGATAGTTGCAGATCAATTAAAGAGAAGAGCTCCGTTAGAAATTCGGACTCATTATTTAGACGAATGGCATAGATTAAAAACGATAGAAAAAATAGTCGAAAAATTAGAAGAGTATGAAAGTGCTAGATTTAACATCGGGAAACCGGAAGTAAATCCAGAAACGAAACAAAGCAAGATGTACGCACAAAATGTTAAGAAAAATGTATCGAGTGACTCGAACCAGAGAAATAAACAATCGACCTTACGTGCTTACCCAAATAGTAATACTGCTAATAATGATTATTTTGCCAATAAAAAGTGTTATTTTTGTTCTAATTATGGGCACATAAGTGCGCAGTGTAAACTTAAATTTAAAAAAGAACAAAATAATAGTAATGATAAAAGTGTGAATAATTGTATTGTAAACCAGGCATATGCTAAGATAGAAAAGATTATAAAGATTAATGATATTTCTAGGCCAGCTGTAATCGATACTGGCTCCGAGATTACACTGATTAGTGAAAGTTTCTATAAAGATCTAGGGTCACCACATTTAAGAGATAGTAAAATGTTAATTAAAGGTATAGGGAAAAATACTGTCAAAGTTAAAGGATATTTTATGGCAGATATAGCTGTTGATGACATTTTACTTAAAACTAATGTTTTTGTTGTAGAAGATTTACAATATTCTGCTATTATTGGTATGGATGTATTGTCCAATTTAAAGTTTAATTTTTCGAAAGGAGAAATTGAATTTAATTGTGTAAATGTCATTGATTTAGTCCAAAATAATGAAAAATATTGTGTTTCTAGAAATGTTATATCCCCTTTTGAAATATATAACCCAGAGTCAGATGTGCGTAATGTAAAAACAACAAAACCGAAAGATGTTTCCTCCGGTCAAAGTGACGATTCATCTTTTGACCCGAAGATTTTTAATTATTTAATGGTTGATATAATTGATGACTCTAGAGAAAGTATTTTAGATACTAGCCATATATTAAATGCTAATGTACGTGAACAATTGATTCGCATGATTACAGGGTACACTCCACGTGAAATACAAAGTACTGATGTAAAAATGAAAATAATTTTGAATGATGAAATTCCTATATGTCAGAGAGCTAGTCGTCTCCCCATAACAGAACAAGCTATTGTAGAGAAACAAATTCAAGAATGGCTTGAACAGAAAATTATAAAACCTAGTTGTTCAGATTTCGCATCACCAATTGTACTAAGTAAGAAAAAAGATGGAAGTACTAGAATTTGTTTGGATTACCGTAGGCTGAATAAGAAAATCGTTAAAGACAGGTTCCCGTTGCCCCTTATTGAAGATGTAATCGATAAGTTGGAAGATTCATGTGTATTTACGACACTAGACTTAAAAAATGGTTTTTTCCATGTTGACATTGAAAAAGATAGTACGAAATATACATCATTTGTAACTCACGAGGGACAATACGAGTTTTTAAAAGCACCATTTGGGTTGTGTACAAGTCCATCAGTATTCGAGAGATATATTTTTCATATTTTCAGAGACTTACTTAGGGATAAAACCGTAATAATTTACGTCGATGATCTGATAATACCATCAAAAAATGAAGAGGAAGGGCTACGTAAACTTCAATTAGTATTAGAAACAGCTGCTAGCTACGGATTAAACTTAAATTTCAAGAAATGCCAATTTTTAAAACGTAAGATAGAATTTTTGGGATACCTAATTGAAAACGGTACTATTAAGCCTTCGCCATCAAAAACTCTGGCTGTAGAAAATTTTCCCACCCCTAAAAACATTAAACAAGTTCAAAGCTTTTTAGGTCTAACAGGGTATTTTCGAAAATTTATTAAAGATTATTCCAAAATCGCGAAACCATTGAGTGATCTCCTTAGAGAAAATAACGAATTCAATTTTGGCCATGAACAAAAGAAAGCTTTTCAGGATTTAAAGAAAATACTGAGTTGTGAACCAGTACTTCATATTTTTAAACAAGGGCCTAAATTAGAATTACACACGGATGCTAGCAGTATCGGGTTTGGTGCAGTATTATTACAATTAGGAGATGATGAGAAAATGCATCCAATCCAGTACATGAGCAAGAAAACCAATGCGCAACAGGAAAAGTATCCTAGTTATGAATTAGAAATTTTATCAGTGATTGAGGCTTTGAAAAAATTCAGAAATTATTTACTAGGAACAAAATTTAAAATATTCACAGATTGTTCGGCATTTCAACAGACTATGTCTAAAAAAGACTTATCGCCTAAAATAGCTCGTTGGGCATTACTTTTAGAGGAATTTGACTATGAAATAATTCATAGACCCGCTTCACAAATGAAACATGTAGATGCTTTAAGCAGAAATGTAAATGTTGTCGACACTCAATCCTTAGATGACGAGGTAACACATAAAATAGCAAATTCTCAAAACGATGACGAAAATATACGAGTAATAAAAGAATTAATGGAAAATGGGAAAGAAGACAATTATTTAGTCAAAAACGATGTACTGTACAGGTATGATGCGGGCAGAGAATTGTTAGTTGTACCAGAAAATATGCAGTCAGAAATAATAAGACAAATACATCAAAAAGGACATTTTGCTTCAGCGAAGACAGAAGAAATAGTGAAAAGAGATTTTTACATTCCAGGTGCGAGAAAGAAAATAGAAAATGTTATAGCCAATTGCGTGAAATGTATTCTATGCAATAAGAAAAGTGGAAAACCTGAAGGATATTTGAATCCTATTCCGAAGGAAAATGTACCGCTAGGCACCTATCATATTGATTTTATTGGACCGTTACCATCTACCAATAAAAAATATCAGCATATTTTCACTGTGATTGACGGATTTACAAAATTTGCTTGGCTATATCCGGTCAAAACCACGAGTGCAGAAGAAGCTTTAGATAAGCTGAAACTTCAACAAACAACCTTTGGAAACCCATCGCGAATTATAACAGACAAAGGAAGTGCATTTCGATCTAAGGAATTCGAAGAATATTGCCATGCGGAAAACATCGAGCATGTTCCAATTACGACAGGAGTGCCAAGAGGAAATGGGCAAATCGAACGTTTGCACAGGACTCTAATACCCGTCTTGTCTAAATTATCCATTGAAGATCCCACCAAGTGGTACAAGAATGTCAGTACTGTACAAAGAATATTGAACAGCACGACGACAAGGAGTACAAAATTTACACCTTTTCAACTACTAACAGGAGTTAAGATGAAAAACAAAGAGGATCTCATCGTCAAAAGTCTTTTAGAAGAGGAGTACAGAAAAAGGTTCATGGAAGACAGGGAAGAATTAAGAGACTATGCTAAACAACAAATCGAGAAAATTCAGGAAGAGAATAAAAAGCAATATGATAAAAAGCGCAAGAGAGCACATAAGTATCATATAGGGGACCTAGTTGCCATCCAACGTACCCAATTTGGATCAGGTCTCAAACTACGAATTAAATATTTTGGTCCCTATGAGGTGACAAAAGTTAAGGCAAATGATAGATACGATGTTCAAAAAGTTGGTCAGCATGAAGGACCAAATATAACATCAACTGCCGCAGATATGATGAAAAACTGGACGAGGTCCAATTAGACAGAAAAGAAAAAAAAACATTTTATTGTATATGTATTGTTTTCCATATTTTAGAATCTCTCTGTCGCTTGTTTTATTTCTTTTTTGTATTTTTCAGATCCTTGGTGGACAGACTTGATGAGTCCCAGACTTGCAACTTCGAGGTCGAAGCTGGCGCAGGATAGCCGAATTATGTGGAAGTAATGAACAGAGAGAGAAGAAAAGTAATAAAATTAATTACCCCAGGTGCAAGCGAAACAGATTGCACCATTCAGGAGACAGCCGGTCTGGCTACGATGATGAAACAGAACTCTTTTTTTTTATTTGTTCTTTTACTTGGTTTGACTTTTCTATGTGAAAAAGAACGAGCTTGATCTCAGTGAACAGTTAAGCTTTGGATATGTAATCATTAACATACCAGCCTAAGTGGCTTTGATTATCTACGTGCTAATTAATCTGAAATGCGTCCTAAGTGGACTTAAATATGTTTTTTTGGACCTATGTGGTCATTTGTGTAAATAATATTGTACATAGTTATTTTTTTTATTAAACTTCAATTAATTTAATAATTAATTCTCAGTGCTCTTTCTAGCCTCCCACTACATATATATATATGTAATATATTATAAATAATATTAAAATGATGAGTTCCGTTGTTTACACGGACTGGTGCAACGATCCTCTTATGGAGTAAAATAGAAGTCCAGACATCTTATATAAGAAAATAGGAGTCCATTTGAGCAACGAATATCCTTTATTAAGTTCTAAAGACAGTGACAATATATGATGATGCAGTCATGGGCCAGTACGAAGACATCCGGAGCGGTATATCCCTGTAAAAGGTGCCGATGGCCGGCACTTTCGGTGAACCCCGAAGGGCCGCGCGAATCTACTTCGTAAACTTTACATGATGGAATATTAGTTGACGTGAATTTACTAGACAAATGATGGTCTTAAAAAGCCACGAGTTTTCGCGTGCTCCCGTTTTTATACTGCATATTTCGGCGGGAACTGAGACTATTCTTATGAATGCTTATTGGATAATTAGCTAATCTAAAATCCGCCTACCTTTTACGATTGGTTGACCCGGGCATCCAGGATTTATTATTTTGCAATGCTTTACCGTTTATTCCGACTATTGCATAATTTTGATTACGAAATTTCTTCTAATAGCGATTCCCGCGCTACGACGTGCTTTGCTGAAAAACTAACTTTACTGGGGCGCTAAAAAAGAACTCTCACAAAGTTGTTCTTAAAATTAAGATTTATTCTAAGATATTAATATTAAGTTATCACTTAATATTAATTTAAATACTAATTTAGAATCTTGCTTATTTTATCCTTTCATATATTTTTTCAATTGTTATGTTATACATGTGTTTATTACAGTAATCATAAAATACATACAAAGGATATTCATGTTTTAATGGCGTCTTGCTGTTTTCAAATGAGAGATAAGAAGTGTCATTAGATGATGTAGGGGCATCTCTAGGTCAACGAGGAAATTTCTATCCACTTATAAAGTAGATGAAGGAGAAAAAGAAGATATTTCAAGAAAATTTCTTTTTTTAGCATAATGTCACTTTATGATACATTGTGCTATAAAGAAGTTTTCTTAAACATTTAATGACAGAGGATTTTACTTTCATGGAGACTTATAAGAATGAAGATTATCTACCGACTGATGCAGTTTCTGTTAATGCAGGCTTTGGTAAAGTTCTGTAAAATTTTCAGATGCTTTGTTGATTAGGTGATTATTATTATTATTTTAAGTTAAAGGTAATATTGTAGTATGGCATTATATTGCTTCTTTTTGTACACTAATTCTTTGGAAATTAGCTCTTTATAATTTTGTTACTTTTCTTTATAATACTTAGAATGAGTTTAGGAATTTGTGTGGAAAAAGGAGGGGGGAAAAAGCACTGGTGAAAAATGTTGGCTAATAAAGAGTTAAAAGTAAAGAAAAATGTTAAGTAAATTTCTTTACAGCATAAGTTTATTTCAAAACAAACTATGCTAAAAAGAAGTTTTCTTAATACAATTTCTAGAAGTGATGAATTGGATGAAAAAAACATAAAAAATATCTGAATTGAAGAAAACTTTTCTAACTTAGTGCTCATACTATATCGAAAGCTTTCTGATACAGCCAGTTTGCACAATGTAAGTATTAACATTAATTTTTTTAAGCTATTGTATAGCTTTTATCGCGGGCTTTAAGCGCGGCGACCGAATCGAAAAATTCCGTAACGAAAAAAAAACCTAACACAGTTCGGTAGACTTCGGCTGTACGAAGCTCGCACAGATCGAGACGAGCTGCTCCGAAATCGGACGAATACATAAGCAGCTGTTTGTGAGAAAGTATATAGGTGTATAGGTATCTATCATCTGTGTACAACAGTTAATAGCTGTACGCGTGAAATTTGTGTATAAAGTAGAACAGATAAAACTTGAATATCTCCATTCGACTTGCAGGCCTTTAAAACCTATTAAATACCTTTTCTCTATTAAAATTTATTATCTTATCATTATTGTTATCTTATCATTATTGTTATCTTATTCATTAATATCAAAGAAAAACCTTGAATATCCCCATTCGACTTGCAGGCCTTTAAAACCTATTAAATACCTTTTCTCTATTAAAATTTGTTTTATATCGGTCACCACGCTCAAAAAGTGTAACTTGAATTAATATCAAAGAAAAAACTTGAATATCCCCATTCGACTTGCAGGCCTTTAAAACCTATTAAATACCTTTTCTCTATTGAAATTTGTTTTCTTATCGGTCACCACGCTCAAAACGTGTAACTTGAATTAATATCAAAGAAAAAACTTGAATATCCCCATTCGACTTGCAGGCCTTTAAAACCTATTAAAATACCTTTTCTCTATTAAAATTTCTTTTCTCATCATTATTGTTATCTTATCATTATTGTTATCTTATTCATTAATATCAAAGAACAAACTTGAATATCCCCATTCGACTAGCAGGCCTTTAAAACCTATTAAATACCTTTTCTCTATTAAAATTTGTTTTCTTATCGGTCACCACGCTCAAAAAGTGTAACTTGAATTAATATCAAAGTAAAAAATTGAATATCCCCATTCGACTTGCAGGCCTTTAAAACCTATTAAAATACCTTTTCTCTATTAAAATTTGTTTTCTTATCATTATTGTTATCTTATTCATTAATATCAAAGATAAACCTTGAATATCCCCATTCGACTTGCAGGCCTTTAAAACCTATTAAATACCTTTTCTCTATTAAAATTTGTTTTATATCGGTCACCACGCTCAAAAAGTGTAACGTGAATTAATATCAAAGAAAAAACTTGTATATCCCCATTCGACATGCAGACCTTTAAAACCTATTAAAATACCTTTTCTCTATTAAAATTTGTTTTCTTATTATTGTTATCTTATTCATTAATATCAAAGAAAAAACTTGAATATCCCCATTCGACATGCAGGCCTTTAAAACCTATTAAATACCTTTTCTCTATTAAAATTTGTTTTCTTATCGGTCACCACGCTCAAAAAGTGTAACTTGAAATTATATCAAAGAAAAAACTTGAATATCCCCATTCGACTTGCAGGCCTTTAAAAACCTATTAAAATACCTTTTTTCAAAAAATAGAGTTAGATTATTGAAATTTGGTACATCGAGGTTTTCGATACCTAGAAATCGTTTGCGGGTATTTTTGATATATTCTCATTGCGGATATGTTCTCATTTATTCAATAAAAGAAAAAAATTTGTTTTCTTATCGGTCACCACGCTCAAAAAGTGTAACTTGAATTAATATCAAAGAAAAAAACTTGAATATCCCCATTCGACATGCAGGCCTTTAAAACCTATTAAATACGTTTTCTCTATTAAAATTTGTTTTCTTATCGGTCACCACACTCAAAAAGTGTAACTTGAATTAATATCAAAGAAAAAACTTGAATATCCCCATTCGACTTGCAGGCCTTTAAAACCTATTAAATACCTTTTCTCTATTAAAATTTGTTTTCTTATCGGTCACCACGCTCAAAAAGTGTAACTTGAATTAATGTCAAAGAAAAAACTTGAATATCCCCATTCGACTTGCAGGCCTTTAAAACCTATTAAAATACCTTTTCTCTATTAAAATTTGTTTTCTTATCATTATTGTTATCTTATTAATTAATATCAAAGAAAAAACTTGAATATCCCCATTCGACTTGCAGGCCTAAAACCTATTAAATACCTTTTCTCTTTTAAAATTTGTTTTCTTATCATTCACCACGCTCAAAAAGTGTAACTTGAATTAATTTCAAAGGAAAAACTTGAATATCCCCATTCGACTTGCAGGCCTTTAAAACCTATTAAATACCTTTTCCCTATTAAAATTTGTTTTCTTATCGGTCACCACGCTCAAAAAGTGTAACTTGAATTAATATCAAAGAAAAAACTTGAATATCCCCATTCGACTAGCAGGCCTTTAAAAACCTATTAAAATACCTTTTCTCAAAAAATAGAGTTAGATCATTCAAATTTGGTACATCGAGGTTTTCGATACCTACAAATCGATTGCGGATATTTTTGATATATTCTCATTTATTCAATAAAAGAAAAAAATTTGTTTTCTTATCGGTCACCACGCTCAAAAAGTGTAACTTGATTTAATATCAAAGAAAAAACTTGAATTAATATCAAAGAAAAAAAAGATACTGGATAAATAAAATAAATAAATAATTATAATTGCATAAGTTGATAAAAAATGCTATGCAATAGCTTTACCGCGGCAGTCCTCGAGTGCCACACGTATTTTTTTTTTTTTTTTTTTATCTACATATAGATCTTCAAAGATGGACATTAAAGCAAATGAAAAGTTTTAGACTTCATACATATCTTATACTTGAAAAAGACTACAAAAAATAAAAGACAATCGAGTGTGTCAAAATGATAGTGCCACTTTTTTTTTTTTTTTTTTTTTTTTTTTTTTTTTTTTTTAATCATTTAATACTGAGTTTCTCTTAATCTGTGGAAATACGATTTATTAACATAAAGTTGTAAAACTTCCTTTTTATTTCTAACGAAACGTGATATTATTCTTAATTAGATACTAATTTGAATTCCTTCTATAAGTTTTTATTAATAATTCATTATTTCATGACTCTCTTTGTAGATCAAAGAGAGTCAACTGTACATATATTTAAAATAATTTTATAATCGCTTTAAACATACTCTCAATCTATTAAAATCACGGTTTGAAATCAGGGTTTAACAAGTACAGTTGCCACCAGTGACATATATTCCTAATTGGTGATTAGTAGATATGCATAATATACATAAACATTGTTCAAATAAAGTTTTTCTATTCTGCATAAAAATTTGTTTAAACTTATTTTATTTTTTTTTTTAAACTAACGGTTAGAGTTGTGAGTTTTTCATCTTTCTAGAAAATGTTTTTCATAAAAAACTTTTGTTTTTTCACACTATATCTGATATTACTGTAATTATTAACTCGTAAAAGAAAAGTTTAAATATGTCTTGCAAAAAGTTAAATTAAAAAAAAAATACTTTTTTGGCTTTCAAAATTTTCTACCCCACATCACTACCTACAGCTAGAAAAGAAATACTGTGTAGCAATGTAATGTCTTTATTTTCAACTATTTCATGCTTTAATTATATATTTGTCATTTTACAATTTACTTACCTGTTGTAAATCTATAATAATAAAGAAGATGTCTGTGCATCTATACGTTCAGCCCCTACTGAACGCAGAATTACAAAATTTGACATACGGGTGCTCGAAGCCTTCCCGAGGGGCTCTTGAAAATAGAATTTAAAAATTTTAATTGGTTCCGGAGATATTAATTAAAATGTAGACCTATGTCTAATCAAAAAGCGATCTCAATGACTGAGAATTCACCGCATTGCATAAAAATAGATATTTTAACGGAGTTAAAAGAAGAAAAAGTGGAAAATAAATTAGAAATTTAGAAATATTAGTCCGATTATTACGAATTCGGTACCAAATGAAAGGGGGAATTTTTCCGAATCTGAGAGTGCAAGAGGCTTATCGATACAACAATTAGATTTTTTAAAATTAACTAAAGTATGAAATTTAGTTGGCAACAGGCAGACGAAAAGGAAATTGTAATCAATTAAGAAACCACGTGCTTTATAGTGGGGGGGGGGGGAATTGCATTTTTCAAACTTTTTCAAATTTTCATTTATGTAACATTTAAATGAATATTCGACTTAGACAGCATATTATAAAGCTACTGTTTAATTTTTATGAAAATCTATGAAAAAACAACAACAAAAAAAAAATTACATAAGTTTTCTTTTATATTTTGCAGTACTTTAAATTGAGATATGCTGTTGAAATTTTGTAGTATTTGGTTTTAATGCCCGATAATTCAATTGTGAATATTTTTGAAAGAGTAGAATTATTAGGGAGGGGGAAAGGGGCAAAAAAAAAAAAAAAGTTACAGCGTTTGAAATTGGTATATTTAGATTTTAGGGCAAGGTAAATCGATTGCATTATTTTCGAGTGTAAAATTATTATTAGCGACGGAAAGGGGGGGGGCGAGGGGGAAAACATGTAGAAATGGAACGGGAGTTTTGTAGAAAACAACGGAAAACCCAAAACACCTTTATTCTTTACTATTTTGCAGAGTTTCGAATTCGAATTTCTGCTCACATATCGTACTAAGGATTTTAACGTTATATCGCCCAGAATTATGCGGAGAAAACCATGGATAAATCGGATACAAATCTTTTTATAAAAATGTTTATATTAGCTTTGTATCTCAGATTCTAATTGACATAACTTCATAAGTAATATATAATTAAAAAGTTATTTGAATTAGAATTGATGAGTATATGTTGCAAATCTCTGTCGCGAGAGGGCGCTTTGATATTTTAATAATTTAATGTCTAGAATTCTAATTATGCTTAAATTACTTATAACACATAATTTGAAATATTACGGACTTTTAAACTGATATAATCCAATAAACTCCGTACGGGAGTTTCAGAGAAAACCATAGAAAAGCCGAAACACCTTTATTACAATATCTCCAATTCTAATTATGATGCAGGCTTTCGAATTCCGATACTCCGTTCACATTTCGTATTAAGGATTTTTAACCCGCAAGTTTCAAAGAAAAACTACGAAGAAATCAGACACAAATTTTGTTATAACAATGCTCATATTACCTTTGTATCTCAGTTTCTAACTAACATAATTTCGTAGGTAAAACATCTTTTTAAAAGTCTTTTAAACTGAAATTGAGGAGTACATATTGCAAATCTCTGTCGACAGAGGGCGCTTTGCCAATTTTAATAATTCAATATATCCAATTCTGATTATCAGTAAATTACTTATAGGGAGAAGATTGGGAGACCGTAGGCCCCACCGGGTTGCGGATTTGCCACGATCAGAATTTTCAAGGTCCTTTATATGGTGAGCGAAGAGGCTATTTCAAATCATGAATCGTAAAGCGGCTCCTTAGTCGCCACAGAGCGAAAATTTACTACAGTTAAAATTTTCAAAGTTATTTTGCGGTATGAACGTGGAAGCTGTTGTAAGTTCTAAAACGGGGATAAGGCGCAACAGGCGTCACCGTGCTTGACTTTGCTAAAGTCAGAATTTTGAAAGATCGTAACACGGTGAGCGAACAGGCTGTTTCAGATATTGAAACGGGAAGAGGGCGCTACCGAACGGGAATTTGCTGCGATTAAATTTTTCAATAAAGTTATTTTCACTATATGTCAATGAGCTGTTGAAGGACCTGAAACGGGAAAAAGGAGCCACCAAGCGGGAGTTTCGTAGAGTCGAACTTTTCAAGGATCGCGAACCAGCTGGTCGCCGAAGGCAGCTAGTAAATAAATAAAAATTCAGAACACAGTTGTGAGTATATTTTCCAGTAATTGCAATGACCGTCTGTAATGTACCTAAATTCTTTTACAGGACATTGCACACAAAATATCAGCTTTTCTATATTTGCAAGATTTTGTTTTTAACCTCCATTAAATTTAACGATTTTTACTTTCCGAACACTATAGTGAGGAAAGTATTGTAATCATGTCAAAAATCCGAATTCGAGATTTTGATGTTTCTATACGTTTTGAGGTCCCCTGAGTCCGTTTTTACTATTTTTACGATGATGTATGTATGTGTGTGTATGTGTGTATGTATGTGTGTATGTCTGTGAGTGAACACGCTAGCGTCTAAACGCTTTGTTCAATTAACCTGAAAGTTGGTACGCATATTGTAAGTCACCATAGTACGAACCCTATAGATTTTGGTGAATCTAGCACTGATAGTTTTTTTACAGGGACACAAAGAAAAATTCTTTATCATTATGGCATATGGGAGCAAAATCTTAAAAGTGCGATAGCATCTAAACGCCTTATTCAATTGAGCAAAAAATTTATACACATATTATAGGTCACAAATACTCAATCTGTATAGATTTTGGAGAATCTAGCACTTATAGTTTTTTTACAGGGACACAAAGAAAAATTCTTTATCATTATGCCTATGGGGCCAAATTTTTAAAAGTGTGATAGCGTCAAAACGCCTTATTAATCTGAAAAAAATTTGTACACATGTTATAGATCACAGTTGAACTAACTGTATAGACTTTGGTGAATCTAGCACTTACAGTTTTTTTACAGGGACACAAAGAAAAATTCTTTATCATTATGGCCTATGGGACTAAATTTTTAAAAGTATGATAGCATCTAAACGCCTTATTGAATTGAGCTGAAAATTTATATGAGTATTATAAATCACTGTTGCACTAACTATAAGCATTTTGGTGAATTTAGCATTTATAGGTTTTTACTGGGACACAAAGAAAAATTCTTTATCATTATGATCTATGGGCTCAAAGTTCAGTAGCGTTAAATAAAACATCGTGTAATAGATGGAGAAAAATACTCAAACACTCTATTATGGTTTTCTCTCTTTTGTTTGTTTAACAACTCCTCTTTCTTTACTTTTTCTACAAAACTGTTAATTACTCAATGTTCGGAAAGTCGAGTGGAGTCACTCCAGATTTTTTTCTTATCTTTAAGAACCAGTTTCTGATTTTGCTGCATAGATAAGTATGATGCTGAAACGTGTTAAATTGTTTTATAAAAAGATCAGATAAATTCACTCTATAGGAAGAAAAGTGCACAGTGTGCTTAAAGATTTTACTTAAATAATTATTACATTTGCATTACACTTTTAGAAAAATAGTTTAAGTAGTAAAATTATAATAGTCGCTACTACATTCTATTAATATAATTAAATAAAAATCCTCTAAAAATTTATATATCTGCCAACTTTTATGCTTTTCGACTACTTAAAAATTTTAATAGTGCAAATAACTATTGAAAATATTAGCTGTAGTGAATCCCCGCTCGGTAGCGCGTGCGGCGCTCTCTTCCCGTTTCAGTATCTGAAACAGCGTGTTCGCTCACCATGTTATGAAAGTTATGATCTTTGGAAACCTGATGCGCAAAGTCTCGCTCGGTGGCGCCTGCGGCCCTTTATCCCCATTTTAGAAGTTATAACAGCTTGCTCGCTCATAATGCAAAAAGCTTCGAAAATTTTAACTGTAGCAAATTTAAGCTCATTGGCGGCTACGACGCCCTTTTACGTTTCATGATTTGAAACAGCTTGTTTGCTCACCGTGTAAAGATACATTGAAAATTCTAATTGTAGCAAATCCCAACCTGGTGGGGCCTACGGTCCCCTAATCTACTCCCATATAATTTAATCATAATCGGAGATATTGAATTATTAAAATATCAAAGCACTATCTGGCTACAGATATTTGCAACGTGTGCTCTTCAATTCCAATAACTTTTAAAATGATATATTACTTATGAAATTATGTTAATTAGTAGCTGAGATACAAAAGTAATATAAACATTTTTATAAAAAGATTTGTGTCTGACTTTTCCGTGGTTTTCTTAAAAACTTTTGTAATTGTGGACTAAATAATGTTAAAAAATCCTTAATAAGCAATGTAAGCAGAGTGTGGGAATTCGAAAGTCTGTAAAATAAAAAAGAATAAATGTGATCTCGGTTTTCCATGGTTTTCTGTAAAACTCCCGTACTGAATTAATGGCTTATATCAAATCAATTTAAAAATTCGCAATAAAATTAATGTAAAATATATTTCGAATGATATAAGTAATTTAATTATCATTAGAATAGGAGATATATGAATGAAGGTATTCTGGGTTTTTCGTTGTTAGCGCTGAAACTCCTGCACGAAATTTTACGGTTTATATCAAAGTACACAATAAAATATATTTCAAATGATGTATTGCAAGTAATTTAATCATAATTTGAATTGGAGATATTGAAATTTTAAAATATTAAAGTGTCATCTGGCGGCAAAGATTTGCGATCTCTATTCTTTAATTCCAATTCAAATAAGTTTTAAAATGACATAGTACTTATGAGATTATGTTAATTAGAAGCTGAGATTGAAAGGTAATATAAACATTTTTATAAAAAGATTTGTGTCTGACTTAACCGCGGTTTTCTCCGAAACTTGTACAATTCTGGGCTATATACAGTTAAAAATCCTTTGTACAAAACGTGAGTGGAAACTGGAATTCGAAACTCTGTAAAATATAAAAGAATAAAAACGTTCTGGAGCAGTCAAACCAAAAATAAATATAGAAAAAAAGTAAGAAAAATTAAACTTTCAAAAAAGAAAGCACCCCCACCCCCTACTTTTTTTCACCAAGCACCACAAATTCTCCCACCAAGTTCTGGAACTGCTCATGAATAGAGAACAGAGTTTCGAAAACAGAGTTTCGAAAAAAAAAAAAAAAAAAAAAAAAAAAAAAACAGAGTTTAGACTAAACAGAATGAGGGAGAAAAAATAGTGAAGACAGTGGGACCTATACTTGAGTTCCATTAGGACATGTAATTTCTGTCACCTTAATTTTAGAATTTATTGACACAAACCTAAAATATCACCCTTCTATTATTATACTACCTAAATTCAACAAGAAAAAAAAAAAATGATAAAAAGTAAGAGAAAAAAAATTAAATGCACCCAATATTTGGAAAAATAATTTCAACGTTATATGTTACTGCTGAACATATTAGAAAAAATATGTTCAGTGAAAACTTTTAACTAAAAGAATTTTATATTATAAAATTTATAGAAGTACAAGTCATAAGATATTATAATATAGAGGCTACTGCACCGTCTATGAAGAATAAATAAAATAAATCACCTTCTTCCTTTTCGGGACTCCATGCAGATTTACAATAGCATAATGATACGTAGCATCTGGCAGAGTTTTATTTCAAATATCTTACTTTATCTTTCTTTCTCACATACATCATCAGGTGGTGAGGGACATCATTGAAAAGTAACGTTTAAGATTAGTGCTGCACCGAGTAGCACTTTGGCTGAATACCGAGTACTCGGCTGAGTACCGAGTAGTTGTAAGAAAGAATAATTAATGCATATATGAAGAAATGTGCACATCTTGGGAAAAAAGAAAAAAAAAAAAAAAAAAAAAAAAAAAAGGCTTTTGAACTTAAAATTTAGTTAAATGGTAAACAGCATGCTTTCATGCAGAACTTTTTTAGTGTATATACATATTAGGTTCATTGCTGTATTTTGATACTTTCATCATAGTGAATTACCAAAAACATAACTGATAACTTTATTCTTAACATCTTTTTTAAATGCGAAATTATCATTCTTTAGATAATTCTTAGAGAATATAAAAGACCTGCTAATAACAGAAGCAGTAAATATGTTGTTGTTGTTGTTGTTGCTTATCCTCTTTGTCTGACGGAGCCAGACAAGATCCACGAGTTCGTTGACAGTTAGAAAGTCAAAGACCAGAAGAGGATTGATGAAAAGATCCTCCTTAGAGAGTCCCATGCATTCCAAAAGGTGCTCAGGAGAAGCCTGATGATTTTGGCACTTGGTGAAGGTGGCGAAGGTTTTCCTGCCCTCGATGAAAGTGAGGCACTTGATGTGACCGCTAGCAAGTCTTGACAGTACAGTTAGGGTACGTCTGTCACACCGGTGGTCAAGGGACAAACCCGGTTTTGAGCCCTTGTACCAATTATGGGTGGGGGGAGTTTTCCACTCCTCCGAGATTTTTAAATTTTCCCGGGAGTATAACTCCTAAAAGTAAGTGCGGAGGAGGGAGTTGAAGAAATCCTGCAACCCTCCTTAGCAAGATTATCAGCCATTTCATTCCCGTGGAGATTCACGTGTGAAGGTATCCATTGCAAATGAACGTCATGGTTTTGTGAAATGAGCTTTAATTTAAGCAGTGTAGAGGTGCTGACCTTGTCGCCCACAAGAATCCAATTACTAAGATGGTGAAGAGAACTACGGCTATCAGTCAAGATCCATAGGTCACCATAATCCTCTTCAGAGAGAATAGCTTCTAGTCCCAGGTCTATTGCAATCAATTCACTTCTGAAGACAGAGCAGTAATTTGGATTACGATGAGAAAGAGTCAAGTTGGCGTGAGGGGTTTCAATATATATGCCTCTACCTGATAGGTTGTCAATTTTACTACCGTCGGTGAAGATTTTAATGGCATTATTAGGAATGTGGCTTAGGTTTTCCAAGGTCAATTGTCTAAGATGTTCTGGGATGTAGTCTTTCTTGTTAACATGAGAGCTTAACTTAAAGTGAAAGTGAACCCTGGGGAGCCCTTCAGCAGGATTCAAGCAGCAGTGTCGTGAGTTGGGTTCAACATTACAATTAAGTAGTTGAAGAGAGGCGGCGTGACTGAAAGGGCTGTTCCTCTTTAATCTTTGATGATTACTCCAGCTGTTAAGGTACGTGGAGGTCTTGTTGCAGAGGCCGTAACTAGAGAGTTTATTATAGTAATTAACAAGGCCAGCTTGTCTTCTAGTATGGAGCGGCTGTAAGTCAGCCTCAAAAAGAACAATTTCAGAAGGACAGGAGTGATAATCCGGGCAGCACTTAATTGAACTTGTTCTAACTTGTTAAGGTTAGTTTTGGATGCACAACAATAAACCGGGAAACCATACTCAAGTATAGGCCTAATGAAAGTCATATATGTTGTTCTAAGGGTTGTTGCGTCAGCTCCCCAATCTCTACCCGCAATATATTTAAGAATATTAAGACGTTTTCTACTTTTCAATACAATGTGTTCGATATGCCTGTTACTAGTGCACTCTTGGTCCAGAATAAATCCCAGATATTTGGTATGCTTCTCATAAGTGAGACTCTGTCCCTCCAACTTCAGTTGTGGTTGATAATTATATAAATGCTTGTTGGTTGTGAAGAAGGTGGCAATTGATTTGCGAGGATTAAAACTGATTTTATGTTCCTTGGCAAAGTTGGATACAGCTACAAGAGAATTATTAAGTCTCGATTCAATATCATTAATATTGTTTCCCGAGCACCACAGTACAATGTCGTCTGCAAACAGTCCCATCCTAACTCTGGTAGAAGTCAGTTTTTCAATACCAGATATAAACATGGTGAGAAGAGTAGGGCTAAGCACTGAACCCTGAGGAACACCTTGGCTGAGCTTAAATGGTCCTGAAAGAGACTTGTTAACCTTCACCTTGATAGATCTGTGTTGTAGAAAGTCTGAGATCCACGTTAAAGCATTGCCACTGATTTTGAAATAATCGTGAAGTTTGATAATCAGTTTATCCTTCCAAACTCTATCGAAGGCCTTCGTGAGGTCCAGTAAAGCGGCCACGGTGTGGTGAGTGGGTTTGAGATTCTGGGTATCCCTAATGGATTGACAGAAATATAAAATTTGGTCTGTAGTACTGTGTCCCTTTCTAAAGCCGTATTGCTCACTGGGCAATAGATTGTTTTTATCCAGGTAATATTGTACTCTTATTAAAATCATTTTCTCCATGATTTTACAAGGCATATTAGTCAGAGCAATAGGACGAAAATCCTCAGGATAACAAGTCTTTTTGCCAGGTTTTTTGATTGGGATGATGGTGGCTCTTTTCCATTCAGTGGGCAGTCGACCCTTTATCCAAGATTGATTGAATATGTCAAGAATTCTGTTTTTCCCTTTCTGACCTAGATTTTCAAGCATTTGTCCATGAAGGCCATCAGGGCCAGGAGTTTTACTCAGATCCAGGAATGCCATTGCACAGAGCAATTCCTGTTGGGAGAAGGGTTTGGTCAAAATCGAGTCACCACTATCAGAAGTGCGACAGCCATGAATGATATTTCTAGCTTTAATTAAAGTTGGTTGATTATCACTTGTGAAATCAAGCCTACTAATCATTTGGTAATGGGCAGCTAAACCATTAGCTGCTGATTTGTCATCAGGGAAGGCCTGTCCAAATGTGTTTTTCACGGAGTTACATTC
Source organism: Salticus scenicus (assembly GCA_963930645.1). Lineage (NCBI taxonomy): Eukaryota > Metazoa > Arthropoda > Arachnida > Araneae > Salticidae > Salticus > Salticus scenicus. The sequence goes on along the minus strand of OZ005652.1, from coordinate 60,278,968 downwards.
TTCATATTGCTCTTGCTCTTTGTTAATGCCTTTAATAATTCTCCAAAGTTTTGAATTTGTAGTCCTTGCATCTAATGTGTTGCACATTTCCATCCACCTTGATCTTTTCTGGTGGGCATATTTCGACTTTATTTCGGCATTAATTTGATTTATCTCTGTTCTTGCACTGTTCCCTCTTTCACTTAGAGTATCTAACAAGAGTTTTCTCTTTTCGAGGAGGGGTTTAATGGCAGAAGAGTTATGTGTGTAAAAAGGTATATAACGTTTTACATTGCCTCTAGGAATATTTAGCTTAGCGTTGTTGAGGACGATTTGCTTGAATTTCATCCAATTATCATTAAGATCTTCAGTCAAAGGTTCCAAGTCCAGACTGCAATCGATAGACTCCCTAAATGAGGTCCAATTAGCTTTTTTGAAGTTCCAAAATTTCTCCTTAGTAAACGAAACTCGTTGTCTTTTCTTAAATTCGATGAGAGTTGGCAAGTGGTCGCTACCAATATTATCCAGTACAGACCAAGTGCATTGAGAAAAAACTTCAGCACTGGTTATCGCAATATCCAAAGCTTCAGATGAATTGTAGCTAAAGGAGTTGTGAGTGGGGGTACAGTCGGTAACAAAATTCTCCGAACACTAGCAAAAATTCCTATGTAAAAAAAGTACACTTAATAGTCTTTTGTTAAATAAATCCTTCTCGAATCCTGTTCTTAGTCAGTGTAAGAACAGGATTCGACAAGGATTTATTTAACAAAACTATATTAAGTGTACTTTTTTTACATAGGAATTTTTGCTAGTGTTCGGAGACTTTTGTTACCGACTGTACCATCATTTAGGATGAGAAAATTATTGTCATCCATCAACTGAAGAAAATCCTCACCTCTTGTGTTATTACAAGAACAACCCCAGGCTGAATGTTTAGCGTTAAGATCGCCCAGAACGATGGAGTTTTTATCCAAAAAGTTTTCCAAATTGGTTGGAAGTTGTTTAGAGTTGGGGGGATGGTAAACGTTGAAGATCTTAAAGGGTTTACCTCTCCAAAAAATCTCAATGCCTTGGATTTCAAGATCCGAAAATTGGACAATTGAAGTGTCAATACTTTGGTATTTAACATTCCTGATGAAAAAGGCTAAGCCTCCTCCACTCTTGGTTGTTCTATCAGTTCTATAAATGTCGAAACCCTTGATCTTAAGAACTGTAGTTTTCTTTAGCTTTGTTTCCTGTACAGCAACAACCTGGATGTCTCTGTTAATTGCAATTTCTAATAGTTGGTCCAATTTAGTTCTCGTCGCCGGGGTAGTCAAACCCTTTATATTGCACTGCAATATTTTCAAGGTTTTAGAAACATGTGGAGACTGTCGAATACTTATCGGTCGAGGCCCTCTGCCTAAACCTCGAGCGCGTCCCTGATTTCTCTGCGCGACGGACGATGTAGCATCCATATCAAAAGTCAACGAAGTCATTGGTGAGGGAATGTGCAGCTTCTGTTAGTCCGAGGACCGGAGCACCAGGAGGTAGAAGTCTGTCTTGGCTCCTTCGCCTACTGATATTTAGCTGGGCATAATGGAATGGCCTTCACGCCTTGGGTGGCCCTACCAGGAGTAAACTCCCGACGTACTTCGCCCATTCCGCCCAGGAACACCCTTCCGCCGCGATGAGGCAAACAGTAGGACTTTGGGAGGGGCAGTAAATATTATCAAGTACAATAAAGTTATTAACTCCAAGGATGCTGCATCACTTCATAAAATATGGCACGCGTTGTGCTCATAGAGAAAAAAAAACAAAAAAAAAACTGAAAATGATATTGAAATGAAAATTTTTTATTGTAACTGTAACTTTAAAATTTTTTTATTGTAACCGTAACTTTAAACCATTTGAACTTCTTTATTTATATATTGCTGGTTCTATGTAAAGCAATTACACCTGATGATGCTATTATTATGATGGCGAAAAGCTTTGTGTAGTTTTTAATAAAAATATTGTATCTACGTGTTTTAAAGTGGTTTGTTACCTTTTATATATTTCAATTATTGATAAATAAATAAATAAATAAATAAAATTACATATGATAGCAAAATTAAAAAGGATCCATAATACACATCATACAATACATTGTATTACATAAAATGCAATTAAAATTAGAAACTATATATCGTTAATATAAACTTGAAATTAATTAGATAATGAGACATTTTAATTAAAACAAGTAAGTATACAAAAATAAAAAAGTATACGTATATATATTTTCCAAAATTGTAAGATGTTCCTTTCTGCTTTATCACAGGCTTCGAGAAAGAAAACTTTCTGGATACTGCATCATGCTTTAAAGTTTCGTTTGTCATTTACAGGAGTTGTATTTTCGAAATCTTTATCACAAAAATGTTCAGATCACAAAACTGAACGTTCACGGGACTCGAATTCTTCCCGTTTTAACTTGAAGGCTATTCTTTCAAACGTTATAGTCCTTCACAGGAAATTCATGAAAATTGATATTTCTTTTGTTTATATTCAACTTTATCGCTTACGTTGACACAGCCGAAAGCTACACAAAACTTGGGCACATTTGAAAATAATGCAAATTGTAACAGAAATAAAACAAAATAAAATTAATTTCGATCATTTTCTCATAGGTAAACATTAGCATTCAGGAGGTAAATACCACCAGGGGCGGGTCTATAGTCGGCTGTTGCCATTCGTTAATAAAGGCAACCAAATTTTTCGAAAGGCAAAGTGTGGTCAAATTAGTGGGGTGTCTTTAATTTCAAATTAAGAAATGGAGACCAAAGCATTACTTTAAACAAACTACTAAAAGCGGACACCATTTGTTCACCTTGCTCTAATAGAGAAGTTTCATATGACGTCAGAGTGACGTAAATGGTGGACAATCAACTCCACGTGAAAATAAATATAAGCCATTTTAGCACAGTGAGCAAATGGCAGTTGAAAACAGCTCATAGCACTGTGGCAACGGCGCATAGCAACCAAGGTCGGAGGATAAGCTGTTCACGTTGCCATGCTGTTATCAGCTGTTTGCAACTGCTCTATTTTAGTCTTCCTTAACACTGCGTATCGAAAATCTAAAAACGTATCTCCTAATTATTCTAGGGCCGCGGTGGCCCAGTCGTTAGAGCGCCGGCCTCGTAATTGAAGATTGCGGGTTCGGTACTCGAGCTGACCTAAGACCATCGTGTATACTAATGGCGGCTGGTGCACGTAAAATCTGTCGTGGCCGCAATGTCCTCCATGTTCCCATAAAAAATTCTGAAGGTCAGTGAAGCGGGAGAGCCATCCCTTCCGTGGAGGATCAAAATTGTGATGGCATGTCTCCGGACCACCTCTAGGGGTTGTGTCCCAGACCGTCGCCAATTGCCCATCTGCGCAGCACTAGTGCGACGTAAAACCCAAGCATCCTATTTATTCTGCTTAACTCTTAAAAATAAATAAATAAAAATGCAGAAATAGTTTACTAACTTATTCATTTGAGTTAGATAATAGTAATTTTAGTTTCCGCATTTAAATTTTAAGTGAAATAAATTAAAATCTTTATGATATAATGAAATCATTTGCGCACATTAAAAGTCATTACGCACATAATTTCAAAATTATTGATTGGGCCGTATAATTTGAAGATTTTTCTCTTTCCTCCAATGTTAGAAGTCAAGTTACGCCTATGAAGCAGTGAACGTATTTTATCCTAAATACTTAATTCCAAATTTGAAGTAATTGGGCGAGTCCAGCCTCTGGAACACTTCGACCGATCCAATCGGGTAATGAGACATTTGATCGACGACCGGTCGAAAGCAGATGCTGGACTACTCCGATCCCTCTATTGGATGAAAATCAGTGCTACCATCTGTAGGCTTAGTTGGAAATTAGCTCTAAAATATTACAGAATTAAATTAGTTAAAGAGAAATTTAAGACATTATTTAAAAATGTAATTTAACTATGAATAAAAAAAAAAGATAAATGCATATCTATTTTTTTCTATTCGGCATAGTTGGGTACATATGTACTGAGATACAATAATATTAATTATATAATTCTTTTTCGAAAATTATTTAAAAAAAAAATAATAACAATAAAATTTTAAATTTTAGAAAATTTTCCAGCAAATTTTTTTTAATTATTTCCCTCAATTATGCATTATTGTATTTTAACGATATATTGTAAACAATTTTAAGTAATATTTTATGGATTTATTATCAAACTAATTTTTGTTAAATATTTTTAAGTTGGAGTGCTGAAAGTTAAAGCAAATATTTAGCATTCAAATATTTGATGTAAATAAGAAATAGGTTCAAGTTTCATTATTATGATCAAAGGTAAGAAATATGAAACTATTACACATTGCCAAAAAATTATAAAATTTAAATTTTGATTTAAATCAATGATTACAATAAATAAATAAATAAATAATAATGCAGTTTTTTAAATTATCACTTCATTGATTGGTTTGTTAAATTCAATTAATTATGATTTCAATCAATAATATTTTAAATGTTTAATATATTTTTGATTTTTTTTTTTTTTTTAATTTAAATACAAATTAAATATTGATTTTTAAATATTGTTAATTACTTTTATGTTTGAATGCTAAAATTTAATGCAAAGATTTAGTATTCAAACATAAAAAGGTTTTATAAAAATTAACTCTTCGATAAATTAACAAAGCAGTACAAAACATATTTAATATATTTTTTTAAACTCAAAATTAAAAAATTGTTTGCAGGGAGCATTTTAAAATATCATTTAATTAAATTTAAATAATATTCGATGGATTTTAATTTTAGTTATTGTATTATATTTCAATCCATTGCATGAATATATTTATAATTTTAAAACACTTATACAGTTATTTAAAAAAAAAAAAAAAAAAAAAATGCTTGTATGCATATTCGCGTTTGTAAGGGCCGATAGATGGCGGAACCAGAGTAATAACTAGCGGCCAATCACAGCAATTTATCATTAAATGGATGAAATGACTCGGAAAAAATTCTTGGGAGATTTGATCCACGACCGTTCCATGGAACACATTACACTGGACGACTTTGATCCAGACCGGTTCATAAGACTGGACGCACTGTTCCACGACCAATTGGATCGATCCTGGATCGGTCGAGAGCCTGAACCCGCTCATTGATATAACCGTAACAAATATAAAATACGCATGCTTATGGGCGGTTTCTGTTCGTGTGGCCCATGGATTGATGAATTAAGATCTATGAATATACACATTTTTGATACAGAAGATAATTCGGGTCCAGTTGATGTTCTAATTGGAGCAGATGTTGCTGGTAGACTTTTGGCTGGAAAGAGAAAAGTTCTATCTAGTGGGCTAGTAGCTGTGGAATCCTATTTAGGATGAACACTTATGGGGAAAACCAATTCACCTTCTGTAAAAGAAGATACTACTATGATGGTAATTTCCTTGTTTGTTAGAGAAGCAACTATTTCCGATCTTTTTAGTCTGGAAGTTTTAGGAATAAGGGATCCTGTCGAAATGAAGATCAAAAAAGTAAACGAGCATTTGACCAAGGTATATTTTGAAGAAACAGTAAGAATTAATGAAGATGGAAGATATGAAATTGCTCTTCCGTGGAAAGAAGATCATCTTCCCCTACTCACCAATAAAGAACTAGCCATGAAAAGATTAACAACATGAACTAGCAAATTACATCAAGAAAATTTTTATATAGCTTATGATAATGTGTTTAAGGAATGAGCTTCATTAGGTATAATTGAAGATGACCCAATCCAATCATCATCTCACCCTTACGAACACTACTTACCTCATAGACCTGTTGTGAGACAACATGGGACTACAAAAGTGCGTCCAGTTTTTGATGCCTCTGCAAGACAAGTCGAATCACCATCATTGAATCAATGTTTAGAATCTGGACCTAATTTATTAGAATTAATCCCTGATCTTCTTCTTCGATTTAGAGAACATAAATGTGGAATTGTTGCTGACATCGAACAAGCATTTTTATAAAAAAGTGTACGACCAGAAGATAGAAATTACCTTAAGTTTCTTTGGTGGAATAAAAACGAAAATAATGATCCTAAGATAATGCGGCATTCTCGTGTGGTGTTTGATGTGAAAAGTAGCCCTTTTCTCTTAGGAGCTGTGTTAGAGCGTCATTTGAAAAAATATTTGAATAATTCAAAATATACTCAAAAATATGTTGAGATTATTCTTCGAAGTTTTTATGTAGATGATCTAGTTACAAGTTTAAATATCAAATCAGAAATATTACCATTTGTTGAACAGTCTCGTCATATTTTGGCTGAAGGAAAATTCAATTTAAGAGGATGGAAGTATACAGGAGATGAAGATTCAGAACAGGTTACTTCTATTTTAGGATTGCTTTGGAATCGCAGAGAAGACGAACTGAAGATCAATTTGGATTGTATCGAAGAGAGTAATTCTTTCTGTTACGCAAAGAGTTTTTGACCCAGTTTGTTTTTATGCCCTGTCCTCTTAGTTCCCAAGCTAATGTTACAAAAAATATGGAAAGACAATATTCCGTGGGATAAGGAAGTTGAAGATAGTATGAGACGAGAATTTGTAAGATGGTTTGAAAGTTTGAATATCTTGAAGAATTTGACTATTGTTCGTTATTTTTTTCCTGATGTAACTAGTCAACATAGCATTAGCATTTATACGTTTTGCGATGCTAGTCAATTTGCTTACGCAGCAGCAGTTTTCATTCGCATTGAATATGCTGATGTTTATGTAACTCTTTTGGCAGCGAAATGAAGGGTTGCCCCAGTTAAACCTATCACTATTCCTCGTCTCGAATTACTAGCTGCAACGGTGGGAGCTCGATTATGTAAATCCGTACTCAGTGCACTCCACTGGGAAGGTATTGAACAACATTTCTGGACAGATTCAACTTCTGTATTGAGCTGGATTCAGCGTGAAGAAAATTGGGCTGTTTTTGTCAATAATAGAATACGAGAGATCAGAAAATTAACTGATTCTACCCTTTGGAAACATCTTCCTGGAGCTCAAAATCCAGCCGACTTGCCTTCAATGGGGTGCTCAGCCCAACAACTCTCAGACAGAAATGGTGGGAGGGACCTACTTGCTTCGAGAAACTAAAGATAAATGGCCTGTCACCAAACTTATTTTCGATGAACAAGCTATTCTAAAAGAAAGAAGAAAAACGAGCCCAACGTCCAGTAGCTTGCCTATCATTTGTTTTTGGAATCAAACTGAAAATGATACCTTATAATCAAATATAGGCATACAATAAATCGTAGATTTTATACGTATATATATATATAGTAGCATTCTTTATCAGAAGAAATAAATGGGAATAATATTTTTGTCTAAATTAGTGAAATATAAGTAAATTTAGTCACTATACCATGTGCTGTAACGTTAATTTATTTTGAACGTTTCTATTAAGGTGATTTTTACATTTAGTTTTAAAGAGGATGAATGAGTGTGTGCGTTTTAATGCCGAACTATAGCTACAATGTGGAAATTTAAAACTTTTAAACCTCTTTATGCGCAATGCATTCATTTTATCTTAAATTATCTAAGCTCTTGCTAAAATAACTTTATGCTTAGCGTCACGCTTATATATGCAACAGAATCTATATTTGTGCATTTTCTTTGACATAAAAAGGTATGAAATGATTTGTACAGTCACCCCCCCCCCCTCAAAAAAAAAAAAAAAAAAAAAAAAAAAACGCAACCCCCCACCTAATTTCGCCATAAATTGTCGTAGAAACATGTGGTTGGTACCAATCGATATGTGATAACGTATAGTTTATAATGATATAGTTACATTTTGATTAGGGGGTCGTCTACATATTAAAACTGGCATCAACTTCATTTTTTTTCAATGGTAACCCCCATTTTTTATAATTTATTTGAATTCTTTGGATCAAATCATCGCGGAAAATGGTATTGTTTATATATTTTTGCTCAATTTTTCATGGAGTTATAAGCTGTCAAAGTATGGGGATGCTAATGTTAAATGGATGTGACAAACATTCATTCATATCTTCCCAAAAAATTAGTATATTCAAATTCTGTTTTTTTTTTTTTTTTTTTTTATGCGTTAGAATGAAGTGACCCAAACATATTCCAAGCATATTTTTGATTAAAAAAAAAAAAAAAAAAAAAAAACATTTTTTTGAATTATGAAAATTAATAAATTCATATTTGAAAAAATTATGAATTATGACCTATGTTAATTTTTGCACGAATAGAACGGGCATCATCAAAAACATGGGTTTCCAAATTTACAACTCGTTTCTAACATTATTTTTTGAGTTACAGTGATATTTCATTTTTTACTGCTGTTAGGGGGGCGTCACTTGTTATAATTTGTATCCTCTGTGGGTCACTATCACTATACATTTTGACGAAAAACTATTTTAATTTACTTTATTTTAATCATAAAGAATCGTATAGGCGAGTCGTATTAATCCTGGACATATAGGACCCATGCCCCATCCCGCCCGATTCCCGCTCTTCGATGTGTTTTTCTAGTCAATTTTGTCCTTTTATTACTTCCGGTGAGAGACTTTTTTTTTTTTTTTTTTTTTTTAACACACTTGACATTGTGAGTTTTTTTGCTTTTCTTCCCATGCTATTTCTATGGGGTTTTTAGCCTTTTCCCCCTCTTTTCCTACATTCTAAAGTGGCGGTGGTAGCCCCACTGGTAGCCACTGGTAGCCCTTATTTTCTAATTGCAGCTCTTAATGTATCTGAATATTTTTGTGTAGACCTGTAAATCTGAAGGTTGAGAATATCATATTCTATACAAAAAATTATTTTAGCATAATAACAATAAATGTCAATTTCTTTATGATTAAAATAAAATGATTTAGACCACCGCCACTTTAGAATGTAGAAAAAGAGGGGAAAAAAGCCTAAAAACCCCATAGAAATAGCATGGGAAGAAAAGCAAAAAAAACTCACAATGTCAAGTGTGTTAAAAAAAAAAATAATGATTAAAATAAAATGATTTAGACCACCGCCACTTTAGAATGTAGAAAAAGAGGGGAAAAAAGCCTAAAAACCCCATAGAAATAGCATGGGAAGAAAAGCAAAAAAACTCACAATGTCAAGTGTGTTAAAAAAAAAAAAAAAAAAACAGGTTCACGCCGGAAGTAATAATAGGACAAAATTGACTAGAAAAACACATCGAAGAGCGGGAATCGGGCGGGCTGGGGCATGGGTCCTATCGTCCAGGATTAATACGACTCGCCTAGTATGTTACCTATTAGTTTACCTTTATGTTATTCTAATTGTTTTCTAAGGAACATTTCGATGTTTATTATACAAATTGGCTTATTTTTTTATAAAATTATCGCAATGCAAGCAAGAGATTGGGAAAGAATTCCAAAAGAAATGAAGCCCCCCCTCTATACTGCGGAAACAGTATTAAAAAAACTAGTTTGCACACTCGTATATGACTCTACATGTGACGTTGGTATGCATAAATGCCAATGGCATTTACTACATTGAATACTGAAGACAAAATTTAAATGATTTAATTGGAAGTATGTAAAATAATTTTGTTTTATAATGTAAAGTTTTAGAAAAATTGTGTAAAGGTGTGGCTGCCGTTGCAAAAAGGAGTTTACTCGATTCTGAAATGTTAAGTCTTTGTTCTTAAATGTTACATAACATTTCCTAGTTTCTCACTGCTAAAATTCTGTTTTATAACTGTTGTCGTTTTTTTTTTTTTTTTTATGTGAATATTCTAGGATTCGTGCACCTCAAGTTAAATGTCATGATTTAGAAAACGCAGTAAGACGAGGATACGCAGTGAACAATACTGTTTTTTCCTTTTTTAAAATTAATATGATTAATATTTATTATTTTTACCAGATTTTTTAAAACAAATTTTCTGTTTTAATCTTGTTGTGACATTTTTGCATTTGTAATAAAATATTAAATTTTTATTAAATGTTTTTTCAATACTAAATAATATAGTGAAAAATAGTCTTTTTTTTTTTTTTTTTTTTTAAGTTTTTAAAATCTATTATTGAAACAAAGCGCAATATTATTTATTTTCGATTATTCGAATCACGGCGTAAAACTGGTGTCAGATTTATTATGGAAAAAGAATTTAAAACAAAGTAATATGCGTTATTACTTTTAATGCTAAGTTTATACGTGACATCTAAGTTTTAATTTTGTGTCACGTATAAAAATATTACTTAAAATAGAAATGATATTGAACAGTATCTCCTTTTTATGGAATATTAAACACTTCTGCGACGCGTGTTTTTATCTTTTAGATAGTCTGTTCCTCCTGTGGACGTTATTTATTCAAACTACATTATGTCAGAACGAAGTTTTCTATATCCATATTTATTTTACAAATGAATATACTATTATACTCTTTCTACTGAATGTATTTGTATTCTATACTATTTTGTTTATATAAATATGAATATAAGGAATATTCTTAAGAAATATAGTAACACACAAATTGTGAAAGAAACGCCCACTGGAGGAGTTTCAGATTTCCAATGACGTGGATCTTCATCAGCGGTCCCGAAAGTGTTAAATATCCTTCTCAGATTTTAGTTTAAATCTTGTTATCTATATTTTTGTATATTATGTATTGTTGGTTTGTACACCTAAAATTAAATGTAAAACTTTATAGTAACCCTTTCATGCGGTTCTTATTGTATAAAATAAAAATATACCCAACAGAAGTATATAATTCTTTTTTTAAATATTAAACACTTTCTTTCTTTTTTTTTTTTTTTTTAAACCGGTATTAATATTATTATCATTATTACTATTATTCTTTTATCTTTGTATCTAGATTTTTGTAATTCAACATTCTAGGTTTCATATGACTCAAGCTATTTAATTTTTTTCGTATGAAGTGATGTATTTAACTATTCGATGTTTAATAAATATAAACCAATAAAAAACTTTTAATTCATAATCTAACACAGAGAGTTCTCCGAACTGACATGTTTTTTTTGTTTTATAATTAAGATTTCTGTACTTTTTTTCCGGTGTGAAACTTAATAAATAATGTCTACTTGTGGTAGATCAAGATTTATTTTTTCTAAATGTATAGACGGACCCCTAACACATTTTCACGTGTAACTCTATTTATAAATGATTTATAGTATGTAAATTGGTATGTATTTCGAACCGCCTTGATCTCAAAAATCTGAATATGAGGTCAAAAATAGGGGTCATCATTGAAAAAAATGAAGTTTATATATTTTTTAATATGTAGATAACCCTTTAAGCAAAATCTAACTACACCATTAAAAACTAGACATTATTACAGATCGATAGGTACCAGCCGCATGTTTCTACGATAATTTACGGCGAAATTAGGTGGGGGGTGGCGTTTTTTTTTTTTTTTTTTTTTTTGGGGGGGGGGGAGGGGTGACTGTATATAAACTATAAACAAAATTTAAATAAATATTTATCAAAAACTAAACATGAAAATAAAATTTTTGGTACATATCTATATATTTTCACAGAGAGTTCTCCAATAACACTAGCCGTAAAATAATAATAATAATAATAATAATAATAATAATACATAAAAAGAAATATTTTCCCTTTAAAAAAATTAAAATAAACGTGAACTGTGTGTATTTAATATTCTTAGTGATTTGTCCCCAAAATTGGTGATTGTGTCACCAAAACTTCTTTAGCACGTATTGTTTTAAGAGAAATAACACTGGAAAAATAAAATTCACAGTATTAAAAAAAACATTTATTCCTTAACAATGCTACAAAACAATAAAATCATGAAAAAATTATAAGATTTCTTAACATTATTTTAGAAATAAATAAATCTGTAACGTAAAAGTTTTCTTATACGCATTTGTCTATTGACATTGCTCATGTCTAAATTCAGATCATAGACTTACGAAGGAGAGTGTACAGCTTTTTCTTTAAAAAAAAAAAAAAAAAAAAAAAAAAAGAAAAAGGAAAGAAAATTAGTTGAAAGAATAGATAAAATAAATAATGAATAGCACATTTAAAGTGATAATGCTTCAGCTAAAGAAAACTGCTGTGATTTCGAAAAGCTGCTCCTCCGATCTCCCCCCCCCCCCGAATAATAATAATAATAATGGTATGCGATGATACAATTTAATTGTGAAAATTGGCCTTATTATTTTTGATCTTATCAAAGATATTTTTTTTTTTCTTTTTACAGGGAAACTTTTGATTCCTACCATTGTAATTTCTGGTACAACCGAAGAGTTTCTGTTTATATATGTAGTATATATAGTATTATGTGAGACCAAATAGATATCTTTGTAATTTTTAAATAAACATAGCAAAAAAATATGTATTTTTATAAGAATGTTATTTAATTATTAAAATGTGGACAATAAAAATAATTTTACTATTTAAAAACATTATTTAAAAGCGTAATGCAATGGCAACAGTTATTGAAGTGAACACATTTTAAGACTGTCTACAGAAATTTGTTTCCTTCAGAATGAAATCATCTAATCATCATATTTAAGAGGACATTTTTTTAATCTCAAAACCTGTAAAACATAACTTTATTTGACAAACAAAGGCAAGATAAAATAAAATAAAAAAAATAATAAAAATCAATTGAGGTAGTGAATCAACGAATGCTTTGCCAGCTTCGCTGGTCACTATATTTAAAGGGGACTAATGTGCAAGTTGTACCTGACGGGACTAATGTGAAAGTTGTACCTCACGGGACTAATGTGCAAGTTGCACCGAACGAACAAACTATTTCTTTCAACGAAAATGCCTACTAACCCTGGACGATAGGTCTAATATATCGTATCATATTATGTATCGTATTTATCGTAATATAACTCAATACTTATTTCGCTTCCTTCTTCGACTCGTTTTAATACGTATTTTTTATATGCATGAGCAGCCCCCGAAAAACAAAAACATTAAATTCATTTTTTTTTACTTATTTTTATTTCATATTATTTCACGCGCACTTTTTATTTCCTAAGTCAAAATTATTAAAAAATCTTTTCCGATATCGCTTGTAACGATACTGATTATTATTAATTTTCTTTTCTTTTTCTTTCAATAATAATAATAAAAAAAAAAGATTTTGATGAAATTCTGGCAAAAGCAGAATTTAGTTTAGGACGGAGGACTATTAGTTTTTTTCTTTTTCTTTTTTCAAATTATAACATCGCTTTCAAATTATTCAATTATATTTTCGATAAATTTTAGATTTCGACAAATGTGCAACTATCGAAATCGACAACGCAAAAATCCCAGATTGAGACTAATAGGCTCTCAGTCCTAATAAGGGTATTAAAACAGTTCAAGTCATTTCAAAATTATTCAAATAACTTGTTTTATTTTAACTTGATGTACAAACACATTTTATACGTTGCTGCTTTCAGGTTACACTAGTGCTTACATGTTTTCACCCGATGAAGAGTTATGCTCAATTATTTCGATACGAATCCATTATCACAATAATTTTCCATTTATGATATTTGCTTACAATATTTTAATCATAGATAGAGTAATTTATATAGATCTATAATCCCCATGTTATCATGCAAAAATTTTTGGTGCCGAAATTTTTTTTTTAGCATTAGCCATTAACCGTTATTGAAACTTGGGAATTGTAATAGAATAGAATGTTGATGAATTTTGTATTGCGCAGCTTTCAACTCTATACTAATAATTGGATGAAAGGAAAGGTAATAGGTTTCCATAAGTAAGTTTTATTTGACTAATTTATGAAAAATATAATTTTTATAATCAGTTGCTGTGTTATTATTATAAAATAATTACTGTTTTGATTTTTAATGGAATACCTTTTTAAAGTTTGATATTTTTAAGATTTTATATTAGTAAGTAGCATGGATTTTTTTAAAATTCCTTTAAATATAGCTAGCAGCGGCGTTGGTACAGCTCACTGGTTTTAATATATAAAAAAAAGTTTAACTTAAAAGAAAGGAATAATAAAGTTATTATTATTATTTTTTTGATTAATTTATTTAAAAAAAAAGAAAAGAAAAGAAAGAAAGAGAGAGAAAGAAAAAAAAAAAAAAAAAAAGAAAGAAAGAAAGAAAAGAAAAAAAAGAAAAGAAAGAAAAATGAGTATCTACAATTTTTCGTTCATCTTTAGTACGTAAATTATTTATATATTTTATTTGCTAAATTATCCATGTGTGTTCACTCGGAGAAAAATAGCAATTAACCGGTAAAAAATGGCCATCTTTCTCAGAGTAAAAAATAATTACTTTTCTCCCTGGATGCATGCCCTGCGGGGCAGTTGCCCTGGGCCCCCCTTCTGGAAGGGGCCCCCAACAGGCATAAGTAGAAATTTTGCAACCTAAAGACCTCTTATGCCACTGCAAGGGGGCCCCTAGAGTAAGTTTGCCCCAGGGCTCTACACTGTAAAAAAAACCACAGTAAATTTACAGCAAAAAATGCTGGCAATATGGGTGCCAGCATATTTTACTGTTAATATACAGCAATTGCGTTTTTCCAAAGAAACAGCAGCTTTGTCAATTTTACAGTAATTTGTGCTGTTTTTTTACAGCAATTTTGTATTTCAACTTTTACAGTTCTTTTGTAAATTATACAGCATTTTTTGCTGTTTTTTTTACAGGAATTTTGTATTTTAGCTTTTACTGCACATTTGTCAATTTTACAGCATTTTCTGCTATTTGTTTTACAGTTGATTTGTATTTTAGCTTTTACAGTAAAATTGTACTTTTTACTGCTTTTTCTGCTGCTTTTTACAGCAGTTTTGGATTTTACACTCCTGCTCAAAAGCTTAGCAAGATTTGCAAACGATCAGTTTTTTTTCCATTTAAAAACTTATCTCTCGATGAAATGTTTTCAGACTTTGGGTATTTAAAGAATTGGGTCTTCCTCGTGTTTTTCAGTGAAGATTGGTTTAAGACAACATTTAGGGGGCCGGAAACAAATTGAGAAAAATCAATAATGTTTGTGATCACCGTGTATGATTAAGCAAGCGAAATGAACCATAACTTTGGAATATGTTAATGTAAATCCAATTCAATTTGTAGATGAACTTGTGTGACGATAGCATGTTAAATAACAGAGATATAAGTATTTATTTTAAAGCTAAAAAAGAAAAATAAATCAACATATTTTTCATTTATAATATACAGAGTTTTTAACGCAAATTATTCCCACTTTCAGATAAGTAGGAAAAACACTTTTAAAATAATGTACTGCAATCGGAATAAAAAAAAAAAAAATTAATATCTCGGGAAATAGGAGCATTTTTATGAAAAACGTTTTCACTACGCATGTGGGAAAGTTTAAAAAAAGTTTTATTGCATAGGTTGAAAGCTAGATATATTGGGCAACTTTTGTCAAAAGTGCATTTGAATAGCGTAAAAATTTAGTAATTTATACGAAAAAGAATGAGCTAGATTTTAGATATTTCCTAGAGTTTGAATTTCTTATGCGGATTTTCACATGCCGCGTAATTAATGTAGAGATACAATTATTTTATCTACTTAGCAAAAGCTCTATTTTGTGAAAAACCCTTTATCATCTTATAAATCTTAGTAAATAATTATAAAGATGTTAGAGTTACCAGCTTATAAGGGATTTTTCACAAAAATGTACATTTGGAGCGTAGCTGAAATAATTGAATCTTCAAATTAATTATGCGGCATGTGAAGAACCACTTAAGAAATTTCAACTCTTGAAAAATATCTAAAATCTAGCTCTTTTTTTTTCTGTATAATTTGCTTAATATTTACTCTATTCAAATGCCCTTTTGACAAATGTTGCCCAATATATCTAGCTTTCAACCTATGCATTTTTTTTCTTTTAATCTTTCTCAGATGCGCAGTGAAAGCGTTTTTCATAAAAATGCTCAAATTTCATGAGATATTAAAGATATTTAAAATCCGATTGCTGTATACTGTTTTAAAAGTGTTTATCCAAGTTATCTGAAAGTGGAAATAATTTGCGTTAAAAACTCTGTATAGTATAAGTAAAATAACATGTTGATTTTTTCTTTCTTTGAGCTTTAAAATAAATGCTTATATCTGTGTTATTTAACATGCTATCGTCACACAAATTCATCCATACATTGAACTGGGTCTATATTAACATATCCTAAAGTTGCAGTTCATTTCGTTCACTTAACGGTACAGGGTAATCAGAAACATTATTGTTTTTTGTCATTTTATTACCGGCCTCTTAAATGCTGTCATAAACCTATCTTCACTGAAAAACATGAGGAAGACATGAGATTCTTTAAATACCCAATGTTTGAAAACCTTTCATCGAGAGATAAATTTTTAAATTGAAAAAAACTGATCGTTTGCAAATCTTGTTAAACTTTTGAGCAGAAGTGTAATTTTTATAGCACATTTGCAGATACATTGTTTTATTTGCTAAAAGTGCAATTTTAAAGTTAAAAAATTAATATATGCTTCGATACCTCTATTATAACATTATCTTTGACTTTTTATGCATTTTTATTTTTTGGCATCTGTGGATTATCAGGCAAATTCAGTTTTTCTTAATAGTATACCTGCAGTAGATATAACTATATTTTTAGAAAATTTATGATGTTTCACTGCACATAGTATTTTTTATGGTAGAAATTTATATTGTTTCTCTTATGATAGCTGGATAATAAAACTTAGACAGAAAAATTAATCCGGTTATCATATGAAAAATATTTATTTTATTTTATTTTATTTTATTTTATTTATATATTTATTTTTATTTTGTTTGTCTGCATAGTGTGATAAAAATTTCTACAACCTTCTACATTCATAAATGCGCATACTCTTGACATTTCAGTGAAATAACCCAGATGCATATCAACATTAATCAGTTCATTAAAATTTAATAACAATGAATTGTGATTTGACCATAAGTAATTTTATATTGCATTTTAAAAATATGTTGGTAAATATTTTTGTGAATGGTGAATAAAGACTTACTGAGAAAACAGAAACAATAAAATTTTTTGAAAAAAAAAAAAAGTACTAGATTTTGAAGACTGTCCTTAATTTGCCCCAAGTTGCAGACACCTTTGACATCAATCACATTTAAAACATACACAGTTTTAAAACTTATGTATAACATATTATTCGTACACAAAATAAGATAGACAAGCTAAATCTACCAAAAAAGGTAAAAGAAAAAAAAAAAAAAAAAAAAAAAGAAAAGAAAAAAAAATCAGCAAATTTGTATGTGTTTACACACATGTTTATTTAAATTCAAAAATTAAACTCGTGAGATCACTATAAAAAAAAAAAAAAAACTTTTTTGTTATAAAATTTTGCGTCAGTTTTTTTTTAAGATATTCTATTTTCGTTTACCGATGTATATTCTGAAATGAAATTTAATAATTCAACAAAGAAAAATTCAATTTTCAATGGCATACAAAATATATGAATTAAAAAACTTTTACTGATTAAAAGAGCTTTCGAAAAAATCTATAAATTTTCCCTCCTGTTTCATGTCGTTGGTTTTAATATGATATTTTTTTTTTTTTTTGATTGACTTAAAAATTCCTATCGCAGAATTGTTATATTAAACATATTAACCCTTTGCCGGTTCTAGTTAATTTCACTCCTCTTGCCAGTGTTGCTAAATTTAGGGATTTCTTTTATTCAATGTCCACCATGAAAATTTAACTGTTTCGGTTCCCTAATCATTTCGAAGATTATTTGTCTATTATATATAACAAATATCACTCCTGAAAATCATTCGTGATAGTTGAAAAACAGTAGCCCTAAATTTTGTAACACTGCTTAGAACGTTTTAGAGAGTTAGGGCCGACAAAGGGTTAAAATAAAGCTGAAAAATCTCTTAAGGAATGGCAGTTTGTGAAGTGACGTAAGATGAAGAGGTATAATAACAGAAGCTAATTTTTTTTTTCTCTATAACAATTTTCAAACAAAAGAAATAAAAATAAAAATAAAATAACAGAATAATAATAATAATAATGAGAAAATAAATATTGTAATATTATAGCTAATTTGTGTTTTAAAACTACAGTAAAAAAAAAAAAAAAAAAAAAGAAAAAGAAAGAAACTTGTATATGCTTACAAAAAGTGGGAGAAAAAATGGTAACATTTTGTTTACTGCATATCTTTTCATTAATAGTCATTGCTGATAAGAAGCGTAGAAAACTAAAATGATGATTTTGTTTCCTTTTTGACTGACATTCTTAAATTTTGAAGTAACAAGGAAAAAGCTCTTCATTAATTATATAATATATATATATGCAAAAAAATTTTTAGAAATTTGAATATATGTAGTTAAAATCTTTGAACATTTATAAATAAAAATGATTTTATAAATGTGTCAAAATATGCAATCTTGGATTTTAGAACAAATGAATATAGGCAGAATAAAGATAATATTTAATTTATTTGATTGAAAAATTTCAACTTACTTGCCATATATGTTGAAAATTAAAAAAGAAAAAAAAAAAAATGGAAAATTTATGAGTTATTTTCTAAAAAAAAAAAAAAATAAATAAAAATAAAAAAAAACCAAATAAATAAATAAATCGAAAATTTATGAGTTATTTTCTTAAAAAAAAAAAAAAAAAAAAAAAAAAAATAAATAAATCAAAAAAAAAAAAAAAAAAAATCAAAAGCCTCCTTTTCCTTTTCCATTCTTCTTCCTCTTCTTTCTTTCTTTCTTTTTTTTTTTTTTTAAGCGTTAATAAAAATTCAACATTTTATTTATACTATTCTTGCATTTACATGTAATACGAAGCTAAAAGGTAATTATCTAAAACATTAATATGGAACATAATTACAGCAATACCACGTGAAAACTACAATTAAAAATGTTTAATTTTTAAACGAACTTATATACATTTATTAAATATTTTGTATGACATTTATTTACATATCAAAACCATTCATAATTCGACAGGTTATTCATCAACAATTACAACGCGCGGGGCATGACTCCATCTTTAATGCTATTTTTTCTATGTTTATTTTCCATGCTCGGGTTGATATTCATCAAGCACCTGGAATAAAAGAGATAAAAAAATTTTTCATTTAGAAAACAATAATCTCAAAGGAATTGTGTTTTACCTTTGAAAATATTACACACAGAGAAACAGCATAGGGCTATATATGTATATATATGTATGTATACACGCAACATTATGCATAATAGATAACTTCTTAATTTCATCTATAATTTAATTTTTTATTTCATTTGGCAGAAAAACTGACCAATTTTCATAAAAATCAAAATTTATTGGTAGAATAAAATCTACTTTTATCATTAGCTTTGCCCCAATAATTTCCTTCTATTAATTTTTCTTATATAATTATGAGAAATGCCAGCTTTAATCCGATCCACCAGTGGCCAAGAGGTTCTGCTCTGAAAGCTGGTAGACGTAAAGTGACAATTTCGACCGCAGGTCGCGCTCGTCTGCCTAGACGTTCCGAATTTCCAGTAGTTTTCTTCAAAACTTGCGTAAATATGATTTAGGACTCCGGAGAAAAAAAAAAAAAAAAAAACTGGTGAGGGCGCTCTCCTTAGACCAAGGCACATAGCGCAGTCAATTTGTCTTAACCCCAACACCGCCACACCTTTTTTTTTTTTTTACTTTTTTACCCCGTAATTCAAATTACATTTTCTTAAAAGCACATGCCTTTTTATTAAGTCCCCACCTTCCCATATAACCATTGCCGTCTCTAGAGACGGCAATGATATAACACATAATGCATATTTCTCTTCATCGAAATCAAATGTTGCTGCTGTAATAGCTTCAGTATCTGGACACTCAGCACACGCTTTTAGCAAACAATTTTTATTGTTAACATGACATAAACATTTCATTAGAATATTTCGCAAGCTAAATAAATCAATTATTAACCCAATAAATATTGTTATTTAGTTTTTCAATTTATTTTAAATAGATATATACTTCATTTTCCACAAAAATGATTAAAGGTTTTTGTTCAAAATTGTTTAATACCGAGAAAGAGACATCTGCTTGTCACGAATAACAAGAAACTGTCTCTTTCTCTTCTTTGAAAGGCATATCAAAATATTTATTCAGGAACAATGATATCTTAGTTTGTTTAAAAGATTATTCTGAACCACTGATTTATATACACATAGGAAAAGAAATTGTTATAAATTTTGCACAATATTTTAGGAAAATAATTACGTAAATAAAAAGACCTTTTAGGGGAAAAAAGTTTAGAGACATTTCACTTAGTAATGATCTTTTTATTACTTATTTAACTTTTTTAAAAAATAATCTATGATGGTGATCAGACATATCCTTCCTGAGGTGAGATGGAATCATCGTTTAGTATTCCATAAAACAATCAAATGAACAAATAAATAAATAAATAAATAAATAAATCTTTTTCAGACGTTCCCAATTTATTACTTTCCGAACACTATAGTGAGGAAAGTATTGTAATCATGTCAAAATCCCGAATTCGAGATTTTGATGTTTCTATACGTTTCGAGGTCCAACGAGTCCGTTTTCACTATTTTTACGATGATGTATGTATGTGTGTGTGTATGTATGTGTGTATGTATGTGTGTATGTATGTGTGTATGTATGTGTGTATGTCTGTGAGTGAACACGCTAGCGTCTAAACGCTTTGTTCGAATAAGCTGAAAGTTGGTACGTATATTGTAAGTCATCATAGTACAAACCCTATAGATTTTGGTGAATCTAGCACTTATAGTTTTTTTACAGGGACACAAAGAAAAATTCTTTATCATTATGGCCAAGGGACCAAAATCTTAAAAGTGCGATAGCATCTAAACGCCTTATTCAATTGAGCAAAAACTTTATACACATATTATAGGTCACAGATACTCAATCTGTATAGATTTTGGAGAATCTAGCACTAATAGTTTTTTTACAGGGACACAAAGAAAAATTCTTTGCCAAATTCTTAAAAGTGTGATAGCGTCTAAACGCCTTATTAATCTGAGCAAAGAATTTGTACACATGTTATAGGTCACATTTGAACCAACTGTATGGATTTTGGTGAATCTAGCACTTACAGTTTTTTTACAGGCACACAAAGAAAAATTCTTTATCATTATGGCCTATGAGACCAAATTTTTAAAAGTGCAATAGCATCTAAACGCCTCATTCAATTGAGCTGAAAATTTGTATGAATATTATAAATCACTGTTGCACTAACTATAAGCATTTTGGTGAATTGTGGCCACCACGAGACTTTCTTCTATATTTTCCTATACAAATTCACTCAGTAACAATAATTAAAAAAAAAAAAAAAAAAAAAAAAAAAAGTGGGACTTTGACAAAATTGTGGGTAAAATGTGAAAATTTGTTTAAGTTTGACAGAATTTATAGATTTTTACAGGGACACAACGAAAAATTCTTTATCATTATGATCTAAAGGTTCAAAGTTCAGTAGCGTTAAATAAAACCTCGTGTGATATATGAAGAAAAATACTCAAACACTCTGTTATGGTTTTCTCTCTTTTGTTTATTTAGCAACTCCTCTTTCTTTATTTTATCTACAAAACTGTTAGTTACTCAATGTTCGGAAAGTCGAGTGGAGTCACTCCAGATTTTTTTTTATGTTGAAACATTTTAAAATCTTGTGCAATGAATTTCATACTTCATTTTGAGCAAAATGTTTCATATACAAGGAAAACAAATGCGGAAAAATATTTTTAAATTATGAAAAATATGAAAGATTTTGAGAAAACTCAATCATTAATTCATTATTTTTTCATGCAATGGGCCAATTCGTATTAAAATTTTTGAGATATATGTAATATTAATGTAAAATTTCCGAGAAATAAATAGAAACGTAACTTTCGCTTGAAGTCACAGTAAGAAAATCATAATTTAAATGTAGTTTCTATGAGAGTAATAAATTAAATATCTTTGCTTTAAACTGAAAAAAAAATAAATAAACACTTATTAGCAAAAATTGAAAAAAAAAAAAAAAAAAAAAAAAAGAAGAGAGAGAGAGAGAGAGAGAGAGAGAGAGAGAGAGAGAAATAAGCAAATTTAAAACTAACTCTAAACGGAAATCGATTAACTTAAAACGACGTTTTTCAAAACTAGGACGAGATTAACATTGCTTGAGGAAAAAAAAAATGATGGAAAAAAGAAAAAAAATTCTATAAATCTCTTTTAAAATACAAGTTTGTATTATACATACTAATTCCATAAGTTTAATACCAATAATAAAAACAGTGTTTAAAATAGAACAAGAAATCTATAAACTTTCACAAATAATACAGTAGGCAAAATAATCTGATTAAGTAAAAATTATATTGTACTTTATCTCAACAAATAATATAAAAATTTACATTTCATGATAAGAATTTCTATCGTACTTTTAATAATTATACAATAGGTTGTATATAAAATAATGGAAGATTTATGACTGGATCTTTGTGAATCAAGTATATAAGTCTCATACATTTATAACAATAAAAGAATACAAAACAATTAAAATTGCACTTACCAAAAATCGAAGAGCAGGAATTAAAATTCACCTGCTTGAAGTTTCAGCTTCCTTTTGTCGGAATCTCTAGATAATAAAATAATGGCGCACGCAGCCGTAGAACAACCAGATATAAAACATCAGCAGACGATTTCACAAATTACAGTAAAAAACCTAAAATGCTGTTTTTCCTCAGCTTGCGAAAAATTTACAGCAGATTATGCTGTTTTTCTCCCGTTTTTTTTACAGTGTATGTAGTCTAAGTCGGGCTCTGCCTGGATGATCAAACTATGTCTTATTACTATATCTGTGGTTTTAATTCATCGTACTATATTATTCAAATACTGCTAATAATAGATGAACATTATAAGTATACAATTTACTTAAAACAATAAGTATTACTTAATAAGTATACAATTTACTTTTAAAACAATTTGCCTAAAAGCGTAATACAGTGACAACAGTTATTGAAGTGAAATCTTTTTATGACTCACTACTTAAATATTTTCTTTCAGAATGATTTCATCTATTTATCATAACAAAGACAAAAACATTTTTTAAAGCACTTCTTTATATATATATATATATATATATATATATATATATATATATATATATATAAGGGGGGGGGGAGACATTTTTTTTATTTCGTTAAGCAACTGTTTATCATATTCTTCTTATAAGCGTGCTTTAATTAAATGAAAATGAGGGGAAAAAAAAAAAATCCGAAATTAAAATTCTCCTCCAACATACAGAACATTCCTAGCGGAAAGTCGCAGATATTTTTGGGCTTTTTAAATCTGCTGTAAATAAAATAAAAATCACTATATTTAAAGGGGACTAATGTGCAAGTTGTACCTGACGGGACTAAAGTGAAAGTTGTACCTCAAGGGACTAATGTGAAAGTTGTACCTCACGGGACTAATGTGCAAGTTGCACCGAACGAACAAACTATTTCTTTCAACGAAAATGCCTACTAACCCTGGACGATAGGTCTAATATATCGTATCACATTATATATCGTATTTATCGTAATGTAATTCAATACTTATTTCGTTCCTTCTTCGACTCGTTTTAATACGCATTTTTTATATGCATGAACAGCCCCCGAAAAACAAAAACATTAAATCATTAAATTCATTTTTTTTACTTATTCTTATTTCATATTATTTCACGCGCACTTTTTATTTCCTAATTCAAAATTATTAAAAAAACTTTTTCGATATCGCTTGTAACGATACTGATTATTATTAATTTTCTTTTCTTTTTCTTTCAATAATAATAATAATAATAATAATAAAAAGATTTTGATGAAACTCTGGCAAAAGAAGAATTTAGTTTAAGACGGAGAACTATTAGTTTTTTTTTTTTCTTTTTTCAAAGTATAACATCGCTTTCAAATTATTCAATTATATTTTCGATAAATTTTAGATTTCGACAACGCAAAAATCCCAGACTGAGACTAATAGGCCCTCAGTCCTAAAAAAAAAAAAAAAAAGAAAAAAAAAGGGGGGGGGGGAATTTCAGATTGCATTTTTCCGAAACTAACTCCCCCCCCCCCCCCCGCCATATTTAAGACAAGTATAAAATGCATTATTTTTTAACTGTGAACCTTTTTAATAATATTTCAGTTTTGATTAGGAAACAATAACTTAAGAAATAATTTAGGCTCCGGTGATTAATATGTGATCATTTAATTATTCACAAATATAAATGAATTTATTACATAAAAATAGAACAAATAACATTTTTTCAGGACGTCGGAACATAAAAGACAGTAATAAAGAAAAAATAAGCTTGAATTTTATGTATAAAAAATTCAGAAAACTTTTAATGACATTAATTTTTTCGTTACAATAATAGAACAATGTAAAATTTAATTTAATGTAACAGAATATTTAGTTTTACGACTGCACATGTTGAACTTATACATAATTTTTTTTTTTTTTTTTGGCTATGATCAATATTTAATATTTTCTTAAAGGTGTGATTTTAATTTATACGTTTATACTTTTTAATATTTCTGGAATAACAATATAATAATAATAATAATAAAAAATAGTTATATATATGTGTCACCACATTTCTTTCATAACATTTCACGTTTCATTAATAAGCTAATAAAATTATTATTATAAATGTACACGCTGGCTTGCTTTATAAGCGATTACTTATTTATGTACAAACAGAAATAAATTAAATGCGTTAAAGAGGATAAATTAAAAAATAAAAATACAGCGATTTGATTATATTCTTTTAAATAAAATAACCATGAATTTTACTGTATAGATTAATTAAAAAATTATCAGTAACATGTTTTCAGTTAAACGAAAGAATACTATGCAAAATTCAATTTAAATTTGAAAAGAATGTTTAATTTTGAAATTAAGTTCATTGTATTTAAGCATAATAACTTTTATTTAGGTTCTGTTCAATATTTACCATTCTTGAATGTGCACCTTTTATTTACATGATTATAGTTTTTAATATTTTTATAGAATAAAAATAAATCCAAGCAAAAATTTCTTTTGTTAAATAGCAGACTTCTTTTATAATGTTTACCTTTTCAATATTTAACCACAATAAAATGACGTATATTTTGAAAAAAAAAAAAAAAAGAATATGATTGCCTTCATTATAAGATATCATTTATTTATATCTAAATAAAAACGAATTAGATATGCAAAGTGAAATAAATCTGTATTTTTAAATTATTAAAATAACGGACTGATAAAATTCTTTTGAAAATAATCATGGAATCTTTTATATAATTTAATTAGAAAATTTTCATTGACATATTTTCTTATTCATAAAACAACTCTGTACAAAATTCAATTTAATTTTTAATAGAATGTATAAATCTGTGATTATGTTTATTGTAGTTATGTGTAATAATCTTTTTTTTTTTTTTTTTTTTTTTTTAAATCGGTTTAATATCAAATTTTGTTGAATTGTGTGGCTTTTGTTTATTTGTAAAGAATTTCGAACATTTTACGAAAGTGAAAAATTTCTACATATTTTATTCATTACTGAAAATTTTTCTAATTTACATACAACTAGCAATCGGCGTCGGCCGCTTCTGTGGATTATGTTGAAACAAATCACACACACACACACACACACACACATATATATATAAACCTGGAATAAAATGTCCATTGAAATGAGTCAATTCATTGAAATCGGTCACCACAGAAACAAAACAAGTTTAGAAAGTATCTGTGATCCGAAACCCTACAGTTTTTTGCAGCGTATGTCAAAAGAGCGGTCCGCTCATACAAATAATATATCATCCTTGTTATTAAACAATTTAAGCCTTGTATATATTTATATGTACTGGATTTCTCAGAAACGATTTTGATGATTTCGATAATAATTTAGGATCTACCCTTTTAAGGTTAGTGCTGCGATAACGGTTCGGGTGTATTAAAAATACCGCAACCGCATGATTCGCCTTTATGACATTAAGCGACTAAGCTCCGCCTCTGTGGGCTTTATTTATGCAAGTTACATTATTTTAGAACAAGGTTTTGAGTATTTTGTTTATATTACAATCAGACAGTTATTATAACTATACTCTTTCTTATCAAAGTATTTGTATCCATAGTACATTTACTGTTCAAAAGTAAAACCTGAGTATATTTTTCTCTACATACAATAAAATATGTATGTAAGTCTGTCTGTCTCTGTGTGTGTGTTTGTCCGTCCTTTTGTAGGCAAACGGCTGATCGTAGAGCTACATAATTTTGCAAAGTGTTCCGCCTTCATTCCTCCATATGGATCTCGAAGTCTGATTTCCGAATGTTTGATAGTTCTTCTTAATTAAAATATATAAATTTCGGAAATGGTCGACTCTGGAGGTAGTCATTCCATGGTCCATTAGCTCAGTTGGTTAGAGCGTCATGCTACTAACACGAAGATCGTGGGTACAATCCTCCAAAGGCTAACGCATTTCTTTTTGTGGATAAAAAATTGATGAATGGAAATCTTTCATCGTCTTCACAGCATCCTAAACCGTGTGGATGAAAATAATGTGACAAAAACAAAATAAAATAAACTCAGAGATGCGTTGTTCGCTTTATAGGTAAACGAATGGTAACAGAGCTACAGGATTTCGCAGGGAGATTCATTTCGATCTTTCCTAGTGTACGTTGGAATTCGATTTTCGAATTTTCATTTTTTTTTTTTTTTTTTTTTTTTTTTTATCAATTAAAATTTTTGCAGCTGAGGAGATTGTTTGATGTTCTCATCTATTGTCCAAGAAGGAAGATGATAATTTGTCCAAGAAATGTTTGTCTTTTTCCTTCACATGTCATTTTTTATGGATTTTTGAATTCTCATTTTTCTTTTCAATATAAAGGGATGTGGTACCACCGCACTTTAAAATGAAAGAAAAAGGGGGCATTCAAAAATTCATAGAAAATAACAGGAAAAATGAAAGAAAAAGCTCACAATCACAGGTGTGTGTGTGTGTGTGGGGGGGATAAACTATTAGAAAGTGTGAGAAAAATAGACGAGAAAAATTAGCCAAAGCTGGAAAAGAGTGGGCACAGGGATCCTGAGCCTATAGTCGAGGCTTAGCTACGTCTCGCCTAGTATGCGACTAACCTAACGCTATACACCTAATATGTAATGATTTCGAAGATTTACTTATTTTAATTTTTTAAGCACTTTTTTAAATTGAGGGAACTCGAACTTTTGTTTTAATGAAAGTCTGTTTCAGAATTAATTTAATGTATACTTTTTACCAGCTTTTTTCATTGGCATTTCAAAATTTGTAAGTTACAATTCATATTAAATTATATCTCGCGTGGTTTTTGGATTAAAGTACCCACAAATTTATTAAAAATCGAAAATGTCAAAACAATTAAAAAATTTAGCTATAATTAGTGATTGTAAGTTAGTTCTCAGTACAAAAATATATAAATTCAACTGATTACTAGAGTTTTTATAGCGAGATTATAGGTAATTAAATGTAGTGCAATCCGTTTGTTGACATCTCTATATATATAAATGGCTAAGAGAGTTTTTTCCTGTAAGTCCGTGGCTAGACGCAAGTTGATTGGCTAAGAGAGATTTGCTTCTGTTTATCTGTGTGTTGTTGCCACCAGCTTTTGATGCTTTAGTTAATTAAAAAAATTGTCACCAGCTTTGCATACTTTAGTTAATTAAAAAAAATCTAACTGTCCGATTGATAAGTTAATTAAACCAATGGATTCAGAGAAAATGCCCCTTTCATTTGGTATCTTATTTGTTACGAAATTTTGATTAGATTCTTTAAATTTTATTAAAATGTGAAAATAATAACCTGGTAAAAGCTTTGTTGCTAATATACAACGAGATATATAAAGTAGAGTGATAAATGGTAACCCTTGAGAAGGTCCAAGATGAGTCATGTGACATGCTCTCCTTGCACCTGCGTATTCGGTGGTTCCCTTGGTAACAGCTTATTTTCAGTAAATTTCTATGGCAACGGTTTGGAGATTGTTCTTCGCATAACTCATAACCGCCAATGTTTTTGTTTACTTACGTAGTTTAATATTCTTTTGTTATAAATCATTTTGATTTTACTTCTTTTTTATTTCGTGTGTAGTTGAACTTTAACCGACAAAATGCTTAAAAATAGTTGAAAAATTATTATTTGTTGTTAAATTTAGCTCTTTAAAAGTTTAAATTTTCTTTTATAAACACTTTTAAACTTTGTTGGGAAACGATGAAAAAAAAGGTATTTTATTATTTATTAAAATGTGAAATAAGTGTAAAATTATTTAAAAAACAATTTATTTCGGTCATAGTACTGTCATGTTACCTAATAATAATGATAATTTGTCGAACTGATATTTTAAATGCCAAAATAGCGATAAAGGGCCAAACACAGCAACCTATTGGAGCATGTCACGTGATTCATCTTGAACCACGGAAAGCTAATCCTTCATCCATTGAATCACCACTCTAATTTATATATCTCGTTGCTAATATATATATATATATATATATATATAAATATAAATATATATATATATATATATATATATCGTATTTTTTATTTATTTTTTCAAACATAAAATAAAATATACTTTCACGCGAAAAAAAAAAAAAAAAAAAAAAAAAAAAAAAATATGAATAAAATATTTTACTCATGCACATGAAAAAATGAAAATTGAAAATTGTGTAAAAAAAACAATTTAGATAAAGTTGCACGAGAGTTCCAAAAATTAATGGAAATATAAATGAACGTTAAATTTATTAAAATAGTCGTCTGCTCAATCACGTGATATTGAAAAACAAAGAATCGAATTCAGTAAATGTGGGATGGAAAGGAAAACGAAAAGAAAAGAAAGAAACAAAATGATAATAATAATAATAATAATAATAATAGTAATAACATAAACCAACGGGAAACCAAAGCGGGCTTTAAAGCAATTTCATGATTTCTTTAAATTTTATTTTTGTTTGTAAAGCGATATAGAAAAGTGTTTCCTTTAAATATAGTGACCAGCGAAGCGAGAAAAGCCTTCGTTGATTTCATGAATTAAAAAATGGTTTCGTTAACAAACTTTGATCTATTGGCACGCAGGCAGCATCAGGCCGAGGTTTGTACATTTCGAGTTTGATTTTGAAATTTTTTCCCGCATTCGGAATTCGGTTCGTTCCCGGACAGGGGCTTTGCTAGTTTTATATAATATTTAAGCTATATACATTTTCTAGTTTCCAACAGATATGAGATGATAAATAATCACGTACTTTTTGGTCTGGACTATAAGAGCTTTTTTTTTTTTTTTTTTTTTTTTTTGTAATCACGAATTTCTAATCAAAATTAACAAAAATAAAAGTTGTTTATAAATAATAAATGTTAGTGGCATTAAATATGCATTTTAATACAGTGTCCACAAAAATCGTGATACAGGCAGACAGACATTTTCTAAAAACTATCAATTCGTGTTCAGAACATCCCAAAACGTGTAAATCCATGAAAAAACGGAGGTGGAAAATTTTCACGAATCTAATACTTTCTCTATATTACATATCGAAGAAAGTAAAAATATATGGTGTGAAAAAAAGGCGGTGCTGACAATGTTCCAGAATAAACTTAAAAAGTTGGCAACTTAGCAAAACTGTAAAAATTATGCTTATTTACATATATAAAATTTAAATGCATATTTATTAATACATATGATTATAAAAATATTAATGTATATAAATTAAAATGCATATTTATTAAAACTATTAAAATTTTCAAAAATGTAATCATTTCTGTTTAATGCACTAAAAATACTATTTTTTAAGACAGGGAAATAACATATTTAAAAACATTTGATGTAAAACAACCACACGATTTCCATTACTAACTTTTAAACATATGATATACTCTTTTTGGAGACAGTACAGTTAAAAAACGCAAAATTAACTTAACAAATCAGAGATGAAAAAATTTCCCTGTATTTTTGTATGTCATTCACCATATTATTAACGAAATTTAAAAACACATAGTGTGCAATCTCAAAAATTCATTTTGTATATACAAGTGCTAACCCTCCGGATTATTTCATATCAATTATATTTAATAGAGATATTATTTTTATTTAGCATCTAAAATTCTGTGGTTAAATACGATGAAGTTAACTTTGTAGAAATATTGGCATGAAATAATTCAGAAAATTGTCACGTCTGTGCCTATTTATCGTAAAATCGACCACTTTCAAAGATGACAAAAATAAAAAACAAAATATCTTGAATTATTTATTTATTTATTTATTTTTTATTTATTTATTTATTTTTTTTTTAATATATATATAATTGACAAAAGTCTAATACATAATTGATTTCACATGCAGTTATCCTCTGAAAAAAGTTTATAATTCAAAAACAGAAGTTCTTTTCTTTAAATATGACTCAATGTAACAAACAAAAAACAGCTTTTATAAATATGTCCTCTAAAATCTTTAAAAATACTAGTCGAGTAATTTTTTTTTCTTTAGTTTGCAATATATTTCTTTAAATAGTTGGTAATTAGTTGCAGTTATAAAATATACCAGAATAAAAGTAAAAAAGAAATTTGAGATTAAACAATTTATTATTTAGATCCCCAGCCATTAAACGATAATAAATTTTGCTTTAAATATTGAAGATGTTTTTATTTTCTAGAGAAAATGTATGATAAAAATATATTTAAAATAGAATTATTATTATTATTATTATTATTATTATTATTTTAAGACTAAACTCAATTTATTGCCTATAAAAAAGTTAGGTGTTTAATCTCATATAAGAGTATAATTTTCATTTTATTAAGTTTATTTGTAATTTTTTTAATCTTATTTAAATAACTTTCTAAGATATTTACATTAATAAATATTTATTACCTAAATTAGAAATACTATTTTTTTTTTCCATTTTTACGGAAACTGTAATGAAAAGAAAATCATAAAGTATGTTGACAATTTTAAGTATAAAAAAATAGTAATATTTCTATCAAAATTTAGACTATTAAAAAGATGTGAATGACGTTTGCTGCTTTATTATAATTGACGCGTTTAAATCAGAGTTGCCAACTTTTATTATTTATTCCGGAGCATTGTTAGCTACGCCTTCTTTTCATAGCACTGTAATTTTAGAATATTTTTTTTTCTAATATAATCGCAGATACATATTCATGAATATTAATCTAAAAAATATATGATGTGAAAAAAAGGCGGTGCTGACAATGTTCCGAAATAAACTTAAAAAGTTGGTAACTCTTTGAAACTGTAAAAATTATGCAAATTTACATACATAAAATTTAAATGCATATTTATTAATATATATGATTATAAAAATATTAATGTACATAAATTAAAATGCATACTTATTAAAACTATTAAAATTTTAAAAAATGCAATCGTTTTTGTTTAATACACTAATAATATTATTTTTTAAGACGGAGAAATAACATATTTAAAAACGTTTGGTGTAAAACAACTACACGATTTCCATTATTAACTATTAAACATATGATATACTCTTTTTTGGAGACAGTACAGTTAAAAAATTCAAAATTAACTTAACAAATCAGGGACGTAAAAATTTCTCTGTATACGTCGCTTTTTACGCTTTTATATGCGATGTTTTACATAGTTTGTTTAAAAGAAAAAGTTGGTCGAACCGTTTTTTTTAAATATCTATTTCGAATATCGTGAACTGACCTACATTTCAGAACGACTGTCAATTTTCCAGTAACCACAAGTAAAATTTCTTGCTGGTATTTGTTTGCTAGACTAGCATTAAATGCTGTATCCCAGCAAGTAAAATAGCGTAAAACACAAATGTTTGATGGTTGGCTCCACCAGAACTACCTGCAAGTCATGGTGCGTATTGGCCCGCTTTATTGCTTGTCCAACATAGATAATCCAGTTTGTCTTGCTTGAATATGTTGCGGGCCTAGCAGCAATCAAGACTACCACTTTCTTACATTTTCTGTTATTCTAGTAATAATTCACAACCAATAGATGTTTTTTTGTTGCTATTCTCTCACTTCTTACGGGCATATAACATACCATGTTCATAGATGCCAAGTCTCCCGTTTTTCAAGGGAAACTTCAAACCGGAAAATTTTTATAGCGGTTTTCGGTAATATTAATCATCGAAAATATATATAACATATTCCATTTAAAAATACTGGTGTTAATTTTGATTAAAAAGTTAAAAATGTTGGCAGCTCTGCATGTTATTTCTATTGAAGCTGCCTACACAGTATATTACGCTTTCAAACATAAAAAAGCATACAATAATATTGCATGGTACACACCTCTTTGCTTTGGAAGAAGCTTAAACAAAAAAAATAAGCATGAAATGTTTGTACCAATAACTACACAAGAAAGGATAGGTAAAGGTGCTATCAGACGGAAGACGATATATTCTAAAATATAAGCTATTGCCGCTCAAAAGCGACCAAACAACTTCAGTAGGGTTGTTTTTAAGCATAAACGGAAGAACGAAATCCAGAAATGTAAACAACGGACCCAACATTTGGCTATTATTCTCCCCCCAAGGATGTTCAAAAGGGAAAAGAATAGAGGGTGTTCTGTAATCGCGATTCTCTGATTGGATTATTTCATTCTAAAGACTATGTATGTGATTTAAACAGTCGAAAATGCGTGATTGACGAGCATACGTTCGGCAATTTGTATCAAACAGCATATTTGGATCGTTTCCAGCATGAGAAACCGGTTTATGAGGTACTTTGTGCTAAAGACTATCGTATGGTTCTTCGTTTGATAGCGGCTTTAAAGGGAGATAATATGATGAGTTTGAACAAAATCCATGCAGCTATTTTTAAAGGGATGCACTCAAAGTTCCCAACTTTTATAATTTATTCACGAGCATTTTTAGTCCCGCCTCTGCTATCACAGCGCTACCTGTTGAGCGATTGATCCCCAAATCTAATTAGCACCAGTTTATGTCAGGGTGCAACTAAATACCAAGTTTAGTTAAATTTCATTCATTGGTTCGTGAGATACAGTGGGCAAAAATTTCGTGATACACACGCGCACACTCACACAGACAGACATTTACTAAAAACTATCAATTCGTGTTCTGGACATCCCAAAACGTGTAAATCCATAAAAAACGGAGGTGGAAAATTTTCACGAATCCAATACTTTCTCTATATTACGTATCGAAGAAAGTAAAAATATATGGTGTGAAGAAAAGGCGGTGCTGACAATGTTCCGGAATAAACTTAAAAAGTTGGCAACTCAGCAAAACTGTAAAAATTATGCTTATTTACATATATAAAATTTAAATGCATATTTATTAATACATATGATTATAAGAATATTAGTGTACATTAATTAAAATGCATATTTATTAAATCTATTAAAATTTTCAATAATGTAATAATTTTTGTTTAATACACTAATAATATTATTTTTTAAGACGGAGAAATAACATATTTAAAAACGTTTGGTGTAAAACAACTACACGATTTCCTTTACTAACTATTAAACATATGATATACTCTTTTTTGGAGACAGTACAGTTAAAAAATTCAAAATTAACTTAACAAATCAGGGACGTAAAAATTTCTCTGTATACGTCGCTTTTTACGCTTTTATATGCGATGTTTTACATAGTTTGTTTGAAAGAAAAAGTTGGTCGAACCGTTTTTTTTAAATATCTATTTCGAATATCTTGAACTGACCTACATTTCAGAACGACTGTCGATTTTCCTGCAGACCCAAGTAAAATTTCTTGCTGGTATTTGTTTGCTAGACTAGCATTTAATGCTTTATCCCAGCAAGTAAAATAGTATAAAACACAAATATTTGCTGGTTGGCTCCACCAGAATTACCAGCAAGTCATGGTGCGTATTGGCCCACTTTATTGCTTGTCCAGCATACATAATCCAGCTTATCTTGCTTGAATATGTTGCGGGCCTAGCAGGAATCAAGACTACCACTTTCTTACACTTTCTGTTATTCTAGTAATAATTAACAACCAATAGATGCTTTTTTGTTGTTGCTATTCTCTCACTTCTTACTGGCATATAATATACCATGTTATTTCTAATGAAGCTGCTTACACAGTATATTACGCTTTCAAACATAAAAAAGCATACAATAATATTGCATGGTACACACCTCTTTGCGTTGGAAGAAGCTTAAACAAAAAAAAAAAAAAAATAATAATAATAAGCCTGAAATGTTTGTATATAGCTTGAAATGCTATTGCTCTGTAAGCTATCTATGTAACATTTGATGCTGGCTAATATCATAAAGTATATGTATGAAAATCTAACAGACTAAGCAATACATAGCAATAACTAGACTATTTTTGTTGCTGGTACTAGCATGAATTTCGACTTAGGATAACCAATTAATGCACATGAAAGGACATCTAAAAGAGGATTTACGTGGCAAATTCAAAAAATAAATAAAGTTAGAGCCGCTTTTGAGAAACAGACTTTCAGTTCCATTTCCAACTTTCACCAAGATTTGCAAACCCATCTGTTCGTCCAAAACCAATAACTACACAAGAAAGGATAGGTAAAAGTGCTATCAGACGGAAGACAATATATTCTAAAATATAAGCTATTGCCGCTCAAAAGCGACCAAACAACTTCAGTAGGGTTGTTTTTAAGCATAAACGGAAGAACGAAATCCAGAAATGTAAACAACGGACCCAACATTTGGCTATTATTCTCCCCTGAAGGATGTTTAAAAGGGAAAAGAATAGAGGGTGTTCTGTAATCGCGATTCTCTGATTGGAGGATTTCTTTCTAAAGACTACCGTATGTGATTTAAACAGTCGAAAATGCGTGATTGACGAGCATACGTTCGGCAATTTGTATCAAACAGCATATTTGGATCATTTTCAGCATGAGAAACCGATTTATGAGGTACTTTGTGCTGAAGACTATCGTATAGTTCTTCGTTTGATAGCGGCTTTAAAGGGAGATAATATGATGAGTTTGAATAAAATCTATGCAGCTATTTTTAACGGGATGCACTCAAAGTTCCCAACTTTTATAATTTATTCACGAGCATTTTTAGCCCCGCCTCTTTTTCATACCGGAAATTTTGAAAAATTATCTTCCTCTTTTTTAATCGTTGTCACATATTAAAGAGAAATAATCTACAAAATTTCTGGTGCGAAAAGAAGGCGGGGCTAAAAAATGCTTGTGAATAAATTATAAAAGTAGGGAACTCTGGATGCACTTCCGAGGAATCAAATTGACCTATTTACATAAGATACCTGTCAATTTTTTTTCTGAGCTAACCTGCTAAACCATACGAAAGGACATCAACCAGGCTGTTAATATTTAAATTTGAAGAAACCATTTAAGCTGTTTTTCAGATACAGTCTCTCGGCCCCACGTCCATTTTTTCCTAAAATTAGCCAGACACATGTGTTCGCGTTAAGCCAACACTTATATACAAAAAAGACATCTAAAGGAAAGTTAATAGAGCAAAAAAAAAAAAAAAAAAAAAATCTGTAGAGCCTTTTTTCTTTTCTTTTTTTTTTTTTCTTTTTAAGGAACGTACTTGAAGGGCAATCAGAAAAAAAAAAACAACAAAAAAAAAAAAACAAAAAAAAAACAAAAAAAAAAAAAACCCGCTTAATTGCGACGCAAGTATAATGTAAAACATAGGATCTAAATTGTGTCTATCCATAGATATACTACCATTTCATAGTATTCGTAACTCACGTGCGTTCCATATTTAGTACTTGCAGGACACTAGTCAGTCATTTCAGCTTGTCATCGTCCGGCGGACTCTCCGAAAAGCGACCGTTCAGTAATTCAGATGGCACTGACATCAAGTACTATCGAATGCAAGTATTTACATTTTATTGCACTCGTAAGCAGTACTACCAACGACAACTATTGAGAAAGGGTGAAGTCCTAATCACATGCGCAAAAATTCAATAGCAAATGTTACAGATGCTGATTTTGATCGGTTTGAATTACATCACAACGGTTAAATAGTCAATGAAACTTTTAGTATATTTAGTTTAACTTAAGTCTTTAGGGCGCCTTTTTGACATGTGCAAAAGTATCCATCCTGAATCTCTCACTGTTGTTGGAGCCCCACCAGCCTCCGACAGGTTCTTCTCTCGTAGCTGTTAGTCGAAAAGTGGCAGGTTCGATCCCAAGTCCTGCTCGTTGACATATAGCCATTTAGAATTTTCCGTTATTTTCTCCGAAACTCACGTAAATACAAACTAGGACCCCTTAAAAATTCCCATTGGAGGTCATTCCACCCAGGCCGAGGACCCAGATATAGTCAATCGGCTTTAACCTTTACACTACACATTGCCACTCCTGTTGAACTTTGAAATTTAAATATGTAGTCTTTGCCTTCCTACTATTGACAGGATATGTTATATTTAGAAGATCATTGCCACAAAAGAAGGAAAAACGGACAACGTGCAAATTTCCGAATTACCGAAATTATACCTACGGGGCATCTGCGAAGTGCAAAATAAACTTAAATCTAAATAAAAATAAAATTTACTTCAAAGCTTTTCATGTACTAAATATAAATAAATTAATCGTGTAATCTTTTAACGTGTTTATGAAAATTTCATTATCTGTGTTCAACACTGAGAAAAAATTCTGTAACTGACATCTAGAATCTAAATCGTGGCACTAGAAAAAATAGTTCCATGTCATCCTTATAAATTCTAGTCCCCTTGGAAAGCGAGTTCTAGAAGCCCCTACTAGAATTCTAGAGCGTTTGCCTATATTCTCGAGGGCAAAGTTAATTAAAAATCTCTGCAAATAAATGAGACTACAAGAGGCGGGTTTCTGCAACTTATAATCTGTGTTTATTACCAAATTCTAGAAAATCAAGCGATAATTTCTCGCAATTTAAATGATTCAGAATATTTAGAGTATTGAGATTATTAATTAGAAAGCACCGCAGAACTGGCGTTGTAAATTATTGCTTACAAAACTTTGAATAAACACCATAAAATGCAATAAACTCGCAACGATCGTTTCGGGACGAAAAAGCACACGACCCTTCATCAGGCGAAACAAAGTAAGCACGAGTGCTGCAGTCAAAGCGGCAACGTTTTCAAAGCTGCAACGCTTTCTAAGATTTGACTGCAGCACTCGTGCTTACTTTGTTTCACCTGATGAAGGGTCGTGTGCTTCTTCGACCCGAAACAATTGTTGTGAGTTTATTGCATTTTGTGGTGTTTATTCAAAGTTTTGTAATTAATAATTATTCAGAATATTGTTTCCCCATCTAGAAATGTGTACACTAAATATTCTCGATAATTTTGTCTGTTCAGTTTATTGGCGTGCCTTATGTTCATAGCTCGGAAATTTATATTTCTAGTTAAGGGATTTAGAAAATGGCCACTTATTCATTCTAGAGAAATTCGGTATATTTTTTTTCTCAGTGAAATAAAAAGGAAATGTGCAGCTTTGTGAATGTGCAAGCTTTTTTTGTCAATAAAACGACATATATATAAAGATTTTTTTTTTTTTTTTTTCTTGTGAATCTTAGGCTTAGGTTTATAAGTAAATACTTAAAATAATATTGGCTTTACTAGAAAAATCTATATACTTAACAAGTAATGAATTTCTCAAGATTTTTCTTTGCCTAAAATCTTTTAACTGCGATCGGATTGATTTATTGTCGGGACTTTCTTTTTACTTCTATTAGAAAGATTGCGTATGTGTGTATGTATTAAGACTCTACATCAGTCATATTCCCTCTTTCTTTCTTTGCATGTAACCCAACAGGTTTTTTCTTTCTTCGTTTTAGGAGAATATCTCATTCAAAAATTAAGTTTATCAAATTCTGTTTTTTGAATATTACTCTTAACATATGCCGTCTTTTGTTTAGTAAGCGATTTTTTTTTAAAGAATAAATTAAAATATTTCGTTTAGAGATCAAAACTTAAAGTCCTAAATTTGCTTAATGGAAAAATATTTATTAGGACTGAGGGCCTATTAGTCTCAATCTGGGATTTTTGCGTTGTCGATTTCGATAGTTGGACATTTGTCGAAATCTAAAATTTATCGAAAATATAATTGAATAATTTGAAAGCGATGTTATAATTTGAAAAAAAAAAAAAAAAAAAAAAAAAAAAAACTAATAGTTCTCCGTCCTA
Organism: Salticus scenicus; assembly: GCA_963930645.1. NCBI lineage: Eukaryota > Metazoa > Arthropoda > Arachnida > Araneae > Salticidae > Salticus > Salticus scenicus. Next base: position 60,240,942 of record OZ005652.1, on the reverse strand, counting down.
AACTAAATTCTGCTTTTGCCAGAATTTCATCAAAACCTTTTTTTTATTATTATTATTATTGAAAGAAAAAGAAAAGAAAATTAATAATAATCAGTATCGTTACAAGCGATATCGAAAAAGTTTTTTTTTAATAATTTTGAATTAGGAAATAAAAAGTGCGCTTGAAATAATATGAAATAAAAATAATTAAAAAAATGAATTTAATGATTTAATGTTTTTGTTTTTCGGGGGCTGCTCATGCATATAAAAAATGCGTATTAAAACGAGTCGAAGAAGGAAGCGAAATAAGTATTGAGTTATATTACGATAAATACGATAGATAATATGATACGATATATTAGACCTATCGTCCAGGGTTAGTAGGCATTTTCGTTGAAAGAAATAGTTTGTTCGTTCGGTGCAACTTGCACATTAGTCCCGTGAGGTACAACTTTCACATTAGTCCCTTGAGGTACAACTTTCACTTTAGTCCCGTCAGGTACAACTTGCACATTAGTCCCCCCCCCCTTTTTTTTTTATTTTTTATTTATTATTTATTTATTTATTTTTATTTATTTATTTATTTATTTTTCAAAAATTGTTCACTAAGCTAAAGGGCGATATATTTAAAGAATAATATTCAAGAAACATAATTGGAAAAACTTCATTTTTGAATGATATATCCTTATAAAACCAAATAACAAAAATTCCAAGGAATTACATGGGAAGGAAGAAAGGAGGAATCTGACTGGTGTTCAGATTTAAAGCCGACAGTCTGCAAATGAAACCTAAGTCTAAGTAGGATGCACCGCTTGGAAATATTTCTAGGGGTTCCTACAGGGCCTGATTATCCAAAAGGCTCAGGTTGGTTGGTTGGTTGTAGGATTTAAGGCCGATTGACTCCTGATGTGTCCTAGGCCTAGAGGGGGAATGCCCTCCGTGGGGGTCTTTCTAAGGGGTCCTAGCCCATATTTACGCAAGTTTCGGAGGAAACCACGGAAAACTCCGAACGGCTAGGTCGATGAGCGCGACCTGGGATCGAACCCGGCACCTCCCATCTACCTGCTTTCAGCGCAGAACCGCTCGGCCGCTGGTGGGCCCCAAAAGGCTCAGGAAGCACAAGCTTCCCCTCTAAAATTTAAGAGGGGGCCCCATAAGGATTAAAAACATGGTCTTGAATTTTTTGTTTCATATTTTCACACTGAGATTGAAAATTTTCTGAGAAAGGTTACCTAAAACAAGACAAAACACTCATTATTTCGGAAAAAATCTATTATTTAACCTCAAAAATCTGAATGTTCTTAATTAAAAAGTTGTATGATTTTAATGTTCTGTGTAGAAACCACCCAGATATAGGAAAAAAAAAATAAAAATAATAAAAACACACTATTTTTTGGTCTATAGCATTTTTATATTACAATATGTAACAGGAAAACAAGATTTTCCAAAATGAAAGGGGGCCCCGAAATGATGCTGAGCTTCCCCTAGCTTCAAAGCTTAATCGGGCCCTGCGTTTCTTGTTTCTATTCAAACAATTTTCTGAGAAAACTATGAAAAACTCGAAACGATGAAGCCGGCATGCGTGATCTGGGTACAAACCCAGTACATCATGTTTACCATGTTTGAGACCAGAATCTCTAAATAACTATAGGGGATTCTTTGGAACATCGTTCCGCCACCAGTGCACAAATGTTCTGCTCTCTAAGATTGAAAAATGAAAGTACTATGTACGATCCCAGGTCGTGCCTTTCAACCTAGTTGTTCGAAATACTCAGTGGTTTTCTCCAAATTTTCAGTGGAGGGCATCCCTCTTTAGGCCCGTCCCTAGTGTAGACAGTTGGCCTTAACCCGATCACACACACTATGGAACATCAAATATAAATATTAAGTACACAAATTAATATTGCATAATTATAATACTATATATACTTATATGTATATAGAGATAAATATATATAATTTTCTTTAAAATGAGTAAAAAAAAAAAAAAATGTAAACTCATAGAGTATTATAAGTTTTATGGTTAAGAAAAATAAAATTATCAGTTAATTTTTATTCTTTATTTGCTCTTTATTAGTTTTTTTTTTTTTTTTTTTTTAATTTACTTTATCGACTTATATCTTTTTAAAAAAATTCATTTTCCATGGATATCAAATATTTAGTGCTGCCATCTGTACAATACAATGTGAAAAAAAAGTTGAATTACTCTCAATATTTGAAAAATATCTTTTTGTTAAAATTTAGAAATAAATTTTTTTTTTTTGTCAGGCAGACAATATTTTTAACGCTAAATATTTGATTTTAAATCTTTTTTGTAATTGCCATTCATGAAATTGTAATATTATTATTAAAAAAAAAAAAAAAAAAAAAAAAAAAAAAATGTTTGGTTTATATTATACTTTTTATTATCACTTTCGTATTTGTAAAATGTGTTTTCTCCGAAACGGGCTAGGACCTATTTGAAAGACCCCCACGGAGGGCATACCACGTCAGGCCTAGGACCCTCGTGTATCCCATCGGCCTGAATCCCAATCACCAAACGCCTATTTTTAAAGTAACATAAAAACACAACCATACGCTTAACATTTTATTTTCTAAAGTTCAGAATAATACAATTAATGTTTTATTTATTTATTTATTCACTTTTCTTTTCTTTTATTTTTTAGCAATTTATCTTTATTTTATCCACTTTTTCACAATAGACAAACATTCTATTTGGTTATTTTATTCTTTAACGATTTAAATTTTTTCGATAATAATAAGAATTATTATTATTATTATTATTATTGTTATTATTTTTAAGGATATATAAAAAAAATAAAATAAAAAAAAACTAATAAAAAGCTAAACGACAAATCAAATATGTTATGGTTAGAGGAATGTGAAAATTACATTTGTATACATTAATACAGTTAAATTTTATATTTCTTTCAAAAATTTTCAGGTGACAATCCAGGTCCTAAATTTACACATATATGTATCTCAATATAATTCGTTAAATGAATGTGAATTTTAATTTTAATGTTTTTCTCAAATTAATTAATAACTGTGTTTTGTAACAGTTTCTGTTACATTTATTAATGTATTGCTTTTATTCGTGATTGTTATAAAACTGATTCAGCAATATTTGTACTCCAAAATTTCGTTTAAAATAAAGTATAATTATTTTATTTTAAAAATACACTTAATATTAAAAAGAGATCATAAAAGATAAAGCCTAAGTCTTCTACAAACTAGTTAGGTAAGATATTCATAATCTTTTATTTATTTATTTATTTAATTCAAAATAACTTTTAAAATTTTAAATAATATTTAATTTAATGATTACAATAATAATATTTTCATCTCATTAATTTAAAATATTGTGGAAAAAAAGAAAAAATCTTTCTCATATACTTTTTACTCTAATTACGTATTTTTAACATTTACTGCTGCCATCTGTTGAAAATATTGAGAAATAAAATCTAAAAGTTATTAAAATATAAAATGTGATAATACAAATTGTTACATGAATAACATATAAGTGCTTCTTGAAATTTGCATAATTATCTTAACGTATAAAATTCCATTCCTTTCTTTTTTTTCCCACTACATTTATTCTATGCCGTAGTTTTAATTAGTACAGAAATTTCTCAAATTTATTTTCATTATTAAAATAAATATTCGTTATATACACCCTCCAGCCAATATCATAAGATTAAAAAAAAAAAAGTTATATTGTATTATATAATTGAGAAAAAAAAAAATTCTGTATAAAAATGTAGTAAGTAGATGCATATATTTTCTCTAACTAGTGGTGATCCGTTAGTTTAAATCTTAAATGCATAATTAGATTACAAAATACATTTTTTTCCCCATTTATTTTAACGTTAGGTAGCATTATGCAATAAGTTTAAATAAAATAAATAATTTTTTTTTTCCCACACGCATACACAGTAAAAGAAAGGGAGAACGAAAGCTGTAATGAAGGTAAGAAATAATAAATAAAAATAATCGTTAAAAAATAAAAAGGTAAAGATTAATAGGGCAAAGCTGATATTGGTATTGTATTTTTTGTATTATTATAAATAACTTACTACACAAAATTTAATTGAAATTTTAACGTTTCTTAAAATATTAAATTTTGCCCCACTCAATAATTATTACGAAGAAAGTAATGATTACCCTACGGAATTTAGATTTTTTAAATGTTTTTTCCTCATATTTATTATAAAATAGAATTTAATATACATCGGAGATTATATTGCTGTTTCTAGAAAATAAAACTTTTTGGTGAATTGAAATATTTCAAAAGGAATATTTCGAAAAAATTTCTATCTAACAATTTATGCGAATAAGTCAGGTGAGATTATAGTCTCGAATCTGGTAGACGGTAATTCCCGAGTTCGGACCCAGGTTGCGCCCTGTCAGCTTAGCTACTCAGAGTTTTCTCTGGGCTTTTTAAAAATCGTGTGAATACAGACTAGGACTATTAGAAAGACCCCAAACGGAGGACGCTCAACCCCAGCCTAGGTCTCTAATGCAGACAACTTCCTTTAATCCCTAAATCACTACACCTTCTTAAGTACCGTCGCGTCCGTTTATAACGAAGTCGATGGGATTCAAGAAAAAATTCGTTATACCCGTGATTTCGTTATAATAATTTAATGAATAAAATACATACCGTTTTTACCGTCGACCCCCTACTTTTCCGATCAAGGAATTTGAATTTTTTTAAATCCCGCGTATAAGTCGACCCCCCATTTTCCTGATCAAGAAATTTGAATTTTTTTAAAAATACATTTATTCAAAATCATCTGGAATAAAAGAAAGTACTAAATATACAATAATAAGGAAACTTTAATTTTTTTAAAATAATTTATTCAAAATTATCTGGAAAAAAAATCTAAATATACAATAATAAAAGTAATAATACACAAATTTAGTACACAAAATTACACTGATAATAATGAATAATAATAATATGACACTACTGATAGTATGGTATGGTAAAGTAGTAATATACAAAGTTAAACTGATTCAAGATCCGATTCAATATCGAACTCGCCAAACAATTAACAAAATTCCTTTGTCGTCATCGGCTCATCATGATACATGTTTTCAATCTCTGTATCGCTACACTCTTCCTCGTCATTATCACTTTCGAAAATGGCATCATCTTCTGTTCCGTCTAGTTCATTGCTTATGCAGCATTTCTTGAATGATTTTATAATCATTTCGGAAGGAATTTGATTCCACGCATCTTTAACCCACTGATCAATTAATGTGATGTCGGGCTTTCTAATATTGCCGCCCTTTGTAAATGTTGGATGATCGGATGAAATCCACTCTGCCCAATATTTTCTAACATTTGCTTTGAAAGCAAACGTCTAGGGGTTGAATGACGGATGTCAAACCTCCCGGGATTACAGCTACAGTCGTTTTCAGTTCTTTCGTCACTTTATTCACGTTTTCAGAAAAGTGGCCACGAAACGAGTCGTAAACTAAAAGGGAAGGTTTTTTGAAAACGGCTCCCGGTCTTTTACCCCACACATTTTTAAGCCAGTCGACAGTTCTGTCAGCATCCATCCACCCCTTTTCATGGGTACGAACCAGCACACCAGATGGAAATGTAACGTTTCTCTGCAAAGTTTTTCTTTTAAAAATAATTAACGGAGGAAGCTTTGTACCGTCGGCCAAACACGAAAGTACGACCGTAAACTAGGGTGGCCAAATTTTCAGATACCGAAATGGGGACATGTCCCCATTTTTTACTTTGAAAATGGGACACCATGTATTTAATTCAAATTGTAGATCAAAATACAATAAATATGCACTTAACATATATACACAATACATAAGCATATATTTTTCCTTCCAAAAACTTCATACATATATCTTTATCAGGATTATAACATCTTTTCATAATGGAAAACATTTCAACGTTTCCATAGTTTGAATAGTCAGAACATGAAGTTATGATTACAAATGACGTATTTTCTAGTTCTAATGTAAGTCCCTTCATTGCCCTAGATTTAAAAACATTTTCCACAATGACCTCCCATTTTGTTTGGTCATAAGAATATGCTGGGTCAAGACGTCAAGAGTAATATTTTGGTCAGGTAGTCGATTTCTCTGAAAGTTTGAGCATATCATTATGATAAGTAAAAATGTCTTCAGCCAAAGCAGTCTTCAAACTGGCATTATTGGCTGCCAAAATCCTTTCATTGTAGACTATGTTGATACAACTACAGCAGCTTTTCATGTTTCCTCAGAGTTATTATTAGTAGAAACCTATTTTTTTTTTTTACCACATAAATTATGAATAAAATGAAAGAAAACAAAGAAAGAAAAAGTAACAAAATCATGAATATTTATAGAATTATTACTTCAAGAAATTTTTTGAAAATTGGGGAAATTTGGGGACAAACGGCAGAAAATTTGGTCCCCAATCACTGTTTTTGTTTTCAGGAACAGATAGTCAAAATTGGGGACAGTCCCCGGAAAAAGGGGTACGTTTGGTCACCCTACCGTAAACCGATTTTTTTCGTGCCCAGTGGTTTTTACCAAAATGCTTTTTTCCCCCATGCAGTTCACTGTTTTATTTTCTGGTAGGTCGAAACACATGGGTGTTTCATTCATATTTCCTATATGGCAAAGTTCAAAAGAATTCCTTTTTCTTTGATCGGTGGCGTATTTTTGAAATTTCATAATCTTTGCCTGCAAGTCAGATGGTAATTTTTGTGCCAGTTTAGTGCGCTGGCGTAAAGTCAAACCATAACGATTCATAAATCTAGTGCACCAATGTTCTGATGCACGAAACTTGTTTGGAACACCATACTTTTCTTCTTTTGCAAGCTTCATGGCTCGTAAACGTATGCCAGTTCTGGTGACAATAAAACCATTCTGCCGGCACTCTACAACCCAATCATTTAATACATTTTTGAGTTCTGGAAAGGGTGATTTTTCATGCCGCAAAGCCTTTTTTGATTTTGGGATGTTTTCTAGCTTTCCCTTATTCTTGCACCAATCACGAATCAATTTTTCGTGAACCCCAAATTGACGAGAAGCAGCACAGTAGTTAGATTCTTCCGCAAAAGAACTAACTTTAAGTTTAAATCCAGCTGCGTATGAATTGAGTTTCTGTTTTCTAATAACTAAATCAGCCATATCATTAGAAACAAGGAGAAAAAGTGTAGTAAGATAAACGAAGAAATAATGAATAAAGTGTACTACTAAGAACGAGCAAGATATAACACGGGCCACATGTAAGACTACTATATAACAGGCTGAATCATTCGCCGCCATTTGTCCGTCAAGTTCGTCATTGCTAAAACTAATACTATTGTATATGACTATTATATGAGATTATATAAGACTATTACATAACAATCTTAGGTTTGGCAGTGACGAACTACCATATAAGATTATTATATGAGACTATATAAGACTATTATATAGTAATCTTAAGTTTAGCAATGACGGACTTGACGTACAAATGGCGGCGAATGATTCAGTCTGTTATATAGTAGTCTTAGCCACATGTTTCTAGCGAGTCACGTGTTTCTAGCCACTTGCGGACGATTCAATTGCCCATAGGGGTGATACATTCTCGGAATCTTACCCAGTGATTTCTCGGAAGGGGGGGGGGGACGTACATTCATCACCTGGACCAATCCCGTAACTCAGCCTCGAAACCCCCACCCCAGCACTGATAAGGGAAAACAATTCCTTCCTCTTTTTCTCTCCTGGCAGAGAAATCGACAGTAAACGACGTCATTGTGTTATGGAAAGTGGGGAGAGAAAAATAGTCTTACAAAAGGGCATTTTTGACTTCTGATTAAAAAAAAAATAAGACCCACGTATAAGTCGACCCCCCCCCCCCCCCCAAATTTAAAGCCTTTTTTTTTTTGTCCAAAATTTCTCGACTTCATCGTTTGCAGCATAAAAATCCTGGAATTTCGTTTCACAGCTTAATTCATTTTCGAAAATTTTCTCCAACATACTTGAAATTTCAACATCATTTTCTTCTGCACTTATTTTTCCATAATCAGTTGTTGTTGGCTTAAATCCAGCTTTCCACAAGCACTTCTGTACTGTAGTCTCAGTTATCTGGTTCCATGCTGAATGGACGAGGTCAGTAACCGCTATCACGCCGATTTTCAAATCCGAGCTCTTTTTCGAAATTTAGAAGACGTTTTTCAATAAGGAAAGGGCATGTTTACAAACAAACGCTCCGTCAATCAATCTTTGCCACTCTCGAGTGGCAAAAGATCAACCTGTATTGGTAGAAATGCCAATGTTAAGCCACTTTACCCATAACTTGACTGCGAGTGACGTCACGTGCCCTTTCCTTATAAAAAATCATCTACAGTCGGCAGCAAAAGTATCCAAGCACTAGCAAAAATTAAAATTAATTTTTATTTAAAAATAAGTACACTTAACATTTTTTTTATCAAATAAATTCTTGTCGAATCATGTTCTTATAGACTGATTAAGAACAGGATTCGAAAAGGATTTATTTAACAAAACCGTATTAAGTGTACTTTTTTTTATATAGGAATTTTGCTAGTGCTCGGATACTTTTGCTACCGACTGTATAGTATAGTGTATTTTACAGTTTGCTATAATGCCTTGATTGAAGGGCGGTAATTTAGAGGTTGTGTTAGGTGGGAAAATAAGCCAATTTCACAGCTTTCAAAGCCGACGTAGGTTGTGAGCTGTGCAGTTATCCCCTAAAAACAAAACCTTTCAATATTTTGCGGCCATATCGTCATCAAATGCTACAAAACACTCACAAAAGAGAGTACGTGTCATCCATGATTTTGAGTTATTTCGGTAATCAAAAACAAAATGTGTTTTAAGGTGCTATCATAGAGATAAATATATAGAGAAGGTTAAACAATTCAACGGTTACGTGCAGTTGGAAAATGTTACCAATCTATACAAACCGCATAAGTTTTCGTAATTGTTTAGTCTATACCAAACACACATACAAACATTATTTTTATTTATAACTTTTTTTTTAAGTGAAAACTTCTTTATTCGCGTTGAGCACTTTTGGATGAACAAAAATCATGAAACTCGCGTCATCGTCATCGAAGGCTTTCCATGAGAATCGAAAGTGGAATTCGAGATTTCAGCTGATTTACACGTTTTGAGGTGTCCAGAATGGGTTTTCTTTTGTATCTCAGCTACTAATTAAAATAATTTCATAAGTAATCAATATTTTTACCTAATATAAGGCTTAGTTCATTTAATTTGGGTAGCTACAAATATTGTGCCGAATCATATAATACAGATCATAAACACTTCTTTACAAACCAAAAATAATTCGAAAATAATAATCTAACAGCTTGACGATACAATTCACCAGTTACTTAGTTTTCACTTCTACCGGCAGTCCCCAATCACTGCTTTGATATTTTTTTTTTTTAGCTCGTGCTATTTTAATTTTTTTACAATGTTTTATTTTAATTTCATTTGTTTTATTGCACATGCAAATACACTATATCAATAAATAAATAAATAAATGATCGTGTATAGAGATTATTTTTACTTTCTTTTACCCATAAGATAGAGAAAGTATTGCTTTTAGGTTAAATTTTCGAATTTGAGTTTTTGTTATATTTACACGTTTTGAGATCCCCTGAATCTAAAAATCATATTTTTAGCTGTTGATCTCTCTCTCTCTGTGTGTCTGTGTGTGTGTAAGAGAGAGAGATAGTCTGTGTGTGTGTGTCTGTTATCAGCATATCTCAAAAACAAATTCTAGCAGAAAGTCTAAACTTGTTAAGCAAGACATTGAGTTCCCGGGAATAAATAGCAGCGGCGAAATTTTATAACAATCATTTTTTTGACTGCATAAAAAAGGTAAGAGGATTTTCTGGGGGGGGGGGGGGGTGTCTTTTACAAAAGTATTGTTTTTTTATGAGATATATATATATGTAATATATATGACAATTTCCTTATAAGCTATATCGCTTTCGATTGATCAAATCAAACATTAGATGAATGGAATGAAAAAAGCACTAAATTGACTTAAACAAACAAACAAAAAAATGGAATAGAGGTAGGATAAAATTATTAGGTCGTTGCAAAAGTTCGTGCGGTTTTTTATTTCTTCATTTCATAAAAATACATCAAATCAAATGACAATTTTTAATCAAAATACTCTCCATTACTTTCTACAAGCTTTGCCCATTTTTCGGGTAACAAATATAGTTATAGTTAAGAATGAAGACTGTAAAACAAGCAAAATTTTGTAAGAAATATGCTCTTCATACGTAAAGTTAATTTTCAAAATCGATTCCTGTAAGTCACTAATACAGGAGAATAGGGAATTCAAATCTTAATTCTCTAGAGCCCAATAAGTAGTTGTAAAATAATAGCTATAGAATGATGTTGAATTAACATTTAATTCCTTGTTTCAATAATTATTTCAGAATATTTCATTCAAGTACTGATATAAAATGCCTAATAATACAGCGAATCCATATGTCAGATTTAGAATTAACTAGTAGAACTAAGTATTATGAAACGGGTTACATTATGACAAATCATTATAACTATGCCAGATTAATGTTTAAAGGCTATACAAGTATCCAAAGGTATTTAAATTACCGTAGAATCTGAATGTAAATATATACATTAATACAAAGTTATCTGATACACGACTATAAGACGGACTATATAAACAGGCTATGTAAATTTAATATGTTATGTGCTTAATATCTAATCCTATGCAAGATATCATAATTAACACCACCATATATGTTTCCTAATAGTTAGTGGAACACACACACACAAAAAAAAAAAAAAAAAAAATCCTCGATTTGTTTAAATAAACAACACGAAGAAAAAATATTATATAAGAAAATTAAGATTTATTATTTAAAAAAGTATTTGATTTATTTAATGGTTCCCATAATTCATTATGCATCGTAAATAATGTGGTTTAAACAAACTATTATAATTCTACAATTAACTATACCTATGCTAAAGTATTGCCGAAATACCATATGAATTTGGCAATATGTTGGAAGTAAACGAGCTAAAATTTCATACATCTATTCAAGTTCTATTATCTGGTATGTAAGGCAAATTCATACATCAAATAGATTTTGCGTATTATTCATTTTATTTTTTTTCTTCGTATGCCAGTCACATATACTCTGTTAATTCTTATATTTTGTAAAATATCACTTTAATAAGTTTCCTTAAATTAAGTAATTGTAGGTTTCGTATACAGAATATTAATATTTCATTCCTTGTGTCTTCTTTTAACTAGTTTTTAAAAAGTATATGTGTGTACTGATATAAAAGAGGTGATAAGTCGGCAAATTTATATATCAGTTTTAGTATCAACATATATAGAATTTAACTTTGTGCATCTGATTAAGTTATGCCAAATGAACATTATTATTCTTGACTAATTTTAAAAGGCTATAAAATTTCATCAAAGGTACGTAAATAAATATATAGAAATCCTGACAGGTATATTAGTTTCAAGTTGTTTGATAAGTAGCTTTAAGCAATTCTCGAGAACAGATATATTTGATATGCTTAGTGTTTAATTTAATGCAGAACTTGAATTAGCTTTATGTAATATAATTTGTAATACCTGGAGCAACCAAAATCTTAAATAAAAGAGCTTTGGGCAAAAAAATATTCTGTAAGAGGATTAATTTTTCAATATTTAAAATTATTTTTAATTTTTTTTCAATGTTGCGCATGATTACTTACTGGAAGGAATTGTCTTCAAATATATTCTTTTTTTTTCTTACTTTTAGTTCCCCATCATACTAGGTATGGGGAACTTAGGTAATCGTGAAAAATTTCGACCTCGGTTTTTTGAGTTTTTTATACGTTTTCAGGTGTGAGGAATCCGAAAATGACAAAATTTGTATGGTGTCTGTCTGTAGGGTGTCTGTTAGTGTGTCAGTGTGTCAGTGTGTCAGTCCGTTAGTGTGTTAGTCCGTTAGTTTGTTAGTCTGTTAACACGATATCTCACGAACAAATGATCGCAGAGAGGTCAGATCAGTTTTAAAATATTACTTTCGATACTGGCAAGAACCCTATTCATTTGCAACATTCGAATTTAAAAACTTCGTAAGTTATTAGAAAATTACGATTTTCTTAACATGGGAGAATAGGACAAAATTTCACTTAAACGTGCATTAAATGGAAACCTTTTACTGTAAAAATGTCGGACCAGTTTAAAAATATCAGTTTTGATGCCGTAATGAACATCAGTAACTATAAATAAGCTACTTTGAAAATTTCGCAAGTTATTGGAAATTTACGAATTTCTTAACATGGCAGTATAGAGCAAAATTTCACATAAACGTTAATTTTGAAAGATATTTTCATCGTAAAGATGTCAGACTACTTTTGAAATACTATTTAGGACACTGGCATGAATATTAATGACTATGAATTTTCAAATATAAAAATTTCGTAAGTTATTGGAAAATTACGAATTTCTTAACATGGGAGAAAAGAGCAAAATTTCACATAAACGTCAATCTTGAGGGATATTTTCATCGTAAAGATGTCAAACCACTTTTTAAATATTATTTTGGATACTGGCATGAATATCATAGACTATGATTTTCCAATTAAAAAAATCCGTAAGTTATTTGGAATTTACGATTTACTTAAAATGGCAGAATAAGGCAAAATTGAGCATAAACTTCAATTTTGAGGATCATAAATACATTAGACAACTTCAAAATTATATTTATGATATTTGTTTGAACATGATTGAAAACAAATATTCTAATAGGAAAATTTCGTAAATTATTCGTAATTTACGATTTTATCAACATAGCGAAATTGTAAATTTTTGATATAAATATGAATTTTGAGGATTATTGCATTGGAAATAGTAGCATGAAAACTAAACAACAGAATTGACCCTGATAAAATAAATTAATAGATTAGATTAAGATAAATATAACTAAGTGAACGGTGGATAGCCTATTAGGCGGGGATTTCATTCTGTCACTGTATCAAGCTTCGGTCAAATTCATTTCTTTTAACATGATTATATGTCTCGCACTAGAAATTTATGAGAACATAAATATGATGGGGAACTGAGCAGAGTCCACCTATGCCAACTAGTTTAATATGCAAAAATATAAAAAATTTTAGAAATACAGTGGAACCTTGTTAACGAGAATACGCATAACGTGAATTTCGTTTAACGTTAACAATTTCCACAATCCCCGTCAATATGAAGATTAATTTAGTTATACGAAGAAAAATTCCCGATAGCATGAACTACTGATAACATGAACAAATTTTTCATTCTCCTTGAGATTCATGTTAACGAGGTTCGACTGTATATAAAAGATTGTTTTTAGGAAACACATTATGTGTTACAAAAACACTTATACAATTTCACTATAGGGTTAATCTAATGATGTACATATTTAAATGATTTCTAAAAGTGCAGTGAAAAGTAATTGTATAATACATAATTAGAGTAGTTTAGCGAAACTAGAAAATCTATGTAATACTTGCAATAACGCATTAATTTTAATAATGCTTATTGTGTTCTATAAGTATATGTAGTAGTCTTCATGTATTATCTAACTATTTTATATTATGTGAATCAAAAATTAACGTTTCAATATTTAAATTTGAAATACAATTTAAACAAAAGTACAGTAATCTCCTGCGTTATAAAATTAATCGATCTTTTAATTTTAAGATCTTTTAGTGCATATAACTTTGGTCAATTTCAGCAATAAAGTAAATTGCATTTATCAGCCTGTCCCCACAATACCTGATGAAATAAATGCCAAATGCATATTCATTAAATTTGAAGACAGTATTATAATTTAAATTTTCCTATTAGTGTTCCGATATTGTTTTATTATTATTAACTAGTTAGTTGTAGGCCGACTAAAGCACCCGTTGAAAAATGATCATTTAATTTTATATTTTATATTTTATATTTCCCACTTCAAATGCTTCATTTGCTAGCAAGCCCGTGCGAAATTTTCGCACTTTATTTATCTATTCGTTACATTTAAAATTAAAAATATTATTATTACTTTATAGACGCCATTTTTTCATATGTATGAGCAAATTTAATGTTTTATTTTATTTTATTTTATTTTTATTTTTTTACGTGAAAGCATATTTCATTTTATGCTGGAAAAAAATGGCAACAATTAAAAATTCAAATGTCTATTTTAAAGCTATATCTATTTCCATATTTTAATTAATTAAAAAAAATCTAATCAAAAATTCGTTACAAATAAGATACCAAATGAAAGGGACGGTTATTCTGAATCCGTCGGATTAAACAGCCTATCGATCGGACAATTAGATTTTCTTTTTAAATTAACTAAGGTATGAAACTTAGGTGGAAAGTTGCGTTCACACACAGACAGAGTCCAAGAAAATCTCTTAGCCTTTTTAAACGTGACAGAGTCAGTCAGTAATGAGCGTAACTATATATGCTGATTTTTCCGTGTTTCTAAATGTACGCTTTTGTTTATACATTTTTCTTATGATTCTCAAAAAATAATCTTGCGTTAATATGTATGCAAAATTAAGCTAAAATATTGTTACTTTAGCTATATATTGGGTATTTTAAATAAAAAAGAGGTATTGAAGCAGCTCTTATGCGAAAACTTTGAGCTATATCCCAATCATATTTTGAACAAATAATCTTCTGAGAAAAAGTTTTTTATTTCTGTAATAATGTTAACGTTTTGACCGACAGAAAAGAAAGTGGTATTACAATACAATATTTAGTAGTTTCTATATATATATATATATATACAGTCGAACCTCGTTAACGGGAACACTGTTATCACGAATTACTTTTAACATGAACTGTTTCCACAATCCCCATCAAAATGAACATTAGTTACTGATAGCATGAACTACCGAAAACATGAACAATTTTTTTTTTTATCCCCCTTGAGATTCACGTTAACGAAGTTCGACTGTATATATATATATATATCAGCCAGTAAATATTAGTTGCTATTCTTAATTGATTATTGATACTAATATATTTTATGAGACCATTTCTTTCTAAATCAGATAAAGTTATTTACTTATAATATCTGTAAGTGTAAAACAATAAAGTAACCTCTATTAATGCCAGTTAAGCTTCCTGCTTAATAAGTTTTATTTTGTTCTTAATCTTCGAACTTGGTAAAAAAATATGTTAGAGAAAATATTTTTCTTTTTCGTTTTTCGCTTGTAGCACAATTCCAAAAAGAGAGCTAATATACGGAAATTCTTTTGTGTTGTTCTGTAAGTGAAAGATAAATATTTTCCATACCAAATTTTATCTGAAACATGCGTATGTACAATTGTACATATAAAGAAAGTATGTCAATTTCATTTTTTAGAGTAGTTTATATATCTTCTGTTTATATATCTTCTGCTGTACCTGTCAGAAAATATAATGTATAATCGACCCGTAGATGGAATATATTTGACTACATATGACTATTTTCTTTGTACGCGAATAACGTGTCCGATTTCAATAAAATATTTAAGTAGCATCTCTCTAAAAAACAGATTTATAATATACCGTGTTTGGACTCCCGCTGATACTTGTTTTTGTGTTTTGCTGTTAACACACTCAGAAACAGACACATATTTTGACATACAGACCAAAACCGTTAAAAACCATATTTTAGAATTCAGGGGAGTTAAAGGCATGTAAATATAATAAAAATTAAATTTTGAAAGTTTTAACCCAAAACTATTTTTTCTGATGTATTACGGGTATAAGAGAAAGTAAAATATTAATGCACAATTAAAAAAATATAAACTCAGTCTTCTGCAATTTAAAGAAAATATATGTTTGATTTTAAGAAATTCTTATTTCGAGCAAAAAGAATCAAGAAAATACGGTTAAGAGGCATTAAACAATCTTGCGAAATATTTTGTTTCAGTCAAGGAATTTAACAGTTTAAATTGAGATTTGTGAGAATAATTCAGCTGAGGAAAAACTAAGTAGTTGGTTAAAAAGAAAACATGTTCCCCAGCGCATATTTTTTACAAAGACTTATCATTTTGTGTAAGAAAATTTTAACATTTATTATAATTATCATTATTTGTAAAATATTTTTGTAATGCACAAGTTCATATATGCAGTATATAAGTTCATCCAAAGAAATATTTATAAACAAACGATTTAAACTTTCTATTAATGTATAAACCGAAAAAAAAATGAAGAAAAAAAATCTAATATTTTTAAAACAATACAAAGTAAATTTTATATCGATACTGTAAATTTAAGTTTAATTTAATTTAAATGTCCTATTTTTTTTTTAAAATTCTTACTTGGATATTGAAGATTAGAACGTTAATGAACCAGATACTAGATTAGCTATTTCAATGTAAAATAATGTGCAAAAAGAAAAAAAAAATGTTTAATCGATTTTTATGTTTTCAGAATCATAAAGATAGTTAAAAAATCCCTACCAAAACTATGCAGATAATTTTACTAAAATATTTCAAATTTTATCCTCAATATACCATAACTTTCTTCCTTAATGTCTGCTTAGAAAAAGGAATTCTGCTAACAGCAATTTATTTTATGTGCATCTAATTTAATTGCAACCAATTTTAATGCACGAAACAAAATAGCAAATGTATTTCACTAGAAAAAGAAAATAGCTGATTAATTTTCCGAATTTCGAGAACATTTCAATAATCATGTTTTAACGTGCAGTAAAAAAAAAAAAAAAAAAAAAAAAAAAAAAAGAAATATATTATGCATAAAGAAATTACATGCTACCAATTTGATTTTAATAAAATTAATTAAAACTAGAATGTTGTGGTCACCACATGACTTTCTTCTATATTTTCCTATACAAATTCACTCAGTAAAAATAATTTATTAAAATTATTAATTAAAAAAAATACCTTCCGTGATAATGCAGACGATGTCCATGTTAGAAGTAGTTTAACGCTAAATATGAAAAAAAAAAAAAAAAAAAAGTCAATTTTATTCTCAATATTACATTTTTTTTTTTTTTTGTTAAAAATGAAAAAATATCGATAACCTTATTCTAAATTATCGCAGATCGATGGTTCAACCATTCGTTTTATAGGTATTGGCGAGCTCTTTTGAAAGATACCCATCATGGTAATTTACTTCCATCGAGGGGGAACTTCCCCCCAGGGGGAAGGCGAGGCTCATACTTATACATTTTTTTTCCCAGTTGACTATCTCTATTATAAATAATTCTTTTTAAATTTCGTAATGATTATTTAAAAATAATTCTTTTTATGCACATTTATACAAAATTTTGTCCTATACCACCACGTTAAAAATTTAGAAAAAACGGGATGGCAACGCAAGCTCTTGAACAATTTCTACCAAAGGTTGATAGGCACTAATTTATATCAATGTATAACTACATACGAATTTGAATGAAATTCTGTGCAGTAGCCCTTGAGATACAGTTGCCACAAAATTTTGTCACACATACACACACACACAGATGGACAGACAGACAGACATTTTCTAAAAATGGTCAAATCGTGTTCTACAGCTCTCAAAACGTGTAAATTCATCAAAAAACAGAGATCGAAAATTTTTACGAATCCAATACTTTCTTCAATTGAATACAGAAGAAAGTAAAAATGAATAAAAATTATGGGCAGAAAGAGAGTTCTTTATAGCATGGAACTGTCTTTAGATAATAATATCATCTCGACCATTGGAAATTCCAGACTGCATTTCATCGATTTCGCGATAAAATGGAATAAAATTGATCGATTCGAGGAAAATATTCTAATTAATAAAAATAATTATATGCAGGAAAATTTTCAAGTAAGGTTTAGTATCGATAATTAGATTTAGGAACAGTTTGATTTGACATGTAATTATGTGTGTACTTGGCATGTAATTATGTTTGCACCACCATCCTCAATCCCCCGTTGAACGAAAATGCATACAATTATTAAAAAAAAAAAAAAAAAAAAAAAAAAAAAAAAAAAATCAAACTGTTATTAATTTGCCTTTAAACTTACTAACCTAGATCAAATTTTTAAGTGGCAACTAATACGGAATTCAAAATACCAAATTTGATTTCCCTGCAGTTATTTCTTTTTAAGTTAAGCTGATGACAGATACACATACAGAACTATCGCTAAAAAATTGGAGTTTCGTATTAAGGTACCTCAAAACGTGATATTAAAAAAAAAAAAAAAAAAAAACAGAGTTGAAAAAAAAAAAAAAAAAAAAAAAATACTTTGTTTACAGCTTGCGTATGAAAAATTAATTTTGCATCCTGAGCAGAGGTCGTCAGCGTAGTAAAATGTAGCAAATCACTTCCATCAATTACATTCAATAAAATAGAAAGTTTAACTTATTTATAGATAGCCCTGTTTATTGTCTATAAGAACTATAAAAATATTGTGTACATAAATTCACTCTTACTTGAAAAACACCTACATTGCTGGAATTACAATTCCAGCACTTTCCATGTCCAGTCCCCAATACATCCAAATACTGTGGTCACCCTTGTAAACGAATGATGAATGATTTCTGTATCACAATTTACACAAAACATGCTTTTATGCATAGAAAAAACAATTGTTCATTCCATCTTGTTTAAAGCAGCCCATAGATCTTAAAATGTACTTACCTGCAATTTACACCATATACGCAATGTGTTTAAATTACCCTGGGTGGCCCTGTACACGAACCATTTGCTTGATCTCAAGAAAAAGTTTTGTGTAGCATCCCTATAGGATGCATATTTTGAACACCGAGTTTAGACTTTCTGCTGCTATTTGTTCTCGAGATATGCTGATAACAGACAGACACACACACACAGACGTACATACAGACACACATACAGAAGCACAGACCAAACGCTAAAAATATGTATTTCGGATCCAGGGGACCTCAAAACGTGTAAATATAACAAAAACTCAATTTCGAAAATTTGACCCAAAAACAATACTTTCTGTACGTAAGAGAAAGTAAAAAATCTCTCTCTTATATATATATATATCTTTTATATATATATATTATATAAATCTTCAGACTTTACTTAAACCGTTATCGACCAGTGCCCTCATTTGCGGACAGCTAATAAAATGGCAAGTGTATTTTTTGTGGTTTCTTGGAATGATTTCTGTTTTTTAGTGACAGTTTATACCGTCACTCTAAATGATTCCTGAAAGTTTTATGTGCCTACTATTAATTATTATTTCATAATTTGGATAGTCATTTTATGATTTTTCATTCGTTGCACATATATTTGCTTTTTGCGCAGGTATACTAACTTAAATCAAGTTGAACAATAATATATATTATAATACTTTATTTTCGAGATCTTTGTTAACATATAATAGGAAAT
This sequence comes from Salticus scenicus, assembly GCA_963930645.1. Classification (NCBI taxonomy): domain Eukaryota; kingdom Metazoa; phylum Arthropoda; class Arachnida; order Araneae; family Salticidae; genus Salticus; species Salticus scenicus. The sequence goes on along the minus strand of OZ005652.1, from coordinate 60,221,626 downwards.
TAATCTGTTATCTTAAAGTTTTTCTATCTCGAAGTTTTCTCGCTAGAACACTAAACGTCAATAAATGAGGATAGGCTTTAAATTTAAAACTTTCAGAAGAATTGTTTATGTTAATATATTTTACTGTCAGTTGTCTATATTAATTTAGAAGTGAAATAATCAGCTAATAATATTTTGCAAAATTAGTTTGGGCGTTTACGGGTTAATACATATTTTTCATGGAAGTAATAATAATAATAAATTATACTAGTATTGCACAAATATCCATTTATTGTTTACGAAACAGAAGCCATACTATACCTCTGGCGGTTACCGAAGCGGGGAAGCCATCCTTTCCATGTAGGATCAAAATTGTGATGACATGTCTCCGGACCACCTCTGGGGGTGAGTCCGAGACCGTCGCCAATTGCCTATTACGCAGTACTAGTGCGACGTAAACCCCAGTCAACCAACCAACCAGCCAGAAGCCATACTGTGCGACAACGGGCGTCAAATGAACACGAAGCATTCGGAGAAGATTCGACTACGAAGTTGACTCGCAGTGTTCAAGTTGACGCATTACTTGCGGTCAGGCTCGACCACTTAACTTGCAACAATGTTAGCTTCTGCGCATGTGTTGAGTCAATGATTCCAGTGTTTATATACGGGTGATAACTCTTATATTCCATAGAAGTAAGCAATAAGTGAACACGGAATGACTTGATTTTCAACAATTTCTAACCGGCTGGTCAATTTGGCAAACCTCGAAGCCTTTAAACTCGTCCTCTATGGTAGGAGCGGTATACATTTTGCGCCATATAGCGGCAGAAAAAAAGGAGCTTGTGAGACATGAACATTTATTCCTATTGGTACCTCTTTCCTCACTTCCGTTTTTGTAAAAAATGATAGAAGACGAGATTCACAAAATTGATGCAAAAAAAAAAAAAAAAAAAAAAAAAAAAAAAACAAGAAAGAAAAATCATGCAGTACGCATTGATTAGTAACACTTTCCAACTGTACGTAATTGTTGTATCGAATAACTATTAATATTCTTTGCCTACGTTATCGCACAACAGACAGAAGGACTGAAAAACATACAGATAGACTAATTGATTTTAAAATTTCTCTTAGGCATTTTGGAAAGTGTTAAAAAGGCTTAACGCAAAAGAAAATGCAGCTGTTAGATTACAATTACAGCTTTTAAACTCTCTGCATATTTTACTGTAGCCCTGTACATCTGAAAGTTAATCATATCATATTCCATACAAAACAATATTTTAGAATATTAAAAATACATGTCAATGTTTTTAAGAATTTTGTAGTAGAAAGCTTTTTAAATATAACTTTTAAAAAATTCTTTACTAAAACGTAATACATTGGCTTTTTTTTTTATTGTTGTTCTTGTTGTCCCTGTAAACAAACTAGTTGTACAGGACCTATTAATGACATTCTCAACAGAGAACATTCCATAGGGAACTTGAGTGTATCATTTAAAAAAAATTCTCAAAATATTCACGGATAATAGGAGCCGGAGACAAACAGACAGAAAGGTAGACAATCGGACAGACAGATGCACAAATTGCAATCATACTCCCACTAAAATTATAAGAAAGTGTTAAAATGCTCATGTAAACGAAAGTGCAATTCCAGCAAATTTTTATTAATACCTCTTAATGTAACTGATAATTTTTGTGTGGCCCTGTAAATCTAATGCTAACCATACTATATTACATAGAAGGCACACTCTTTTGTGCATACGAATAATATATTTCAATTGCATTAAGCTTTGTGGAAAATAAACTTATTAAAATTTGGTTTATAAAAATGACTCTCATACAACACAATGCTCTGGAGTACTTTCAAGTGCCCCTGTACACAAACCAGTTAGAAATGTACTCTATTTTACATAGGAAACATCCGATAGGGTACTGGATAACATATTAAAATTTCATTAAAGTTTCTATACATTAAAGGTATTAAAATATGATTTATAGAATTTCCTCTCATAGAACACAATGCTTTCGAATACTTTTGGGTGTCCCTGTGCACAAACCAGAAGAGGTATCAATTCCATTTTCAATAGGGAACATCCGATAGTGCATTTCAATAAAATATATCGGTTTAAAGAAATTCCACAAATATTTACGGGAATTAGAGCGCAGAAAAACAGACAGAGAGACAGACAGACGGACAGAAGAACAGTCAAACATAATGACAAGTTGAAATTATATTCACACTAAAAAAATGATAGAAAGTGTCAAAAACGCTTAAAGTAAACGAAAGTACAATTCTAGCAATTTTTTATTAACAGGTTTTAATATAAATGAATATTTTTGTGTCACCCTGTAAATCTAATGGTAACTATGTTATATTCTATGCAAAGCATTCTTTTGTGCATATAAATAACATATTTCAATTTCCTAAAACTTCGTGGAACGTAAAGTTACTAAAATTTGATTTATAGAAATGTCTCACAAAGAACGCAATGCTTTGGAGTACTTTTGAGTGTCCCTGTACATAAACTAGTGGAGGTACGTTATCTATTTTATATAAGAAACATCCAATAGTGAACCTGAATAACATATTTCAATTTCATGAAGATATTGTACAGTAAAGGTATTTATAGAAATACCTCTCATAGAACACAATTCTTTGAAATACTTCCGGGTGTCCCTGTACACAAACCAGTAGAGATATAAACTCCATTTTCAATAGGAAACATCCGATAGTGAACTTGAATAATATATATCAGTTTCAAAAAAATCCATAAATTTTTACGGGAGTTAGAGAGCGGGCAGACAGACAGACGGACGGACAGATACACAAATTGATATCATATTCACATTTAAAAAAATGTTGGGAAGTGTTAAAAACGCTTAATGTAAACGAAAGTACAATTCTAGCAAATTTTCAATAATAGCTCTTAATATAACAGAATATTTTTGTGTCACCCTGTAAATCTAATGCTAATCATGCTATATTCTATGTAAAGCATTCTTTTGTGCATATAAATAACATATTTCAATTTCCAAAAATTTCTTGGAAAGTAAAATTATTAAAATTTGATTTATAGAAATATCTCTCATAGAACGCAATGCTTTAGAATACTTTTGAGTGTCCTTGTATACAAAACAGAGTTGGTATTTAATCCATTTTATACAGGAAAAATACAATAGTGAACTTGAATAACATATTTCAATTTCATTAAGATATGTGTACAGTAAAGGTATGAAAATATGATTTACAGAAATACCTCTCATAGAACACAATGTTTTATAATACTTTCGGGTGCCCCTGTTCACAAACCAGTTGAGGTATTTAATCCATTTTATACAGGGAAAATCCAATAGTGAACTTGAATAACATATTTCAATTTCATAAAGATATGAGTACAGTAAAGGTATGAAAATACGATTTATAGAAATACCTTTCATAGAACACAATGCTTTGAACTACTTTCGGGTGTCCCTGTATTCAAACCAGTAAAGGTATAAACTCCATTTTCAAAAGAGAACATACGATAGTGAACTTGAATAACATGTATCAGTTTCAAGAAATTCCACAAATATTTACGGGAATTATAGCGCGGGGAGACAAACAGACGGACAGAGAGACAGACAAACCAAAGTCATTAACACTTTTGAACCTTGTTGGGAAGTGTTAAAAATGTTAGAAAGTGTTAAAAAACGCTTAATGTAAACGAAAGTACAAATATTTATTAATAACTCTTTATATAACTGAATATTTTTGTGTCAGCCTGTATATCTAATGCTAATCATGCTACATTCTATGCAAAGCATTTTCTTTTGTGCTTATAAATAACACATTTCAATTTCATAAATCTTCGTGCAAAGTAAAGTTATTAAAATTTAGTTTATAGAAAGATCTCTCATAAAACGCAATGCTTTGGAATACTTTTGTGTGTCCCTGTACACAAATCTGTGGTGGTATTTACTCCATTTTATACAGTAAACAACCGACAGTGAACTTAAATAACATATTTCAATTTCATTAAGATTTGTGTACAGTAAGGGTATGGAAATATGGTTTATAGAAATGCCTCTCATAGAACACAATGCTTTGAAATACTTTTGTGTGTCCCTGTACACAAATCAGTGGTGATATTTACTCCATTTTATACAGGAAACATCCGATAGTGAACTTGAATAACATATTTCAATTTCATTAAGATTTGTGTACAGTAAGGATATGGAAATATGTTTTATAGAAATGCCTCTCATAGAACACAATGCTTTGAAATATTTTAAGGGTACCTGTAAACAAACTAGTAGAGGTATAAACTCCATTTTCAACAGGGAACATCCGATAGTGCATTTCAATAAAATATATCGGTTTCAAGAAATTCCATAAATATTTACGGGAGTTAGAGCGCGGGCGGACAGACAGACGGACAGACAGACAGACAGACAGACAAACCCAAGTCATAAACACTTTTCAACCTTGTTGGAAAGTGTTAAAAAACACAAATTTACAGTTCAATAGCTATGCTACAAATTTTCGTGTAAATTATGGTTCTTTATTAAGTTTATTGTCTGGGATGTCAAATAAAAGTTACTTTTTAATTGTTGCCATTAAAACAGATTTTCATTTAATCAATTCATTCATTTCATTCATTTAATCTGCTTTACAAATGTGCTTTATAGGTTTTAACATTCCCCGCCCCCGAAGTACATTAAAATAACTGAAAGCAATAAATTTATACGTTCTCTCAATATAAAATGTTTGAAGATGCATGAAAAAGGAATTTGAAATACACAACAATATTAACTGCTGTGATGTTTTCATGTACATGCTACTATATTTACTTTTACGCGTAAAATCTGTTTCTGCATTTAATAGTGCAGACAACAGTAAATTGCAATACTTATATATTTAAAATATTTTCAAATGGAAACTACGGAAATAAACGTTTTTATAGGTAATCCTTAAAAAAAATCGAAAAAAAAAAAAAAATGATATGCATTGTAAAGTATATACGTTTTCCGTATATTATAAATTTATTTTTGCGATTGTGTTTCCGGAAGTAATGTAAATTTCGCAATAAATTTCAACATTTTACAAAGATTTTCTACAGATACTTTTGCTGTTGGAAGAGAAGGCTTCTGGGTATTTTTCCTTTTCCTCTTTAAAAGCCCACACGCATGCACAAAAATATGTAGAAAAAGAAAATTTTATGTCCAGATGTACCATTATTTGAATTGTACAAACATTTGAGGAACCGGATATCGCAATGCATTCTAATGCTGTGGCAATTTTTTATTTTAAACATCGATAAGAATTCTCCGATTCGATTTACAAAATTTTATGTAACGAACATTGAACACAGATAAAGTTTCCTTAAAATTATATGCAGAGGATTTTTTTTTTTCCTTTTAGGAAAATATAAACATTTTATTGAAAACGTATTTGTAATATACGAGTTAAATTAAAATGTACATGCACTCGCTTCCAAAAGTAAAGCAGAAAATTGTTTTTGCTTTATCCTTTTACATAAAACTATTTATTAAACGAACATATGTTTGGGCAACATTTTTGTTATCATTACGTTATTTAAATTGTAAGGTCATTTTTTTTTTTTCATTGTAAATAATTTGTAAACTAATAATCAGTTTATTATTTTCAAATTTATTTGAACCCGTTAAAGCCCGATTTAATTTTGCAAAATATGTTTTGATGATTATTTCACTTCTAAATTAATATGGACAACTGACAGTAAAATATATTAAATTAAACAATTCTTCTGATAGTTTTTAATTTACAGCCTATCCTCATTTATTGACTTTTAGTGTTCTAGCGAGAAAATTTAGAGATAGAAAAAGTTTCAGATAACAGATTATTTTCCTATTATATGTTGACAAAGATCTCGAAAGTAAAGTATTATAATATATATTATTATTCAACTTGGTTTAAGTTAGTATACATTCGCAAAAAGCAAATATATATGCGACGAATGAAAAATCATAAAATGACTATCCAAATTATGAAATAATAATTAATATTAGGCACATAAAACTTTCAGGGATCATTTAGAGTGACGCTATAAACTGTCACTAAAAAGCAGAAATCATTCCAAGAAACCACAAAAAATATACGTGCCATTTTATTAGCTATCCTCAAATGAGGACACTGCGCTAGCGGTTTAAGAAAGAGAAAAAAATAAAGGAATTAAAAAAGATAAAGATAAAAATAAAAATAAATAAATAAAGAATAAAATGAAAAATCGTACACAAAATGATTTACACAGTTATATGAATAGACACGATTTGAAATATGAAGTTGCACCCGGACTTTTATTTTCATTTTTTTTAGAAAATGAACTTTTACACATGTATGAGTATATACGAGAGTAAGTAAAAAATTATCCGCAATGTAGCTAATAACTTTTATTACACTGTTAATATGGAAGTTTGTCCTAGTTTATATTATTATTATGATGTTGCGGTCTTGTAGTGAAAATTTGATCCTAATTCCTTCATTTGTCTTCCTTTTGTTGCAGATAGATCATGGCCGCTCTTTTAGAGGTTTGCACGAAAGAGGAACAACGTGCAGTGATCTGGACTGGTGCGACTATTTTTGAATTTAACAATCCATTCGCAGACACTCCGCTGTGGCAAGACACTGTTCCCGTACTGTGCCGAAAGCTTTGATGGGTTGTTGCCCCTGATACACCTTCCGACCACAAAAACCGGATCACTGCTCGTTGTTCCTCTTTGGTGCAAACCTCTAATGGAATTAGGATCAAAGTTTCATTGCAGAACAGCGACATCATAACAATAATATAAACTAGGACAGACTACCGTATGAACACTGTAAGAAAAGTTGTTAGCTACAGTGCGGATAATTTTTGACTTACCCTCGTACTATCTACCCGTAAGTTTTGGACACATTCGAATTGAGACGTTTCGTCAAATATGTAGAAAACTTCTTCAGGAATTATCTTTAAACTTTTGTAGCATAAAGAACATGCTATACCTCGTATATTTCAGCAAACGTTTTGTCCTGAATAGGAAAAAGGGGCAAGTGAAAAATTAAACAAAAATCGAAATATTTTGGATCACCCTGTAAAAAATAATGCTTGAAATTAATTTTGGCTGTAACATATGATTATGAGGATTTTTTAATTATCTGCATAAAGTTTTACGAGAATATCTGGAAAAATACTGAATGTATTACTCTTAAATTTTGGGAATAAGAAAAACCAGTCTTTGCTCATACTTTTCAGCAAAGATTTTCTCGTGAAGGCCTTTAGGGGTTGAACAGCAAATCCAATAAATTAAAAAGTATTTACGATTACCCTGTATATGGGAAAGAGTCGATTGATCCGCAAATTTTAAATACAGTTGTAAATGCAATATTTTATACGAGTTTAGAGTTTTGTGAGGATATCTCGAATATTTAAGGAGTTATTAATAACTTATTTAAAAAATGCAAAAGTTTTTACTTTATTACTCCAAAGGTTTTTCTTCAAATTTCATGAAACTTTCGGAAAACATGACAATATATGCCTAAATCATTATACAAGAGTTTAAAAGAATTATATTTGATATAAAAAGAGATATGGCCAGTTGTAGTAAATCATTTATTACTGCGCATGCGCGGACTCTAGCAAAAGAACTTTGACATAGTTTAATACTCAACTGTAAAGAGCATCTTATTAAAAAAAAAAAAAAAAAAAAAAAAAAACAGTTGAATATTACAAAAATTCATAGAGATATCGGTGACTAAATAAGCTGTTTTCAGATGTTTTCTAGAAAGGTCTTTACGATAAAGCGAAAATTTGTGTCAGAAAAAACTATGTTACACAATGAAACTTAATGCAATATTTGCGATTCATTTTTCTATTATTATTATTTTTTTTTTTATATAGATATGTACCACATAAATAAATAAATAAATAAAAAAAGAAATTATTTGAAAAGAAAAATTAAAATTTTTTTATACAAATTTTCATTTGTGAATAACCCCTTATTGTAAAGGGCTTTTAGGAAACAACTGAAAACAGCTCATTTAATCAACGATATTTCAATGAATTTTTGTGATATTCAACTGGATTTTTTTATAAGGCGCTCTATACAGTTAAGTATTAAACTATGTCAAAGATTTTTGCTACAGTCCGCGCATAGCGCAGTCAAGCGAAGTAATAAATTATTTACTACAACTGTCCATAACTTTTTGAATATTAAATATATTTGTTTTAAACTATAGCATAAAGATTTAAGCATATGTTGTTATGTTTTCTGAAATTTTCATGAAATTTGAAGAAAAGCTTTTGGAGTTATAACGTAAAAACTTGAGACATTTTTTTTCATTTTTTAATAAAATATTAATAATTCCTTAAATATTCGAGATATCCTCACAAAACTCTACACACGTATAAAATATAATATTTATAACCATATCTAAAATTTCCAGATCAGTCGACGCTTTTCCGTATACAGGTTAATCACAAACACTTTTTATTTTATTGGATTTGTTGTTCGTTTCCTAAGGGCCTGGGTGACAAAATCTTTGCTGAAAAATATGAGGAAAGAGATACTTTCCTTATTTCCAAAATTCAAGAAAAACATGTTAAGTATTTTTCAAAATATTCGACAAACGCAAAAAATGATTCCATTATTGTGTCAAAAACCTGTAGTATCTCTATGAATATATGTGGTAACCTCATAAAAAATTACAGATATTAGAAGAATGCTCATAATCACATGCTATAGTTAAAACGCATTTCAAGTGTTACTTTTTACAGGGTGATCCAAAACATTTTGACTTTTGTTTATTTAGGGTAGATGCTCCAGTGATTCACATCTATCCCGAAATAATTAATAAATAAGAAAAATGATAAAATCATATATTTTACATATAAGAATTTTAACACTTTATGTATACTGGAGCATAGGGTGCTAATAACTGGTAAAATGAATAACTAGCAGTGGCAAACACTGGAACATAGGATGCCAATTAATAATGAAAGGAAAAACTGGCAGTGTCAATTACTGGAACATTGAGTGGGTGTCAAATAAAAATTCATAAAAAAAATATTGTTATCAAATGTATATATTTTAACATATATGTGGTTCTGAATATCTTTCACACCATATGTACTAACTTAAGATTTCTAAAAACATTTTCTGATGACTAGAACATTAAAAACATCAGAGATTGCTCTAAAAGTGTCAATCACGGGTGCACTTACCCTATTTACCGATCCCCATTTCTTCTTCAGGACAAAACTTTTGCTGAAATACATGAGGTATAATATATTCTTTATACTCCTAAAGATTCAAGATAATTCTTAAAATTTTTTTTTTTAGATATTTGGCAAAATGTCTAAATTCGAAAATGTTCAAATATTTATTGGTAGATAGTGTATTTGTTTATTTGTGAAATATGAACTTCTCCGATTGAATAAAAATTTCAATAAGATTATTTAAAAAACATCTGTCACCGATGAAGCTGTAGCACACTAATTCATCTAGACATTTAAACTGGCTGTGTTTATTGGTGATAAGAGTAAAACCTACTCAAATTAAAATAATACACCGAGAAAAAATTATGTAACTGACATCTAGAATCTAAGTTGTGGCTCTATAAAAAATAGTTCCATGTCATCCTTATAAATTCTAGGTCCCTTGGAAAGTGAGTTCTAGAAGCCCCTATTAGAATTCTAGAGCGTTCGCCTATATTCTCGAGGGCAAAGTTATTTAAAAATCTCTGCAAATAAATGAGACTACAAGAGGCGGGTTTCAGCAACTACAATCTTGGTTTATTACCAAATTCTAGAAAATCAATCGAGAATTTCTCGCAATACAAATGATTCATTATATTTAGAGTATTCAGAATATTGTTTCACCATCTAGAAATGTGTACACAAGAAATTCTCGATGATTTCGTCTATTCAGCTTATTGGCATGCCTTACGCGCACAGCTCGGAAATCTATATTTCTAGTTAAGGGATTTAGAAAATGGTCACTTATTCATTCTAGACGAAGTCGGTATATATATATATATATATATATATATATATATATATATATATATATATATTGTTTTCCTCAGTGTAACATAGTACATAGTTATTAACATTAACAAAAATTAGAACTAAAATTATGATGCATCTACCTCTGACCTCAGAAAACAAGGTTGATACCACTCCATGAAACTCAGGAAAAGGAAACTGTTGCCAAACGATACACATCTGAAACAATTTTCAAGTTGCTTATGTATATCTCATTGAAAGTTATACACAAATGAAAAAAAAAAAAGGGGGTGGGGCAAAGAGAAAACACACACACACACACACACACATATATTTATATATATATTAAACTATGTCGTACAAAAAGCATTACTGTCGTTTCCAGTTATGTCTTATCCTCTTGGCTCGACAAATTAAAATACCACTGGATGGTTGGTTGTAGGTTTTAAGGCCGATTGACTAGACTATGGTCTTAGGCCTATAGGTGGGATGCCCTATGTGGGGGTCTTTCTCAGTGATCCTAGACCGTATTTACGTCAGTTTCAGATAAAACCACAGAAAACTCCGAACGGTTTCGTCGATGAGCGTGACTTGGGATCGAACTCGGCACTTTCCATCTACCAGCTTTGAGCATAGACCCGCCTGGCCGCTTGTGGACTTAAAATCCCATTGAACTAATCGTGAATGTGAGGGATCATAAAGGAATTATTTGTTCTGTTCATATAATTGATTACAATCTTCCTCGAGACACATTTATAGACTTATAGGATGTTTACAAAGGCATGACAAGATAGATAACAACAGCTTTAATTGTCCATAATAATAATAATAATAATAATAAATGATATTTTGTAGTTGTAGTAGGTCAATGACTGCATATTGCTTTTGTTTTAAGAAAGATTATCTATCAATTATCTCCCTATCTCTCTCTCTTTTTCTTTTCTTCTTCTTTCTTTTTTTTTTTTTGGTCGTTGTTTTCAAATAATAATTTATTATTTATATAAGTCTTATTATTTTTTAAATAAAAAGAATATAAATATTTAAAAACAATGAGAATAAACCTGATTAATTCCCAGGTTGCCTTGAAAATGCGCAAATTTGTAATGTTGATTTTTCTGCATGGTTTTAAGTGTACTGAAATGAAGGATATTTCAACACAACACTCAATAGATAATTATATATTTAAAGATAAATATCCTGAAAATTATTTGTAAAATTCAAACTTTAAAAGTATGCTAAAGATCCACAATTATGTAATTTTGAATATTAAGTGTATTCTTTGGAAAAGCAACAGCTCAGTAAGATGATTTATCCGCTGACATCCTTTAGAAGGTTATGAAAACAAAAAATATGTCATTTAAGCAAATATTTTATAGATAGATAGTTACATATCTATATAAATATATAGATATCTATATTTAAATATTCCTCGTGGGAAAAAAAAAATAAATAATAGCTGAAAAGTACTATAGTAAGTGCAGCAGAGATATAGATAACAAAAGTCAACATTTTTAAAAAAGAAATCGTATTTCATTGTTTAATATTTAATTTTACGTTCCTGTATAGAAATATTTTTTAATATACGTTTAACTAAATTTTAAAATTACTCTCAAAACAAATAAAAAATTATACACATCTGAATAATATAAAAAATAATTTTTGAAAGTACTTTAAATGTAAATACAAAAAGAAAACATCTGTTTTTTTATTTTTCAATTTAAATTTGGTTTCATATTAAATAAATTTTCCTGTAACATTTCTATTATCTAACTAAATCAATTTGTTTATTCTTTCTTTTACTTGAAATTTTTATATTCATGTAAATATGAAATGCTTAGAAGATTTATTTTAATTTTTTTTTCTCCATAATTATGATTTTTGTTTTATCTACAAACCAATTCATCCCATAATTTGCATCAACAAATTTGAATTAGCATATTTATTAAATTTGCTGCAGAAGGGTTTTTCCCTTTTTCTTTTCTTTTTTTTTTTCTTTTAACAAAAATATAAAAATATCATTTCGAATAAAGTTCTTTTTAATGACTTTTTTTTAAGTATTATAAATTTTTAGAAATATTTCATAAAAAAAAAGGCTAATTTTACAGAACAATAATTTTAGAAAAGAAAAATATCGTTTCAAGTTTTAAAAAAATTACGTAAAATTCAATAATATTTTTAATGAATGTGGTCATTTTCAAAAGTATATTCGTTTATGTACTTATTTCTTTTTTCTAGTAAAATAATGTATGTGGAACTATATGTATATTTTATTCGATTAAAATTTCTCTTTTAATTGTACATTAACTTTATTTCTTTAGATTATTTAACTTTGGCTTTCAAAATTAAATGTCAGTTTATATATACATATATATATGCAACAAACAAATGAAATTAGCATTTGATTCAATTTACAGAAAGTAAGGTAAATATATTGATTTACTTCTAAACTTGAATATGACATATCTTGTTTAAAAATTTCACTCCATATATACAATTAAATATTCTAAATGTAGCCATCTCTCCAGAATTTGATGTTGCCATCTCTGCTGTCTCCTGAAATTTAAGACAAATGTCCACCCAATCAACGTCAATCCACCTTTGTACGTCCTTGTTTTAGGCTTAGATGTAAATATAGAATTAGTTAGGTAATAATAATAATAATAATAATAACGTTCGTATTTTAAAACATTCACATACGTAACTCATCAAAAATACTCAACCACTGAATCAAATAATCATTAAAATTTCACTTACTTTTTTATAATCGAAAACCACAGCTGCACGTTGCAATGAATGAACACATCAAACTATTTTTAATAAAGAAGCACCATAAAACTGGCGTTGTAAAAATTATTACTTACAAACTTTGAATAAACACCATAAAATGCAATAAACTCGCAACAACTGTTTCGGGTCGAAAAAACACACGACCCTTCATCAGGCGAATAAAGTAAGCACGAGTGCTGCAGCCAAAGCGGCAACGCACTGCAATAAACTCGCAACAATTGTTTCGGGTCGAAAAAACACACGACCCTTCATCAGGCCAATAAAGTAAGCACGAGTGCTGCAGTCAAAGCGGCAACGCTTTGACTGCAACGTTGCCGCTTTGACTGCAGCACTCGTGCTTACTTTATTCGCCTGATGAAGGGTCGTGTGTTTTTTCGACCCGAAACAATTGTTGCGAGTTTATTGCATTTTATGATGTTTATTCAAAGTTTGTAAGTAATAACATCAAACTATTTCCTACGAACGAAGTTTATGTTGAAATCTATGATCAAGTTTAGGAAATATTTAGTGCTGTCTCTCCTCTATGGCCATCTATTCTATAGTTACCCTAGTATGTGCTGTACTAAAAATTTATGAGAATTTATATAAAATAGGGAAGAGAGCATAGTTCACCTATGCAAACTAGTTATTATTAATTTTTTTCCCAATGAAAGTTTTTATATTATCATTATCATTCTTTTTTTAGACTAGAAAAAAGGTATTATAAACACTATCCTCATTAGATTTGTTTTCTAATGTTTGCACAAGATATATATTTTAAATTTATTAAGTGCTTGTTAGTTTTAGAAATGCTTTTTTTTTTTTTTTTTTAATTCATTAATGGATACCATATGAAACTAATCTTTTAAAAAACAAACTAAAACATAATATTTAACTTACTTTAGAAGGAAAGATGCTCTACATTAACTTGTTCAATTTATTACACAATGCGAGTCTTTAACGCTTAATTAAATTGCCGATAGACATATTCCCCCTTGCAATTAAGAAACATGGTTTAAACATACCTTTAATGGTGGGGAGAAAATTTATAACCTCACGTATTTAGCACCAACTAATTTAATTATTGTATTTTCGAGAACGCGTCATATAAATATGTCATATATTTTATGAATTATGGGGATTTTTGGAGATTATTTCTTAGTAGAAAATCAATATTAATATTCTCTACTTAATGTTTATTTTGCTTAAGAGATAAGTATTAGAAGTCGGATTTTTTTTTTTTTAAAAGGATACTTTTGTTATGATAATTGAAATAATAATGTTATATAGCGAAGTGAAAAATGATAGGAGAGATCTTTCTTTCTTTTCTTTCTTTTTTTTTTTTTTTTTTTTTTTTGACTAAAAAAAGAAAAAAGTACTAATCATTCATTTAAACATCATAGGAATGCTATATGAAACTAAATAGGTAGTATAAACATGTGACACAGATGATTGAAAATTAATTTATATTGCTACAATATATTGGATGTGCCATATTAATTATAGCATAGTAAATTTCATATTCACTGGATAATAGGATAATTCGCATATGATAACTACATATAATAATATGAAAATTTCACATTTATGGGATAATAAAATAATTATTCATGGGGATAATAAAATAATTATTCATGGAATAATAAGCTATCTGAAAAATAAGATTAAAAAATCAGTTCTGTTCTAGAAATCTATTTCTTCGTAGAAATAAAAGAAAATATTATGAAAATATTAGTGATTCACAAGTAAAAGCTGAAAATGCAGTTGTATTTAAAATAAATATGATTAATCATCTAATTTACAAATAACATATAAACTATTTTACAACTTAACCTATCGCTACATTGCTTTTTTGTCAGTGCATTTCTTCTTTGCAAGGGCACCTTCAAATAAAGATTTTAATTAATTATGTAGAAAGAAATCTTACAAAATGTATAAGTGTAGCTTAAATTTTAAAGGCAAAGTATAAAAAAGATTGCCTAGTAGCCCACCATAATGTCTGTCTGGTCGGTCTTTACCCGCCTACCGCTCGATATTGCCAACTGCTATTATTATTTTTCTTTATTTTTCCATATAATCATTTTAACTATTTTTTAATTTATAACATTTCCTCAAATTTAGCTTAATGTTTCGACCTCAATTTCGTGGTTTTTAGCGGAGACCGAGATAGAAAACCGCCAAATTGCCAAGTAGCGATCCTTACTTAGCATTACCTCTAAAGTAAAGCTACTAGAGTTTGCGCACAATTCAACAGAACAATATAAAAAATCTGGAGTGACTCCACTCGACTTTCCGAACATTGAGTAATTAACAGTTTTGTAGATAAAGTACAGAAAGAGGAGTTGTTAAACAAACAAAAGAGAGAAAACCGTAATAGAGTATTTGAATATTTTTCTCCATATATTACACGATGTTTTCAATAACGCTACTGAACTTTGAGCCCATAGATCATAATGATAAAGAATTTTTCGTTGTGTCCCTGTAAAAACCTATAAATGCTAGATTCACCAAAATGCTTATAGTTAGTGCAACAGTTCCTTAAATTCCTTTTCTGCTTGAATAGTTTCCTGCTTGCTGACCGAATATCTCGTTGTCCACAATCGTTGCACTTATTGTTGTGAATGATGAAGCTATCCTAGAATTACCTGCTGCAAGTTGAAAACTTGTATTGCACACTGTGTGTACAATATATTTCCGAGCCAAAACAACAGGTAAGTGCAATGATATATGGCTAGTCCCGCCCACGTTACAGCCCAGAATACTCCCAGCGTTTAATATTTATTAATTTTTCCCCCAAAATATTCTGCACAAAAGAGTTCAAAACACAAAACCTAAATTACTCTCGGTTTGAAATCTTCTCGTTCCAACTTTAAAATCCTTTACGTTTATTAATTTATTACATTTTATTTCATTTTGACGATTACAATCCTTAACCCTTTCAGTTGCAGTGTATCAAACTACATCACTATCATCTCTCTAGACATTCAAGGAGCCTTTGACAATGTGGAGTGGCCACACATTCTACGCGCCCTACAAGACCTTAACTGCCCGAGTAATCTGGCCGGAATCATCCGCTCATACCTCTCCCATAGGAAAATTATTGTCAACTGGGGTGACGGGAATACCGAACATCCCCAAACTAAAGGCTGCCCACAGGGTTCGTGCCTAGGTCCTATCCTGTGGAATCTGATAGCAGACATAATACTCAAAAGCATGAACTCTGCAGGCTTCACAACATTTGCTTATGCGGATGATTTCTCCCTGATTGTCTCGGGTAGAACTAGAAAAAACCTGGAGGACCAGGCCCAGGAAGCCCTTTCCCACTTCAGTAAACTTTTGAAAGAATTCGACTTAAAATTATCCCCATCTAAAACCAAAGCATTAACTCTCGCCTTCCCTAAAGCCCTTAAAAGAACTAGGAATCCCAAGATGCGGATAGACGGCATCAGTGTCAATCATGTCGAAAACATGAAACTCCTTGGCATCACCTTTGACAGGCACCTCAACTGGCTCGCTCACGTAAAAGAAATTAAACTAAAGACTCAAAGTATATACCACAGCTCAGCAAAAATGGTGGGAAAGAGGTGGGGTATCTCCACCTCTCTCCTAAAAACCTGGTATAAAACAATCATCGAGAAAATAATAACCTACGGGGCCGCCATTTGGGGCGGTAACCTGAGAACTGATGCCATTACCTCTCTTAACTCAGCCCAAAGACCCTTCCTCTTGCAAATTGCAAGAGGATATAAAACAATATCCACTGATGCCCTCACCGTAATCTCTGGGATTCCTCATGCCCACCTGCAGGTCTCGCAGACATATATAAAAACTCAAATCCTACTGCTTAAAGACCCCGAATTAACAAACATCATCTTCCCACAAACCCCCATACAAACTTTGACCTGCAGCTGGGATATTCACCCAGGCAAGGATGTTGCCCCATTCATCACCAATTGCACTAAAAATAGTTTCTCTCCCTCTGCTCCAGTGGCGATCTACACTGATGGTTCCAAAACGGACGCCGGGGTTGCAGCAGCGTTTTGCGTGCTGGACCGTGGCACCGTGGCCCATCGGTGGGCCTGCATGCTCGAGGACTATAATACAGTCTTCCAAGCGGAAATCTATGCCATAGAAAAAGCAATACGCTGGATTGGCGACTCGAACACGAATGATATCTTTAACATATTCAGCGATAGTCTCTCGGGCCTTCAGGCAATAGCTCGACATCGGAGCAGACACCCACAAATTCAACAGATCAAAAAACTCTTAACGAATCCTAACTTAACTTGCTCCCTGGCACACGTTTCTGCCTACAGGGGCGTGATCGGCAATGAACTCACTGACTCCCTTGCAAAAGAAGCAACTGATTTCCCCACCAAGTGTTCCACAATCCCTGCCCCACCCTCCTATGTCAAAAACAGAATCAAAGAAATTATTAATCTCAAATGGCAAAACCTGTGGGATAGTTCAGAGAAGGATAGGCACACCTTTTCGCTGATCCCACAGGCTCGTATTAATTCCTGGACCCTAACTCCACCTATCACGGTATTTTTAACAGGTCATGGCCCCTTCCTATCTTACCTTTACAAATTTCATTGCCGAACGCTCTCCCCTGTGTTCCTGCAGCGAGGAGGGAACTCCGCAACACTATTATTTCCACTGCCCCTTAACAGCACTATATCATATTAGAAATCCCTCTCCCAGACCAATCAATTGGCTGGACAACATTTTAACAAGGAAACCCTTAATTAATAAATTAAATAAAATTTTCTCATTCCTAATGGATTTATGTAATCTAACAAACTAACCTAAAATCACAACTAAAGAAAAATTCTTTCTCCTAAACACATTAATCTTCTATCTCGTTGTTATCTTCCCGTGTGCCCGTGATGCTGCAGTAGCCCTCTTAAATGCAAGGGTCTAAACTGGTAGCGTGCCGCTTGTCGCGGAAGGCCACACTGCCTCGCACCCTCTCTCCTATAATCAAGCGGCGCCCCGTGTCGCGGGTAGACTTGTGTCTGGCGCCGCTCTTGTAAATACCCATGCCCATTTGCATCGCCCCTTGTCGCGGGCTGGCTAAGCCAGGCGATGCATGATGTAATTTTTTTTTTTTTTTTGATTTCTCAATAAATGTCGGAGCTGCTCACGTGGATTTTCCTGGAAGCGCTCAACACCGCTCTTCGAGCGGTGAGCGGGGGGAGCTCCCTGTTCAATACAAAACTAAACGGGTATACAATGACATTTAAATACTTTGCGCAAATTTCACATAAGCTAATATTAGCATTCGAGATGTAAAACCACAAGAGATGCGGCTTTTTCTGACCATGCCACTCCTGATTCCTGAATAATGTCCAATTTCAGATTCTGGGGACAATCTCCAAAAACATGCTTCGACTCGAATGGGTTGTGGGTTGCACAAGTCCAGTCACTTGTCGAAGTTATTCCCTGGTACAGATCCAGGCATTCAGCAAACTACTCATTGTCTTCTCATTACCGAAAAACCGCGGAATCTCTATTAGTATAGAAATTATAAAAAGTAAGGCGCAATCTCTTGTATATAGCAAAAGCGCAAACTGTCCCATTTTAATAGGAGAGATTACGCAGTCATTTATTAAATAATTATTCGCTTTTAGAAAAAAATCATATTGCCCGTACCGTTAGTCTAGGTTAGTATATTATGAGAAATTGTTTAATTTACAAATATTTTGTACTATTACCATTCTGTAGAAATTCGTAGGAAGGGTTATGAGATTTCGAATATTTATTTTTTTTGAAAACGAAAGAAAGTAATCACGTTTTATCTTAGACTATTGAAGCAATCAACATGCACATTCAAGTCGGCACTTCCTTAACATGATCTCTCCTAGTTTTAATTTTTTCTTTTAAATTAACTTGTAGACTTGTTTTTCATATTTCAAATCACGGGTATTTTTTTTTCTCAATACATTGTTACAATTGTGACAAAGTATTTATCTGCTAAATCATTCTTTTTCCATGATTTTATTCATTCCTCTAAACCAAGGAAAAAATAATAAATATTATTTTTGTATTTCAATATACTTTTGTGGCAATGACGTCAGTTTTGAGTAGTAGTTTAGTAAAACGTAGGTTTTTATTGTTAGAAGATTATCTTTCTTTTTAGTTTACTTATTTAAAATCACGGATAAAATTTCATATATATATATATATTTCAGCACATTGTTACAGTTATGACGTCACATTTACTGTTAAATTTAAATTTAAATAATAATAATAATCCTTTAAAAACATGAATAATATTTTATTTTCCTTGTTTCAATATACTGTTCCACCAGCAATGGCATGGATTTCCAATGTTAGTGTCTAGGAACGTGGCCTTTTATCATGAATAAGTTAGGGGAAAAAACCTCATAACATAATTGGTAACTTACTGAAAAAAAAATTTTATTTATACCCATAATCTATCTCTTATCCTTGTGTTACTCTGTAAGGCAGTCATTACTGCTAATCATGTATTATTTTCTACAAAACATGCGTTTGAAAATATTAATATTCTCTATTACTACGTCATTTTTTTTTTTTTTTTTTTTTTTGGGGGGGGGGAGGGGGCATACATGTACAGGGTGAGCAAAACAGAATTGTCTTAGAAACATTTGCAAGATTTACGAGGCATTGGCACTTTTCAATGAACAGGTGAACTTCATATTACAGAAAATGCTGGGAATGGCCACCATTGACGTCGATGCAGTGTTAGGCTCGATTTATCAAACTGTGAGACACCTGTAGAAGCTATTTCTCAGGAATAGCAGTAATAGCGTTTTCAGTATACTTTTGTAGATGTTACACTGTGTGAGGATTATTTGAGTACACAATTTTCTGTTGCTTTCAAATGATTAGTAAGTAGATCTGAAACTCTCATTCACTCAAATGTAATGTCACAGCAAGAATTCGGGACAGAGCATGCGAGACATGAGCATGTGCAGAATGTGACAGCAACTTGTCAGAATTCTAATTCTTTTTCCGGTTTTATTTTGCCCATCCTGTATATAATAAAATATGAATATTAAGATATTAAGAAATAGCTTACATAAATTATAATCAATCTGAATCTTTTTTATTTATTTATTTATTTACTTATTATTATTATTATTATTTTAGTCATTGCAATTGCATTATACTTTTGGGAATTACAAAAGTACAGTGAAATTAGTGCCACTTATACTAATAGCATTAAAATAAATCTGTAATAAATTTTTAGTAAATCATTTTTAAAATCGTTTATTACAAACTGTATTAAAATACAAAAACTTTTTTCTTAGTTTAAACATTCATTAAAAAATTTTGTGTATTCAAAAATTGTAAGTACAATATACAAAACATAAATATTTTATTTACTGCATGTGCTTTCAGATTTCGAATGCAGATGCAGTTTTCATTTTCTTCTGACGTGCTTGAAAAATAAAAGTAACCCAACAAACTTTGCTTAATATAAAATTACAAATTTCCTTTTTACGAGGAAGAACGGTATGAATTGAAAATATAAATAAAGTTTTGTGGCTTTTATTTATTTATTTATTTATTTTTTTTTTACTTTAAAGAATCCATTTATGTATGAAACTTTTGTTTTCAGAAAAGAAAATAGAAACTCACATAAAATTTTCCTGTAAAAACTTAAGCAATTTAGAAATAAGAAAAAAAAAATTATGCAGGAAAGGTCTTAAAGTTATCAGAAAACATTAAAGAATACTTTCAAAAGTTAAAATAAACATATAGTGCTTTTTAATCCACTGATGTAGAATAATATTCATTTTTTTTTTTTTACAAATAACTTTTTTTTTTAAAAATTATTTACATAAGAACTAAAAACTATAATGTATTAAAACACGCAATATATTTCCCAAATATACGAGAATAAAGCTAGTTATATTACACACATAGAGAATACTTCTAAAGAATTATATAGCAATGAATATTTGTATTATTCAGGAAAAAAGAAATAGAAGCAATTAGGGTAGTTGAAAGTAAATAGAGAGAAAAAATGACGAATAAAGGAAGGAAGGTTAAAAAATGAAGAGAATGCTTCCTCAGGTATAAAATGCAAAAAAAGAAAAAAAAAATAGTTATTGCTGTATCAAAGAAAAGTCAAAATCATCAACATAAGCGTGCTAAATGTTTATGATCTGTACAACTATGATTAAAATATATATATATATATATTAAATTAACATTAACATTAGCAAAAATTGCGATTGTTCAAGTTGGCCATAAAGAACTCTCCTTGTTTAAAGGCGTCTGCAGTTAAACCAGTGATGCCAGATGGTCGAAAATTATTTCCCCAAACAGGTCTTAAAATTTCCCCAAATCAGGGGGTTTTTTCGAAAAAATCCCCAACTTAATTTCTACTAAAAAGGGAAAATAAAAATTTTTTCAAAAAGAAATATCAAGCAGATTTAATAGGATTTAAGCGCAGATTTTTCCCCAAATGAAGGCAATTTTTGAAAAAAATCCCCAAATAACAATAAAGCTATTGAAAATCCCTGGTCGTAGGGATAAATCATTACGTTGCCAACATTGACAGAATGTTGAAGAACTCCCCAGATTTGTCCCCAAAAATTTTTGAATTTCCCAAAAAAGTCCCCACAAACATTCGGTCCCCAAAATTGTCCCCAGAAGCCTCAAAAATTCCCAAAATGGGGACAAAATCCCCAATCTGGCATCACTGAGTTAAACCTAAATGAAGAAATAAAGCCATATTTCATACATAGACTGCACAAGACTAGGAGAAATGATTTCTGCAAAGAAAGAGTTACAACTAACAGTCGCCGATAGGGGAGATTTTGTCTCCTTTAATACATACGTCCTATGAAGTTAGTACACTCTTCCTCGATTGTGAATTTGAACATATTAGACGTGATCTTGTGTACCTCAACGTTGATTATTAAAAGAACCTTTTTCGTTAGTTATACTGAATTTCATTCAATTCTGCATGTACATTTTTATTGGCACATTAAAAGAAGACAATACTTAATCTCGGTGACAGTTAATGACCTTGTTATCCTAGAGGAACATTTGTTTTCACAATTACACATTACCTTACGTATATTTTGAAATTCCGTTTTCGCATTTAAAAAATTCACAATCCTTAAATTAGTATTTATTTTCAAAAAATTTATTTGAACATTTAATATTTTATTTTCTAGCTATAGATTCTCTTATTTATTTATTTGTTTATTTATTTATATTTATTTTAACCTAAAAGATACAGTATTAGAAATTAAAAATATAAAATATAAAATTTAGAAAACCACGACTAATTTCACATTTGTGGATTTTCTGAATGTGAAAAGGAAATTATAAGAAAATTATTAGGCAATGAGTAATTATGGACACAAGTTTTCTTATAAAATAACGTTTGCCTTCAATTTCCGTAAAATTAGGTACTGTCTGCTCTTAATGAAACTTTACATAACGCATTTTCCTTGTATTCATTGGGGCGGCGGTAGCCTATTCGGTAGAACACCGGGTTCGTAATTGGAAAATTGTGGGTTCGGTACTCGAGCCGACCAAAGACCGCCGTGAACACTAATTGTGGGTGGTGCAGGTAAAATCTGTCGTGGGCGCAATGTCCTCTACTTTACAATCAAAATTATACCTCTGGGAGTCATTGAAGCGGGAGAGCCATCGCTTCCGTGGAGGATCAAAATTGTGATGACATGTCTCCGGAACACCTCTAGGGATGAGTCCCAGACAGTCGCCAATTGCTCATTGCGCAGCACCAGTGCAACTTAAAAACCCAATCAACCACTCTTGTATTCATTGTAAGTATTGGGTTTTCTGGAAAGTTCGTGCCGATTTTGAAGGATATATGAAACGCAACACATTTTAATTATAGGTGGTGGTGGATTTTGATATTTTTAACATCTCTGCTAATTCAAGTGTAGTACAGTGTGGGTTATTTTCGATCAGTGTTTTAATCTGATTTTCATTTGTGTTGGAGCAACACCACCTGTAATAATGCCTCCGAGCTGAGCCGGCCGAAGATCGGCGGAAGATCGGCCGATTTCATCCAATCCCCACGATCCAACATGTATCATAGGAACTGTTGATTGGATAAAATCGGCCGATCTTCCATGACGTACAGCTCAGCTCGGAGGCATTATTACAGGAGGTGTTGGTTGGAGAGCCTACCCGGGCGTTCTTGACCTTGAAGGTTGACTTCACCAGATTTAAAACTAGTAAACCACTTCCGCACAGTTCTTTCAACTACAGCATTTTTGCCATAAACGGCGCATGTTTTGTTTGCCGCTTGTGTGACATTTATGCTTTTGCGGTAAAAGGAAAGCATTAAATGCCTATAATGCACTTTGTATGCTTCTATATTCAAAAGCGTATAAAACTGACAACAATGAACGTATCGTAACCAAATTTATTTTTTAAATATGCCTGAAGTACTTACTTTTAGAATATGTACACATGTTATTTTTGAATCATTCTGATATATTCAGACTTCTCCTTATGCCACCTAAGGAAAATCAGCACGAACTTTCCGGACGACCCAATACTAGCTTCTTTCGTTTTCAACCAACAACTCTAAAATTCCGTGTGTTCAATGAAAGTTACTGAATCTACCTCAATTGTGTAAATTGCATTGTGTATACGTGATAGCAGTGCCAAAATCATCACTATCGGAGACTTTTCATATATATATATATATATATATTGCGAAAATCATCTAACCATGCCTTGTTGTGTTGTTGTTGTTGTCGTATGCCACTCGGAAATTCCGAGCCCCGGTAGTGGAACTCCCGGATTTATTTTAAGGCAAGAAGGGTGCGTCTTCCGTTATTAGGAGCGCCTCATAGGGAGGAAGTACGACTTCTAGCTCCAGAAGCTGGTGAAAGATGGCAGCACCAGCCAAACAAGCAGAACTCGAATTTTGATCCGGATCAGAGCGAGTTAAACCTATGTTCCGGTACCCCCAGAGGTATAATTTTTGATGGGAACTTGGAGGACTTTGCGACCACGACGGAATTTAACGTGCACCAATCGCCATTAGCATACACGGTCTTCGGCCGGCTCGAGGACCGAACCTGCAATCTTTCGATCACGAACTCGCTGCTCTTACCTACCAGGCTACCGCGTCCTGTATAATCTTTATATGATTTCACTATAATCTGATTATGATTTATTTAATTTCACTCCGTTTAATAGTTTTAGCTACAGATACCTTCAAACGAGAAAAGTTGTTTTATCGCCCTCCTGTATTTTAATTTTTATTTAAAAGTACATAAAATTTAGAAAAGATGGACTACTGGAAGACTGTTTAGCTTTCAAATAATATCGGATGTTCCCAAAGAGATTTTTGTAATGGAGGTGTCATTTCTTTGTAGATAATGAAAAATGAAAAACGAAATAAAAATTTTCGGCACGTTGGCAATCTACTTTCATCAATCTCCCTACAGATATACTCTTCCAAGATTGGTATATCACTATCACTATATCCGATTTTAGTTTTCTAAATTTTAAGATCTCCGAAACGTGTGCATCGTGTCGGTTTCTTTTATCAGCTTAGTAAAATCTTACTTCGATATACTTTTCAATATCATGATTGAAATCATAGATTCCATGGAGATTTTTACAGAGAATAAGTTTCTTGCTCCATCGTAGGATATAAGGTATTGTCTAAGTTTAAAAATATTATAGAATCTTTTGAGATCTAAGCTTTTATTGAAAATAAATATAATCTCTTGAAAAAATCTATTTATATTTTCAATTCTGTTAATGAGACACTTTTGAAATTAATTTTTAACTGAACGTATTTGTTAATCTCTCTCTTCCTATATATATAAGAAACTCGATAATTAGTTAATGAAATATCAACCAAAAATAATCGAAACTAATATTTTAATAATTTTTGTCAAAATCTGAATTATTATTTTACAAATAATAATATTATTATTATTTGTTATGAACATGTACTTATTTTGCAATGAACATTGAGGCAAAATAATAATTAATAAATAAAAAAGTTCATTCGCTTTATCAATAATATCAAGCGGTAAACTATGTTTCACATCTGAAATCTTATACTATTAAGTGAGCAATATTTGTATATTTCACTGTTCTCGAAAACGATAACTCGGACAGTCACGTGATTTAACACAAAGGTGCCCTCCGTAGGGTCATTGTGCACATCGAAGTCAGATTTTCGAATTTTTGATTAGTTTTCTTTTAATTAATAAAAATATGAAAATAAAACTTCCCATTTCTATAATGATGCAGAATGGAGAATCTTAGGAGTGATTTGATTGGTTTATTTGATTTTCATTGATTTGAGTGTATTTTACATTGAACTACAGCTACGCTATGAGGAATTACAAGAGATTTGATTGGTTTATTGTATTTTCATTGATTTGAGCGTATTTTACGTAGAACTAGAGCTACGTTATGAGAAATTACGAGAGATTTGATTGGTTTATTGTATTTTCATTGATTTGAGTGCACTTTACATTGAACTAGAGCTACGTTATGAGGAATTACGAGAGATTTCACTGGTTTATTGGATTTTCATTGATTTGAGTGTATTTTACGTTGAACTAGAGCTACGTTTAGACTTCATTTAATAATATTTGAATTTTTAATATTTTAATATTATGCGACTTTTACAGAGAACAAATTAGGATTGGGGCAACAGGCGCCCGAGATCATGTTTTTTGGTAAAAATTTTCATGGGTCTCTGGCCAGCTAGCTGGTGAAGCCAGCTAGTATAGCTTAAACGTGATTCTTTACCATAATAAACGAAGGCATGGAAGCATCATGAAAGTAACAACATACAAAATTTGTACAACTCGCAAAATAAAAAAAATGAAAATACCAATCTTAGTAAATTGCGTTTGCGCTGTTTAATAAGCTCACACATTTTTATTACTCTCTGTTTATTGTATGATTTATTTTTTAGTACATTTGTTCTTGTTTTCTCTTTCTGGATGATAGTTTAATTTCTGATTTTCTTATCTAATTGTATTTTTAATGCTATTATGTAGTGGAATTGGTCACAGATTCTTCTAATATCCAAAATTTACAAAGTAAAGTCATAAAGGGAAAATGTTTATCCATAAAATTACTCGTATGACTAAAAAACTGCTAGGTTTAAAATTACTGGTGAAAAGAATGGTTGGAAGTTAAAATGTACTCTCTTTTATTTATCTTTCTTTCCTTTTACATAAGTTTTGTGTCATTTAAATTTTCATGTTAAATTTGTGCCATTATTATATTTCTTTATAAAAATTGGTGCTCAGCTAGTTCGCCTTGAAAAAGCTATTCTATGGTTTTGAGATTAATAGCGTTTGCTTGTAAGCTTTTTCTCTCAATATTATTCAAAATTGGCCTTAAGACTTGGCAGGAAAGGAAAGCATTGCATCCAGACAGGTATTTCGATATCGACTTTCACCTAATTTAGATGTTTTAAGTCCTCCTGAGGCCAAGGTCAGTGCGTATGTATGTAAGATTTTTCTTACTACCATATTTTCACATCGATGAAAGGCAGAACAACCAAATTTTATAATTAAAACAGGTCTATGTAGAAATGTTTGCGAAACTTTGAAAACCGGCAGTGGAATGAAAGTCTAATCAACTCTAACGTTTTTCTAGAAAATTGCTATATAAATCTTCATTAGGATCCCCTTTCATATTTCTTATTTGTATATAAAAAATATCCTTCATAATATTATTTGTATATAAGTCTTATTTGTATACAGAGGCTGTTCGCACATATTTTAGACGATTTTATTTCGCAGTAAGAAAAAATCGTTTGCATGGAGAATTTTATTTTCACAACAATTATATTTTTGGAAGTTTTATTTATCTTCTGATATTTAGAATTTTTGTTTAGATGCAAAAATGCGCTTTTAAAATGGCAGTGGATGGAAGGATAGGTTTCCGCTCTTTCCAAAGATAGTTTTTAGTGAAATCTTTATGAAAAGCATTTATCAGGAGAAAAATGGAAAAATGTTGCAACAACAGATGAATCTTGGGTCTATTTATGTGGTTGCAATAAAAAAAAAGGTCAATTTATTATCACAAAAGTGGAGAAAAAAAATTTGCTACATGGCTCAAATCATCAAAAGAAAGTTTTTCTAAAGGATTTATGATTGCCACTGGTTTTTCATACAAGCGCAAGATAAAAGCAAAAAAATGTGACAAAAATGTTAAAAACAATTCTAAATACTCTCAAGAACATATTTTAATTCCAATTTTTAAAAATGAAAATCCAGATCTTTATCCACAATGCTATCAATCCGTTGAACTGTATCAAGACAAAACAAGCAGCCACACATCACAATCCGCAATTGCTTTTCTAGAAAAAAATGGAACAATAAACGGGAATTAAAACCATACCCTTCACTCAAAGAAATTCTTTGCTTCACTGTCATTCCTGCTAAATCTTCTGATGTACCACTGTTGGATTTTTGTGTTTTTCTACTCTTAAAATCAACATTATCCAAACACCGACCTACAACGCTTTGTGGACTCTGGAAAGCCGTTCAAGAGGAGTAGAAAAATATACCTCTTCTGATATTATAAAAAGCATTATTATCATAGAAATTATGATGTAAAATGTTAGTTAAGAACAAGGGCTATCAAACTGAACAAATAAAACACGAAATATGAGAGAAATTGCTTCAGTAGTACACTCCATCAAAATCGTCTAAAAAATGTGCGAACAGCCTCTGTATAAGATTTGTATAGAAAAAAAAAAAAAAAAAAATTGGTAGGTTTCCATATTGGGTAGGTTATTTGTAGGTCTCAAAAGTGGGTTTCTCAAAAAAAAAAAAAAAAAAAAAGCTTAATGGATTTTTTTTCCAATTTACCATATTAATTCCATTAGCTATGTCTTTTTTCGTATATATTACGGGATGGCGACATGCCAAATTTTTTCCCTGATTCTTCCACTAATATATTTTTTTTTTCAGATTTTTTAATAGTAATAAGTTTTCACGATTAATTGAGAAAAAAATTATTATATGAATATAATGGTAGAAGAATCATAGAAAATAGGCGGGTCTGTCGCTACCCTGTATTAGTTGGTTCCAGACGTACGAATGAGTTTTCCAAGTGTTGGCGAAAACCTGAAGGCAGACTGAATGTCGATATATCAATATGTCTCTAAAGATTTTTCTTATTATTATTTACTACATAAGTACCTTTTTAGATGACTTTTCGTATGTATTAGTTATTTACTAAAAGAGGAAAAATCTATAAGGTTAATCAGTTTTAGTACTCAAAATTGGATGTCACAAAAGACGACTTTTGGGATTTTCTTTAAATTCGTATTAATTTCCTTTAAATGTCTTTACGAGGTATGTAGTAAAAGTTGAAAGTGAAGGGGAAAATACTGGTGAGAAATTTAGCTAAACTCTAAGAAGTAGTACCGAAATTGGAAACAATATGGCAAAATGGAATATTGGGTTTATGAACTTTTGGGAGGGCATAAAATTCAGCACAATTGGTTATACACTGTATAAAAATTGTAGCAAAATTTACGGGGTTTTGCCTGTCAGCAAAAGTTCCGGCCAAATACTCATTAATTAATGTTTTGCCCGTAATTTATCATTTTGAATACCGCTTTATATATAAATGAATTTTTGTATTTTTCCTTTGAATATATGTACTACAAGCGATTAATGAAGTTTACTATAGAAAAAAAAGTGGTAAAAGGCTGCTCAGAACCTTGTGATATAGCGAAAAATATCAAGTCATATTAGAAAATGACGGGTGTGCCCGTTTTGTAGGTAAAAAACGGTCATGATCATAAAATTAAAACGGGCGAAGGCACGTAAATTTACGCGTTTTTTAAACAGTGTAGCTGGAATGAGAAAAAATTTAGTGAAATCTAACAAAGAGCAAGACTTGGCAAATGATTTAATTTTAGTTAATTCTTGTGTAGATGGGTCCTGAGAAAGACGAGTATATTAATTAAATTGGTGACACTTTCAACGTAATTAGTTTTATCTAGAATGAAAATTTGTCCTAACTTGTCTATTTTAGTGAAGATGAGGGCGCAACGCTGTAAGCGCTATAAATTAAAAAATGTTTTTGATTTTTTTTCCCCTTGTGACATGCTTATTTTAGAGTCGTTTAATTATCTATATATTAATATGAAACGTGTTTTGTCTGTCTCTACTAAACTGAGAGAAGGCCAAGGTGTAAAAATTTGGTTGAGGTGTCTAATAAAAGGTCTTAGTCAGTAGATGTGTCATCAAAAGAGAAAAATAAAAAAAAGTCGAACGGTCCCCCCCCCCCTCTCTTGGAGGGCAGGAGTTAAACACACGTTGGTCAGCATAACTCAGCTCCAATTTACTTCTCGGTGCAGAAATTGTAGATGGGGGGGGGACCAGACTCGAATACTAAAAAATCACTTTCTGCGAATTTGGAAATTTTGATTTTAAAGGGGGGGGGGAAAGGGGGAAAATATGTTTGAGGGGGAAATCCATTCTGTACCCACACCATGTCGAACCTCATTTTAAAGATCTTGAAATTTCATGTCGATAGGTGATGTTCGTATGTAATATATTGCGCCCCCTGGTGGTGAAAAATGAAATTAGATGATTTTGTTGTAGACCCTATCATGTTACACTTTATTTCAAAAGTCTTGGCATTTCCTGACCTTTGGTGATGTTCGTACAGAACATGTTGCACTCCCTGGTGGTGAAAAGTACAAGTAAAAGATTTTGCAGTTAACACCACGATGTGACACCTTATTTGAAAGGTCTTGGAACGCATAATAAAGATAATAAACTTACCTTTACACACCATTATTACCCGGGTTACATGGGTTATGACCCTATCATGTTACACCTTATTTTAAAGGATTCGGTATATCCTGACCATTGGTGATGTTCGTACAGAACACACTGCAACCCTGGCGGTGGAACGTGCAACTAAAGGATTTTGCAGCTAAAGGATTTTTATTACCGTATAATAAAGATAGTTAAAAACAAATTTTAAAGTTATCAATCATTTCACCACGATCTAGCGCAGAGTTGCTAAAGTAAGCTGAACTGGCGCGAAATTTTTTGTTTACTTTCTGTCACAAGTCATCTTACGTCCGCGTCGCTCTTCGATTGTTCCTGTCCGTTTTCTCCAAGACCTTGGGGACATTTAAATATGCGGATTTAAAAAACGGATAGGAACAATCGAAGAACGACCATTTTTGAAACATTACGGTCAATAAAGTGACCATCGAATTCGGCGGGTTCCAGCTTTGGGTGCCGTGGCAGTCAAGATTACTCTCGAGGCCTCACCTGGACGTTCCGTGGCCGATGGCTGGATCCAAAATTTCGTCTTCAATGAAATAATCAATTAGAATTTGTAACTGTATTCGTGCTCATTCATCATTCCAATTGTACTCTTCTTTATTTTTTACTCAATAAAGATAGTTAAAAACAAATTTTAAAGATTTTAATCATTTCAGCGCCATCAAGCGTAGAGTTGTTAAAGTAAGATGAAATGGCACGAAAGTTTTTGTTTACCTTCAGTCACAAGCCATCTCACGTCCGCGTCGCTCTTTGATTGTTCCTGTCCGTTTTCTGCAAGACCTTGGTGACGTTTAAATATGCGGATTTAAAAAACGGACAGGAACAATCGATAAGCGACGATTTTTGAAACATTACGGTCAATTAAGTGACTGTCGAATTCGACGGGTTCCAGCTTTGGGTGCTGTGACAGTCAAGATCCCTCTCGAGGTCTCACCTGAACGTCCCGTGGCCAATGGCTGGATCCAAAATATTGTCTTCAATGAAATACTCAGTTAGAATTCTTTACTGTATTTGTGCTCATTCCTCATTCCATTTGTACTCTTCTTTTTTTTTACTCAATAAAAATAGTTAAAAACAAATTTTAAAGATTTCAATCATTTCATCGCCATCTAGCGTAGAGATGTTAAAGTAAGCTGAATTGACGCGAAATTTTTTGTTTACTTTCTGTCACAAGCCATCTCACGTCCGTGTCGCTTTTCGAATGTTTCTGTCCGTTTTCTCCAGGACCTTGGTGACATTTAAATATGCGGATTTAAAAAACGGACAGGAACAATCGAAGAACGACGATTTTTGAAACATTACGGTCAATAAAGTGACAGTCGAATTCGACGGGTTCCAGCTAGTTTATCATTTTTTATTTTTTTCGTTAATATTGTAGAAAAAGTTTACAAAAATAATAATAAAAATAAAAATAAATAAATGCGTTTTAAAAGATTAAAAGACACCAAAAATTATCAGAAAGAAAATAGAATATTATATAAAAATATATAACTTTAGTGATAAATTAAATTCATATAATACGCGTAAATTTACATTTTTTTTTTTTTTTCAAAATATTTATTTTTTTTTATCATAAAAATATAAAGTTACGAAATTTCCTCTTTAAAATATGCAAATTACCATACTTAAAAACCGATATTAGCTGTTGAAGTTTTTATCATTTAAAAGTATTCCAGCAATTTTATTCTATGGTATACGGTTATTTTATCGAATTTTTATCGATTAATAGCTTGATAAAAGTAACGTCTTTAATTAAACTTGCGGCTTATTTAACCTATTCAGTTTAAAATCGATACTCCCAAATTGATTTAAAATGCAAATTAGTTAATTAACTTAATTGGAATCCCCATTTAAAATATTAAAGTGCTTTAACTTAATTCAATAAAGGGTAGACTTTATTTGAATATTATGCATGCTTGATTCTGTAAAACATTCATTAAGAATTAAATGGCATAATATTTATTTAATAGGAAATAAATGTACATATTTGTAAGTTTTACTTAGAAAATCAATATTTGTAAAAAAGAAAAAAAAATGAATTTTAAGTTTTCTATTCTAACGGTAAATAATATAGTAGCATCAAAATAATCTAAATAAAATTAAATAAATATTATTTAGTTTAATTTTAATCTTTAACAAAATGTTTATTTTGTAATAATTTAATTTAAGTAATTCTTAGTTGTTTATCAGTTAAATTTATTTTTGAATTATTCAAAGGTAATATATGACATGATAATTTTTTCTCGAAGAAAGATCAGAAAAATGTTCTTTCTTTCTTGTCAATAACACTGTGTTAGAAATCTTTCTTGTAATAACGCTGTGTCAGAAATATGTTAACAGTTTTAGTGATCCACCTAGTGAATTTTACGTTCTTATATATTGGATTTCTTGTTGTTTTAGTTGTCCTGACGTGATTCTGCATTGAAGAGAGATAATATGTGATCCGAAATGTATTTTTAGGAGGTTTTCAAGAGTATTTTAATAAAGAAAGTTGATGATTTTAACGATTAAATTTTTAAACAAGATTATGTTAAAATTTACCATTTTTAAAAAAATGCACAAAATTACTCAAATATTTGTTCTTATACATATTTTTAATGTTTATTATTTATTTACAAGTGTAATAAGACTTGCTAAATTATCGAAAATAAAATAAGTTAAAATAAGATAAATGAAAAAAATATTGATTGCTTGTTCATAGATTATTAACAATACGAATTCTGTTGAGAATCCAATTACAAAAAAGAAAATAAAACATAAATTAATTAAAGAAGAGAAAAAGAAGAAAAAGTTGATACGAGCAAATAATAAGTAGCGAGAGGACAATTAAAGTACAGTAAGACCCCGCTTAACGCGGGGGATACGTTCCATCAAAGAAGAGCGTAATGCAAAACAGCGCTAAACGAGGCTATCTACAATTTCCTGGAATCCCCGTACTGCTGCGAGCAATTTTGGAGAATCCCCGGGTTGAAATAAAAGAGCGCTAACTGAAACAGCGCTAAATGAAACAGCGTTAAGCGGGGTCTTACTGTAATCAGAACTTGGCGCATATGGTAAAAAGAGTGAAAAAATTTTGGTTATTTGAGAGATCCCATAAAAAAAGAAAGAAAATGAATAAAAATTACACTATAAAGGAAAAGAAAAAAAATAGTATAAAAATTATTAAATAAAATGGATCACAAAATGAGAAAGGATTAGGGTTAACAAAAATCATTCAGTCAATCTTAATCTCCCCCTATCTCCAATAATTAGATATTTCTTGTTCCTGATCACGAATTTTAGATTCTAGGAAGAAATATTGACTGCTTTTGGAACATGCCACTCTCTTTTTACTTTCCGAACACTATAGTGAGGAAAGTATTGTAATCATGTCAGAAATCCTAATTCGAGATTTTGATGTTTCTATACGTTTTGAGGTCCCCTGAGTCCGTTTTCACTATTCTTACGATGATGTATGTATGTGTGTGTGTATGTGTGTATGTGTGTATGTATGTGTGTATGTCTGTGAGTCAACACGCTAGCGTCTAAACGCTTTGTTCGATTAACCTGAAAGTTGGTACGCATATTGTAAGTCACCATAGTACGAACCCTATAGATTTTGGTGAATCTAGCACTTATAGTTTATTTACAGGGACACAAAGAAAAATTCTTTATCATTATGGCCTATGGGAGCAAAATCTTAAAAGTGCGATAGCATCTAAACGCTTTATTCAATTGAGCAAAAAATTTATACACATATTATAGGTCACAAATACTCAATCCGTATAGATTTTGGAGAATCTAGCACTTATAGTTTTTTTACAGGGACACTAAGAAAAATTCTTTATCATTATGCCTATGGGGCCAAATTTTTAAAAGTGTGATAGCGTCTAAACGCCTTATTAATCTGAGCAAAAAAATTGTACACATGTTATAGATCACAGTTGAACTAACTGTATAGATTTTGGTGAATCTAGCACTTACAGTTTTTTACAGGGACACAAAGAAAAATTCTTTATCATTATGGCCTATGGGACTAAATTTTTAAAAGTACGATAGCATCTAAACGCCTTATTGAATTGAGCTGAAAATTTATATGAGTATTATAAATCACTGTTGCACTAACTATAAGCATTTTGGTGAATCTAGCATTTATAGGTTTTTACAGGGACACAACGAAAAATTCTTTATCATTATGATCTATGGGCTCAAAGTTCAGTAGCGTTAAATAAAACATCATGTAATACGTAGATGGAGAAAAACACTCAAACACTCTAATATGGTTTTCTCTCTTTTGTTTGTTTAGCTCCTCTTTCTTTACTTTATCTACAAAACTGTTAATTACTCAATGTTCGGAAAGTCGAGTGAAGTCACTCCAGATTTTTTTTCTTTATTTTCTTTGATGAATTTTATGTTTATAACTTTTTAATATTCAGTATTAAAAAAAAATCATAAAACCTTACATTAATAGGATGTATAAAGATAATAGTAAGATTAATTGAATTATAAATATATGAAATATAAGTATAGTGATAAAACTACATACTTACAGTATATGTTTATTCTTTTAAGTATATTTTACTTGTTAGAAATTACATTAAACAAACAAACAAACAAAAAAAAAAAAAAAAAAAAAAAAAAAAATGGAGTTTTACGTTTCTATGAAGATAAATTTTATCAAATTTCTTTCTTCTAAATGCATTAAAGACAAGCCTATGAAAAAAAGAAAAAAGAACATTAAATTCAAAAGCATTAGGAAATGAAATATAATAGAGAAATTTAAAAAAAATGAATATCTTTCTAAGACATATCATTAATCTCATTGAAAAATGAAAAGATTATGTTTAGTCTATGAATATTGTTTTCTTTAAAGAAAAGCTGCTTATCCAGATAAATAAATAAACAAATAATAAGGGATTAAACATAAATAAATGAATAAAATGTAAGGAAAGGAAATATTTTAAAGAATAGCACACTGGTTAGTTAATTAAGGAAATGGCATTTGGTATTTTAAGAATCTTCGCCATTTAATCGATCACACAATTCTTAACTATGTATATATTAGATAGCTTAACCTTTATGAAATAAGTCCAGCTTTGGGTGCCGTGGCAGTCAAGATTACTCTCGAGGCCTCACCTGGACGTTCCGTGGCCGATGGCTGGATCCAAAATTTCGTCTTCAATGAAATAATCAATTAGAATTTGTAACTGTATTCGTGCTCATTCATCATTCCAATTGTACTCTTCTTTATTTTTTACTCAATAAAGATAGTTAAAAACAAATTTTAAAGATTTCAATCATTTCATCTCCATCAAGCGTAGAGTTGTTAAAGTAAGATGAAATGGCGCGAAAGTTTTTGTTTACCTTCAGTCACAAGCCATCTCACGTCCGCGTCGCTCTTCGATTGTTCCTGTCCGTTTTCTCCAAGACCTTGGTGACTTTTAAATATGCGGATTTAAAAAACGGACAGGAACAATCGATGAGCGACGATTTTTGAAACATTACGGTCAATTAAGTGACTGTCGAATTCGACGGGTTCCAGCTTTGGGTGCTGTGACAGTCAAGATCCCTCTCGAGGTCTCCCCTGAACGTCCCGTGGCCAATGGCTGGATCCAAAATATTGTCTCCAATGAAATACTCAATTAGAATTCCTTACTGTATTTGTGCTCATTCGTCATTCCATTTGTACTCTTCTTTTTTTTACTCAATAAAGATAGTTAAAAACAAATTTTAAAGATTTCAATCATTTCATCGCCATCTAGCTTAGAGATGTTAAAGTAAGCTGAATTGACGCGAAATTTTTTGTTTACTTTCTGTCACAAGCCATCTCACGTCCGCGTCGCTTTTCGAATGTTTCTGTCTGTTTTCTCCAGGACCTTGGTTACATTTAAATATGCGGATTTAAAAAACGGACAGGAACAATTGGAGAACGACGGTTTTTGAAACATTACGGTCAATAAAGTGACAGTCGAATTCGACAGATTCCAGCTAGTTTATCATTTTTTTTTTTCGTTAATATTGTTGAAAAAGTTTACAAAAATAATAATAAAAATAAAAATAAATAAATGCGTTTTAAAAGATTAAAAGACACCAAAAATTATCAGAAAGAAAATAGAATATTATATAAAAATATATAACTTTAGTGATAAATTAAATTCATATAATACGCGTAAATTTACATTTTTTTTCAAAATATTTATTTTTTTTTATCATAAAAATATAAAGTTACGAAATTTCCTCTTTAAAATATGCAAATTACCATACTTAAAAACCGATATTAGCTGTTGAAGTTTTTATCATTTAAAAGTATTCCAGCAATTTTATTCTATGGTATACGGTTATTTTCTTTAAAGAAAAGCTGCTTATCCAGATAAATAAATAAACAAATAATAAGGGATAAACATAAATAAATGAATAAAATGTAAGGAAAGGAAATATTTTAAAGAATAGCACACTGGTTAGTTAATTAAGGAAATGGCATTTGGTGTTTTAAGAATCTTCGCCATTTAATCGATCACACAATTCTTAACTATGTATATATTAGATAGCTTAACCTTTATGAAATAAGTTTAAAATTGATTAGTTAAAAATTTTTGTATATGCTTTTACGATACATGAAAAGCGGAGCTTCAAAAAGAGATGCGTCCTTTAGAATTTCGTATATGTATATCCTAAATATGTCTATTTTTTGGTCGCTTATTTGTATATGTATACACAGGCACACACACACACACATATATATATATACCGGGTTCGTCAAAACAATTTACACACATTTTGAACCGTCACAGAAAATTTATTTTCTGTTCTATAAGGTTCAATTGCTGGAAATGGAAAGCTTACAGCCCAATTTCAAACATAAATCATTTTCTGATGTAAATGTGATTATTGTTCAAAATGACGACCTTCAGCCTCAATACATTGCTGATCACACACTGTTGCATGCATTTCGAATTTGTCTCGTAAATGTGTGCTTGTTACTCTTAAAGGTGGTTCTGTACCATACTCTCGTCTCCACTGTCTTTGAACCGCAGCAACATTCTCAAACTTCCAGTACTACTTAATTACATGCTTCCGTGATTCAAAGCGCAAACGTACGTTCGCCATCTTGCAGTTACTTCCTTGCCACTAACTGGGTTGAGTAGCTAGACCGACAATTCTGCTGCCACCTGTTGAAGAAAGATAACATTACTTTCTACCAGAAATTGAACCTTGTAGCACGGGAAATGTAGTTTCCATCACTGTTCAAAGTACGTATACATTTTTTTGACGCACCCGGTATATATATATATATATATATATATATATATACACATAATACATTGACCATAGTTATTGGAAGTAACAAATTCAGTCAAAATTTTGGATATCAAGCTTACCTATGATTTACATGTTTTTAGGTCCCCTGAAGCCAAAACAGAATTTTGACAATTGGTCAGTGTGTTTGTGTGTATGTATATGTGTGTGTAGAATATTCTGGCTATAATATGTCTAAAATAAATTAAATACAGAACGACAGAATTATTTTATTAAAACAGGTCTAGTGTACAGAGGATTTTTCGAACTTTTGATGAAAATTGGAACAGAAGTGGAAATGGAAGTCTATATCTCACAAACTGCTGTAACGATTTTCTTAAAAATTCATCATATAAACACATGTCTTTTCACATGTCTTTTCATATGGATTAATTATTTAATTTAGGAAACTGATAGGTGTCCTGTATAAATAGGTCATTTTTAGGTCTCCAAAAAAAAAAAAAAAAAAAAAAAAAAAAAGGCTCTACTGATTTCCTTCAAATTCGCCATTTTAACTGCTTTCTAGATATCTTTACGTGTTTGATCTTTAGTATCTGGTGAGTAAATGAGTTTGGTAAAAATTCACAATGGGATCGAAAGTCGGTATCTCAAAAACGGCTCAAACGATTTTCTTCAAATTAGCTACATAACCCCCTTTTTATTAGAAGCTTTTTTTGTGTGTGTATGAAATTGACCTGCATAAATAGGTCATTTTTAGGTCTCCTGAAAAAAAAACGGCTCTACGGATTTCCTTCAAATTCGCCATATTATCTCCTTTCTAGATATCCTTATATGTTTGATTTTTAGTTTCCGGTGAGTAAATGAGTTTGGTAAAAATTCACATTGGGATCGAATGTCGGTATCTCAAAAACGGCTCAAACGATTTTCTTTCAATTTGCTATATAACCCCCTTTTTATTATTAGAAGCTTTTTATATGAAATTGACTTTGTCATCGTGTCTTCGTGTCACGCTAATAAACAAAGCGCCTCCATTTTAAAGTAAATATTAGCTGTTCCGTTTGTCGCTCCTTGGCTTAGTTGGTTAGAGCGTCAAGTTAATAACGCTGTGGTCAAGAGTTCAATCCCCGAATTCCGGCGTGTTGATTTTTGCAGATAATTAGTAGAAAAGGTGTTAATTGATAAAAGAATATTTTTCATTGACAACGCAGTGTCCTAAGAATTTTTAAGATTTTTTTTTTTTAAGATGTTAAAAGATTTCAAAGTTTTAGAAATTAAAAGAGCCCAAAATAAAAAGTTTTAAGTAAAAAATACATAAATAAATATTTTTTTAGCAGCTTTTTATTGAAATTGAACTTTGCCATCGTGTCTTCGTGTCACACTGAAAAACAAAACGCTTCCACTTGAACGTAAATGTTAACACACTTTTTGTCGCTTGTTATGTCAACTGGATAGAGCGTCATGTTGATAACGCGATGATTGCAAATTCGATCCTCGAAAGCCGATGTGTTTACATTATTGCAGATAATTAACAGGAAAGATGTCAAATAATAAAATAAAGATCCTTCGTTGTGCACACACTATCCTAAAAATTTTTGATTATTTTTTTTAAGAGGCTTCTTTTAGTTACTAAAACACACAAAACAAAAATTTAATTAAAATTAAAAAACGCGGGGAGTTTTTATTGTGTAGTTCTAAAAAGCATTAAAAAAAAAAAAAAAAAAATCTTGCAATGAAATGCTATAAAAATAAATAAATAAATAAAAGTTTCAACAATAAGAAAATTGTTGAAACAAAAATATAAATATTTAAAGAAAAATATAAATATTTTACTTTGCAAAATATGAAAAATTTTAAATATTCAAAATACTTTAAAAAGCATTCGAGGACAACATTCGTTTTGTATAAGTATTTGTTCGAAACTATTAACATGTTCTATGATTTTTCTTTACTGTTCTTTGATTTTTCGTTAGAGCGTGTCATGCGTTCGATTCTCCAAGGGCCGATGTGTTAATCTTGCAGATAATTAATAGAAAAGATGTCAACTGATAGAAGAAAAAATTTCAAAGTCTACACAGTATCCTTTGATTAATTTTTTTAGAAGCTTTTTTTTTATAACTAAAAAGCAGAAAATAAAAATTAGAAAAAAAAAAAAAAAAAAAACCTTTTTCAACAGTAGAAGCGTTTTATTGTGGAGCCCTGAAAAGCAAAAAATAAAAATTTATTATTGCAAAGACATGCTGTATATAAGTTTCAACACTAAGAAAATTTTAGAGAGAAATATAGATATTTCACTTTTGCAAGAGATGAAATTTTTTAAACATTCAAAATATTTTATAAGGCTTTCGAAACCTTTTAAATTTATGGCTTAACAAATACTTATGTAGAAACTAATGACTAAGAATATTGGTCTCGATAGCTTTTTAAAATATTTTGAATGTTTAAAAATTTTCGTCTCTTGCAAAAGTAAAATATCTATATTTTCTTTGAAGTTTTCTTAGTGTTGAGGTTTCATTTACACATAGCCATGGCTTTGCAAGAATAAATTTTTATTTTATCCTTTTCAGGGCTCCACAATAAAAAGCTTCTACTGTTAAAAAATGTTTTTTTACTTAAATTTTTATTACATGTCAACCAAGTATTACAAGAACTTTTGCATGTATAACATGGTTAATGCAGGAAAACTGGCAAGTTATCTAATTAGGTAAGTCAGTTATACTTCTCGAAAATGGGTGCTTCAAAAAACAGCTCTAACGATTTTTTTCTTTTCATTTTTAATACTTGATATAAATTACCTATTGTATGTCTTCTCGATGTAGTGTGTCAATTTGATCTTACAGGGAAATTGTTAGGTGTTTAACTTTTTAAATCAATTTTATATCTTCTGACCACACTATTTCCTTAAAAGAGTGTATTCACATACACTCATAGTGCGTAATGTAAGTCGTATGGTTGTTTCACACCAAAATCGTTTTCAAAATGTATCAGTATTTGGGTCAGAAATATTTATATATTCCTCTCTTATAAAAGTGTGAGACTCAAATTATGTTTTTTTTTTCTTCATTTTGAAAAATAAACTAGTATTTTTCTTATAAAATAATACAACTAATTATGTTTTAGACCAATGAAAATTAAAAAAAGTGAAAACAAGCCATTAGGAATTATTCAAATATTCATTACATTTTTCTTTCAGAGCTATTTTTTGAAAAATGTATATTTGAGGTTCAGAAGAAGTAAATTACAATACAAAATTTCACGAGAAAGTTAATTCAACTAGATATTTTATAAGAATGCGTGAATTAGAAAACGCTGGCTGTTAATGACTAAAAACGTTTTTATTTCAAATAAATTATTTAAAAATTTAGATTTATGTTTAAGGTGTCTACCTTAACCGCTACTTTAATTTAAAACTTTTTATAAAGTACCTAAAGTTTATAGTGTAATGTATTTAAATTTAAATTTATAGTTTAGTATTTTTCAATTTTAATTTTTAGTTAATTGCCTTGGTTTTTGACGACAAAAACTTTTCCTGCGGAAAGTATAAATATTTTATGTTTTTATTTACATTATAGCATCATGTGTTTTCTTTTACGAGCATCATTTTTCTTTAAAGTTGAATTAACAAAATCTGTAAATGTTTAACATCAACATATGCAACTTGAAAAACAAGTACCTAAAAATAACTTTGAATGACTATAGTAAAAATAAAAAAAGAATATATACCAGTATTGTACGCGCTTAAAATATAAGACTTTACATACTGAATACCAAAAGATATAAAATATTGAACTATTTCGTTTACATAC
This sequence comes from Salticus scenicus, assembly GCA_963930645.1. Classification (NCBI taxonomy): domain Eukaryota; kingdom Metazoa; phylum Arthropoda; class Arachnida; order Araneae; family Salticidae; genus Salticus; species Salticus scenicus. The sequence continues at coordinate 60,181,052 of OZ005652.1, read as the reverse complement.
TACATTCCTAATTCTTCATTCTACAATTCATATACTAATTATTAACATAAATTTTTATATCGTTTGGCATGTTTTAATTCTAACATACGCAAAACTAAACTTCATTCAATATTCGAGTACAAATTATTATAGAGCACATCAAGCATTTTAGGATCAAGTTATACGATATACGGCATTGCATATTGCGATTAACATATATTTCCGACAAATTACCCCCTTGATGAAATATCGTATATTAAGCCATAATATCCGGAAATTGAAATTTCCATTTGAATAATATTACTTTCATAAATAGCGTAATTAATAGCTATGAAGAACAAATTAATAAATTTGAAATATTTTATCAGATGTTCATTAATATAATTAAAATATACAAATATAATAAATTAAAAAAAATAATAATTACTAAATTTTAAAATATGCATCAAACAATGCATAAAAAATAATCATCATAAAAAATAAAAGTGTTAATGTCTAAGGGGAAAAAATATATATAATGTTAGTCTTGATTTTTATTTACTCGAAATTTATGCAAGAAAAAGAAAGTATTATGTATTTAATTTAAAAATATTTATTTAACTTTCGTGTTATGCAATAATTTAAATAGAAGAAAATTTTGCACACTACATGTAAAAAGATTATTATCTTTCTTGAATTAGTTTTAGAAAAACTGAATATTTCTTGTATAAACAAAAGATTATGCTACCAAAGAAGAGTTGTCTAAGATAACAAAAGATAATGTTTCCAATACAACATTTTTAGCCTTAACGCCCTTTTGTAATTCATAATTAATTCTTGGGAATATTATAGGAATTTAGGAATTTCAAAAGATTCTAATTAATTTGTTAGCTAACAAATAATATTAATTATTAATATAATTTTTTATCTTAGTTATCAGAAAAGGGATATAGAACTTTCGATGGTAGCAAAAATTACGAAAATGATAGAATCATATATTAACTTGAAGTTAATTAAATGCGCAAGAAACAAAAGGGTTTTATTTTACAAATTTTCAGTAAATAGGATTTTTTTTTTTAAAAACCTTTTTAGTGATATTTTTTGACAGGTTTTGTCACAAATATTTATGCTTTATTTCAAGTATCTATCGGTTTTAATCAAATATTCTAAATTACATTTACACAATACCATCTTGTCCTCAGTGGAGGGGGGAAATGTTATGGCATGTCTCTGAACTACCCTTAGGGATGTATTCCAGATTTTTTTCCAATTGCCCATAGCTTCGAACTAGTGCAACGTAAATTTTACTCTCACCCATATCATCATATTGTTTTTACTTCCTTATACAAAGTATAAGGAAGTATAGTAATACTCATCTAGTTCTGATCACAATCAATACCTTCTTTTAATGTTACAGGTTTGAATGCGTGTCAAAAAGCAACCATAATGTTAATTACCTTTGCCGGATTTGTTTCAATATCATCAAGAGTGCAGGACATAACAGGTCGCACAACATACAAATCCCGAAAACTTAGTCTTTTTGGTACTCATCTAGTTTTGACACGCACTTTTTTTTTTCTCAATTGTAGGGGTAATACTTTCCTTGTTAAGCCTAGAACTATTTCCTGTCACATTTCTTTTTGGTACTCACCAAGTTTTGACCCGCACCAATTTTAATTTAAGTACTTACCTACTTTAATTAATTAATTTATTCTATTTTTTATTCTATTTTATTTTTATTTACTTTATTTTTATTTATTATCATTTGTATTTTATTTATTTTATTCTTTTTTTTTTTTTTTTTTTTTTTTTTTTTTTTTTTTTTTTACGAGGGTGTGGCGGTGTCTGGTCCTCGTTAATCTGTGCTGCACCGTCAAGTGCTCGATGGGATCGTTTAGCAGTCGTCGGGCTACCAACGCGGGGAACCATCCCCCCGTGGTGGATCAAAATTGCGATGGTCCCTCTTTCTCTTCTCCATTCTGCCTCCCTGCGCATAGTAATTTCCCTCCCAATTAGGATTAGGCCTTGCCACTTCAAAAACTTCAAAATTTTCGCTATGCGCCCAAAACTGTCTTCCATCCCCCAGTGGCTTCACGTATTTTTTTTTTTTTTTTAATTATAATCTCATTGTTCCTCCCTCGTCTTTCTCAAATCATAAGTGTTGTCCCCTTCCCCTTTTCAAATGGCCTCCTCTTTCGGCTTTAATTATTGTGTGCACAACTAACTTTAGCGGCTCCCCCAGCGTTTTCTTTTTCTTTTTTTTTTTTTTTTTTTCCTCCCTGCCTAAATTGAAAATTGTTTAATTTTGCATAATTCCGGTTATTTCGACTCTCAGCTAGTTAGTGCACCTATTCCAAATTCCTTAACATCTGGAGAGTGCTGCAATTCCTGAGCTTTGGCGTCTAGTTACATTGCTGCCCAGCAGCTTCCACGCGGTGATCTGGCGATTTATTCGCTCCGGCGGACGGCATCCAACCCGTTAAGCTTGGCCGAGCCCAGGCAGGCAGAGGCCGTCCAAAGGTTTCAAAGGAAGTATAGTAAATCCGATTTGCGAAATGGATTTTTTTTATTTCACATTGCTCGAAAACGAATGATCGCTCAATGTTGCCAATTTATACGTGGGACTGCCATGGTGTCTAGTTGTACACCTGCAAGTATCGTCTTAACACGAGCTCTCGTTTTAGAGATATAAGCGACTTTACACGATTTTTCGTGACATCTGTATGTATGTGTGTGTGTGTGTGTGTGAGTATGTCTCATAACTCAAAAACGGTTGGACGTGGAAAGTTGCGAATTGGTACATAGGTTTGTTATAACATCTAGTTGTGAACCTCCCTTTTTGGACTTTGTATGATTTTCCGTTTTGAAGATATTTAGGAAAATTAGGTTCATGATGACCAAAAATACATAGGTTTTGGCCATAATGTATCAAAAAACGGTAATTACTCAAAAACGGTTTGGGCAAATCTTGCAATTTAACTGACTTCCCGACTAGCTAGACATTTGAAACTTTCGGAATAGCTCAGAACACGTTGGCAATTCATTTTTTAAATATTTTTAGCCAACTGTTTCCGATATCTGCTGCCTTCAGCAGCATTTATGTGATTCCATAGAAAATTTATTTAACTAACTTCCCGTCTAGCTAGACATTTGAAACTTTCAGAATAGTTCAGAACACGGTGAAAATTCATCTTTTTAATACTTTTAGCCAACTGTTTCAGGTCCCTGCTGCCTTCGGCAGCGTTTATATGGTTCAACAGAAAATTTATTTAACTAACTTCCCGACTAGCTAGACATTTGAAACTTTCAGAATAGTTCAAAACACGCTGAAAATGCATTTTATAAATACTTTTAGCCAATTTTTTCGGGTCCCTGCTGCCTTCGTCAGCGTTACCAGTACAAATCTTGCAATCGGTCTTTAACTAACTTTCAAAAAAGCTCAGAACACGGTGATAATTCATTTTTAAAAATATTTTTAGCTAACTGTTTCGAGTCTAATGTCAATGTTTTTTAACATTATGTATATTTCTAAAAGTGTATAAGGAAGTCATGTGGTGCCCATATCACATTTTTTTCCGTGCAAAATAAGATTGTTATTAGTGAGTCAGAACATTGAACTTATCTATATGTGTTTTCCAGAAAAGGAAAATAAATAAACAAACACCTTTTGCGCCAAACACAAAACAAAATAAATTTTAATATTAGTTAGTGATGAATAAAGTAGTTAGTATAATGATATAGTAGAACAAAGTGTAAGGGGCTAACTGGTCATTGAAATTTCAGAGGAGATTTGAATGTTTAATTTTTAAGATATTTTTTGTCATAATACATATTTTTATTTTACTGTATTCAAATACACGTCCATATATATATATATATATATATATATATATATATATATATATAACATCATATAAAAGTAGATTAAAACTTTTAAAATCAAAATGAATCAAAAATTTTTATTCCATAAACTAACTTATTTTTCTCTGTTATATTTCCCGTTATGAAAACTGTATTTTGTGTGAACATTTATCATACTTCGTTAGCCTAGTTCATTAGAGAAACGGGATCGTAATTGAAAGATTGCCAATTCGATCCTAAAGAAGGCCAAAGAACGTAGGATCGACGATAATGATCAATTGGTGCTTGATTCTATCAAAACCTGAATATATGCCAATTTGTGTCCAGTTTGCATTACTCCTTCTTGGTGCGTCACTTTTTTTGTTATAGAGTATATATATATATATATATACACATAACATCATATAAAAATGTATTTAAACTTTTAAAATCAAAATGAATGCAAATTTTTTCATTCTACTAACACAAATTAACTGACTTTTCTCTGTTATATTTTCCGTAATGAATACTGTATTTTGGGTGAACATTTATCTTGCTTCGTTAGCCTAGTTTGTAAGAGCAGCGGGCTTTTAATTGAAAGAATGCCAATTCAATCCTCAAGAAGGCTAAAGATCGTCGTGTACTCTAATGATGACTGGTGCACTTGAAATCTGTCGTGATCGTAGCGTCCTCGAAGATCTTATCACATCATAGAATCATAGAATTTACTCGGCCCTTATCTGGATCAAAATTCGGACTCTCTTTGTTTGCTGATGCAGCCGTCTATCGCCAGTTTCACGAGCGAAGTTGTTTTTCCACCACTTGTAATGCTCATCTATAAGGAAAGGCGCTTCCACTATATTCCACTATCTTCCACTAATTTTTGAGCGGAATAAGTAACAACATAAAATGTACATACTGAAACGTCAATTTTGTAAATCATTTTGTAATGTTAAATAGCGGTTATTGAGTTCCTATTGGAAAAAATTATGAATTAAATCTCAAAAGAAGTTACATAATATAAATTGATTGAATAATAATAATAATAATAATAATAATATATATATTGAATTCTGTCAATGAACTTTCACAAAACAATTTATTTATTTATTTATTTTTTATTTTTTTTTAACCATATCACTATTTATATAAGAATTTATACTTATGCTAATTCATGGATATAGCTCATTTTTTTATCGAAACCTAGTGAAATCATTTGGGATTAAAATATTTCATGACTTTATTTATCTGTTCAATTAAAATAATGATAAAGTACAAAGCAATGTTAAAAAAAAAAAAATTAAAGGTATTTGTGTGGTTACTCAAAATAGGTGTTTTTACTATGTTCTAGCTGTCGGTTATATTTTTATTAACAAAAATAAACAAAAGTTTGTCAGACAGCATTTATCACCACTGTCTGTCGCTTCTTTAAATTAAAATAATAATAATAATAATAAAATGCAAATGTAAATTTTAATAATGAAATTTTAAATAAACTATGACATATTTTTGTGATAATCTTTTGTTTCAGAATTCATTCATTCAACCATTTTTGAAATTTTGATAATCTTAAAAATATCGTATCACTAAAATAATTTACGATCAACGCCACCCTTCGCTGTGGACGCTGGGAATATAGTTATTATATATATACAGAAAATGACACTTTATTACTATACCCAGCCATGGTATTCTGTTCACATTTACTGTCACATTCGAGCCAATATGACTCGCCATGAATATAACATACAGGAGTCTATGTTTTCCAACCTATCGAACAAAAACTTTTTAGCCAAAAGTATGAAATATTTTAAACCAATATAGTTCATATAATTGAAAAATGTAAAATGCATGTAAACATGAACTGTTTTATGCAAAAACAAAATTAAATTACTACGCATACCTTTTCAATTACAGCCTTTTTATTTGCTATTCGGAGATTAAAACTATGTAACTAGCAGATCAGCAGAATTCAATCTCATTTGGTTTACTGTATTACAACAGCATTCCGGATTTTTCTCCTTTATAATTAATTGATTTATTGCAATTGTACTCATAAAAATGACATTCTTCTTCTTTAAGTATATAGTTTGGAATATTTGGCTCATTTCTAAAATAAAAAAGAGGTACGAATCTCTTATTTTGTGAGAAATTTACATTTCATTTGTTTTACATAGTGTCAAGCACAGGCATTTTTTATTTTAGAAGTAGTTTCATCAGATTGTAGAATGTAAAAAGCATATTACATGTAGCAATATTTCCTGTAAGTTCTCCCGTAAGATAACTTAGAACTCTAACACTTCGATATTTTAAAACTTAACGTTAGTTATTTTTCAATATAACTCCATGCCTTCAGAAATAATAAAGTTTCATTATTCCACATAAAAGCAATTTTAATTCCACAACTTTATCATTTTGTTAGCATACACTACTTGAACGGGCTCGTCAGTATTTTGTTGCGTATTTGAAGCAATTACGAAAAACGAAAATTCTGTACACAATTTCTCTGTTGTACACCTGTGCTTGAATGAATTACACTGAGAAAAAAAAAATATACTACGAGTACTTTCTTCTAACACGAAAAAAGAGCTATTTTTTAAACCCTTAAAATACAAATACCGAGTTATGTGTGCAAGGTAAACAAATAACCTGGATAGACAAAATGATCAAGAATTAGTCTACACATTTCTAGATGGTGAAACACTGTTTGATTATTATGTATGTTATGAAACATTTTGTATTGCGAGAAATTCTCGTTGATTTCCTACAATTGCGTTGTCAAACAAAATTATAGTTAGTAAAACCCGCCGTTTGTGTTCGTATTTATTTACAGAGATTTTGAAATGAGATTGAACACCATATAACATAGTAAAACGCTCTAGAATTCTAATAGGGGTTTTTACAACTCACTAGCAAGGAAATTAGAATTTAAAGGTTCACATGGAACAATTTGTACTAGAGTCACAATTTAAAATGTAGGTGTCAGTCACATATATATATATATATATATATATATATATATATATTCAGTGTACGCATTTTCCGAGAAACAAATTTACTAACTATGTACAACTTTTTCTTATCTTTATTTGTTGAATAGGTATCTGGATGTGCAAACTTTAAAGTACAAAACAGAAAAATATTTCTTGGAAATACAAGAAAACACAAATCCTTCTAGGAATGGTTAACAATATTATTTATCAAAAAAGTCATGAACTTAATGCAAGTATCTCCATGATATATTGGTGTATACAATGTTTGAGGCACATGCAAATACACACAAAGAATTTTGTACCATTACTGTCTATAGACGGTATTTATTTTAAGTGCATTTTAACATGGCTAAACTCCATTGCACATAGTGAAATAAACATATGATTTTAAAATTTTTAAATCCGTGATTTCTGTAGAAAATGGTAGGTATAGAATTGTTAATTAGTTTACAGGACTACGCGAAGTAATTTCTATCTGTTCTAAAATCATTTATTATGAAATTTGTATCAAGTATTTTGAAAGAATTTGTACAAACTATGAGTTACAATTAAATATACATACAGGGTGTTTATAAAGTCCCGGACCCATTTTGATGTTTAATAACTCATAAAATAATGAAGATATAAACAAACTTATGGCATTTACTGATGGAATAACTCATACATTTTCTTTTCAGGTTTGAATATCTTTACTTTTGTAAATATCGTCTGCGCGTGTGGTTAATTTCAGATAATTTCATTTTCCAGTCTAAATATATGTACTTTTCTAAACATCGTCTGCTTATTAATTGCATTTTTCTCTCTTTTGTTTTTGGCAAATATTGCAATGTTATGTTTACTTTTGATGTGTTTGTTCTATGTAGTACTTTTGTATGTGATGTTTTATTCGAGCGGATATTAAGGAGAATGCATACACCACAAGAGAAAGCCAGAATTACAACCGCAATAGCCTCTGTGGATGCCGACATGCTTGCCGCTACCTGGCGTGAAATTGATTATCGACTTGATAATCTCCATGCGACGAAGGGGGCACACGTGGAAGTTCATTGACAAGGGTCATGAAACTTTTTGAGTCTATCTAACCATTTATGTTATTAATTTTAATCTATCTTTATTATTTTATGAGTTATTAAACATCAAAATGGGTCCGGGACTTTATAAACACCCTGTATATAGATATATATATAGAGAAAGACAGATAGGTATGACAGGAGTTTGAGAGGGAGGAGAGGTAGCCTTCCCCAAAAACATATCTAGTTACGTAGTGAGTTAATCATACACACACATATATATATAGATGTATTAAAAATTATTTTAAATAATATAGAATAAATAAAAATTATCTGCTAAGTAATGAGTAATGCAGTTAGAACGTTGAGGCTCTTGATCTGTAAATCCACTAATTTAAACAACCATTAATTACCTAAAGTTCGGAAAGTCGAGTAGAGTCATTCCAAAATATTTTTAATCATTTTTTTTTTTTCTGAGTCATTGGAATTGTATTATACTTTTGGGTATTTCAAAAGCACAGTGAAATTAGTGCCACTTATACTAATATCATTAAAACATAAACTAAAGTGACTTTGAAAAACATTTTCAGCAGTTCGTTTATCAGAAATTGTATTAAAACTCAAGCACCTTTTTTTTTTTATTTTATTTTTTATTTTATTTTAAACAATCATATTTTGTCTATACAACAATTGAAAATAAAGCATACAAAGTACAGCATATGTTTTATTTCCTGCATGTGCTTTCAGATTTCTAATGCAGATGCAATTTTCATTTTCTTCAGACGTGCTTGAAAAATAAATGTAACTCACCAAACTTTGTTTAATATATAATCACAAATTTGCTTTTTACGAGGAAGAACAGTATGAATTAAAAATACAAAAAAAAAAAAAAAATAAAATAAAAAATATCTTTATAGTATATATATATATATATATATATATTTTCCTCAGAAGAATCCATTTATATATGAAACTTGTGTTTTTAAAAGAGAAAATAAAATCTCATAAAAATACTTTCATGTAAAAAAAAGCAATTCAGAAATGAGAAAAACATTTTCTGCGAGAAAGTTCTTAAATTTGTCAAAAACACACTGAACAAAACTTTCAAAATTTAAATTTAAACATATAGTGCTATTTAATTTACTGATGTAGAATAATATTCAAAATTGTTTTTTACAAATACTTTATTTTTTTATTTTTTACATAGGAACAAAATTGTATAATGCATTAAAAAACACAATATATTTCCCAAACATGCGAGAGTAAAGATAGTTATATTAAACACACACAGAGAATACTTCTAAAGAAGTAGATAGAAATGAATATTAGTTTTATAAATTCTAAATTTTTTCAGAAAAAAAAAAAAAAATAATAATAATAAAAAAAATGTACTAACCGGGAAAGTTGGAGGAAAATAGAAAGAAGAAATGATGGATAAAGGAAGGAAGGTGTAAAAATGAAGAAGTTGTTTCCTATGATACAAAATGCTCGAAAATTAGTTATTTAAGTATTAAAGAAAGGCCAAAATTATCAACATAAGCGTGCTAAAAGTTTATAATCTATACAGCTATGATAAAAAAATAAAATAAAAATAAAAATAAGATTAACATTAGCAAAAATTACGATTGTGCATGTTTATCATAAAGCAACTCTCCTTGTTAAAAGACGTCTGCAGTTAAACCTAAATAAGAAAATAAAGCCATATTTCATATATAGACTACACAAGACATGAAAAAATGATTTCAGCAAAGAAAAGAGTTACAACTAACATAACAGTCGCAGATAGGAGAGAATTTTCACGTTGTTATTACGTACATCCAATGAAATTAGGACAATCTTCCTCGAATTCGAATTTGTACATATTAGACATGATCTTGTGGACCATAACGTCGATTATTAAAATATTTTTTTTCGTTAGGTATAATGAGTTTCATTTATTTCGGTATGTACATTTTCTATTGGCACATTAAAAGTGGACAATACTTAATCTAGTCGGCGGTTAATGGTAATAAGGTAAACTTGTTATCTTGTAGGAAAATTTGTTTTCGCAATTACGCATTACCTTATGTATTTAAAATATTTTAAAATCATTACGTCTCACACAATTATATTATATTCTAATTTACACTAAAAACCGAGACAATATATATTAAAATGTACCATTAAAAATATTAAAATATACATTACATAAATTTAAACATTTTGAGCCTCACTATATTCTCCTCATCAGTATAGGACTTAAAAAGTAAATGCCGAGAAGAACTATAAATTTCCTTTACGAAAGTACATCGTATTCAGCAAGCAATGAGCATGCCTCATTAAACGGGAAAAAAAAACGGTATTGTTAAAATTTACCTAATTTTAACAATACTAAAATAATCATATACAACTGTTCAAATTATCATTCAAGAGTTTTCCTGGAAGGCTGATATATACGATACAGCATTTTTCACCGCTTAATGAGGCATATGCAGACCTTACGTATTTTTTTTTCTTTTTCTTTTTCACACTTAAAAAAAAAACACAATCCTGAAATTAGTAATTTTTTTCCAAAAATTCATTTGTTGTATTTTTAATATTTTTTTTCTAGCTAAGAATGAGAAAAATGCGTTTAATTAATTAATTATTATTATTATTATTATTATTATTATTTTAATCTGAAAGATATAGTATTAAAATATTATAAATATTAAATTTAGAAAACCACTACTATTTTCAAATTATCTGAGTCTAATAATTTTCTGAGAATGTAAACGGAATTAAAAGAAAAACGTTAGTTAATATGTAATTGTGGAAACAAGTTTTCTTATAAAATAACATGGGCCTTGACTGGGAAATTAGGTACGGTCCGCTCTTAATGAAATTTTACATATTTCCCTTTTGCCCTTTATAATTACCCTATAATAATTATAATTACCCTTTTATTCTTTGTAATTATTAGTTCTTCCAACAGCTCTAAAACCTCATATATACAATGAAAGTTGCTTAATATTTTACTATTGTTTAAATTGTATTGTGCATATGTGACAGCAGTGCCAAAATCTCCCTATCGGCGACTTTTGATACTATATTTTTTCTTTTCAGAAATCATCTCACCATGTCCTCTACAATCTTTATATGAAATTTAATTCCATTCCTTTTAATACTTTTAGCTGCAGATAAATTCAAACTTTTATTGCCAACTTATATTTTAATTTTTAAGAAGTACATACAATTTATAGAAGATGGACTACTGGAAGATTGTTTAGCTTAAAAATAAAATCGGATGTTTCCAAATAGATTTTTTTAAAGATAGGTGTCATTTCTTTGCAGATAGTGAAGAAGGAAAAACAAAATAAAAATTTCCGGGATGTTGGGAATATCCCTTGATCAATTTCCTATAGCTATTCTCTTCAGAGTTTGATATATCACTATCACTATATCAGATTTTAGCTTTCTATATTTTAAGATCTCCGAAACGTGTGCATCACGTCGGTTTCTTTTATCAGCTTAGAAAATTCTTACTTCAATATACTTTTCAATATCATGATTGAAATCTTAGATTCCATGGAGATTTTTACAGAGAATAAGTTTCTCGCCCATTCTTAGGATATTAGGTATTGTTCTATGTTTTAAAATATTATAGAATATTCCGAGAGTTAAGCTTTTATTAAAAAAAAAAATTATATAAAGTCTTAAAAAAAAATCTAACTAGATTTTCAAATGTGTCAAGTAAGACAATTTCGAAATTAATTTTTTGCTGAACGTACAGTTAATCTAAAAAAAAAATATATATATACATAAATGTATGAGACACTTGATAATTAGTTATTGAAATATTAACCTATAAATAATCGCAACTAATACTTTAATAACTTTTGAAAAAAAATCTGAATTAGTGTTTTACAAATATAATAATAATAATAATAATTGTTATGAACATATACAGTCTAACTTCGTTAACGGGAATCTCAAGGGGAATAAAAAATTTCCTCATATTATCAGTAGTTCATGTTATCAGTAACTCAAAAACTAATCTTCATTTTGACGGGGATTGTAGAAACGGTTCGACTGTAATTACTTTGCATTGAATTTTGAGGCAAAATTTTTTTTTTTTAGAAATAAATAAATACGTTTATTCAATTAATTAAGAAATCAAATCGTAAACTACGTTTCTCAACATGGAAAATAGTTTAAACGTGACGTGTTTCCAGGAAAGTGTAGGCATGGTTGCATCATGAAAGAAACAACGTATAAAATTTATACAACTCGCAAAATAGAGTAAAAAAAATGCCATTCTTAGTAAATTGTGTTTCTACTTTGAAGAAGATCAAACGTTTTATTACTCTCCGTTTATTGTATGCACTACGTTTTTTACTACATTGTTCATTTTATTCCTCTTCTGGAAGATAGTTCAATTTTTGATAATCTCACCCCATTGTTTCTTTAATACTAATTAATTAATTGAATAAACGCATTTATTTATTTACTTGTTAAATTCTAATTTGCCTCAAAATTCAGTGCAAAGTAATTACAGTCGAACCTCGTTGACGTGAACTGTTTCCACAATCCCCGTCAAAATGAAGATTAGTTTCTGAGTCACTGATAGCATGAACTACTGATAATATGAGGAAATTTTTTATTCCCCTTGAGATTCCCTTTAACGACGTTCGACTGTATATGTTCATAACAATTATTATTATTAATATTATTATATCTGTAAAACACTGATTCAGATTTTTTCAAAATTTATTAAAGTATTAGTTGCGATTATTTTTAGGTTAATATTTCAATAACTAATTATCAAGTTTTTCATATATTTATGTATATAGATAATTGTTTTAGACTATAATACTTTAAATAGTATTAAAGTATTTAATACTTTATTCTTCCAACATCCAAAATATCTGAATTCAAATCCTAAATGGGAAAATTATTCTTTAAAATATCTCGTATGAATAAAAATCTGCTAGGTTTAAAATTACTGGTGAACAAAATGGTTGAGATTTTGAATGTACTCTTTTTTTTTTTTTTTTTTTTTTTTTTTTTTATCGTATTTCCCATTTACAAAAGTTTTGTATCATTTAAATTCCCGTGTTAAATTTGTGCCAACTATTTTTTTTTTTTTTTTTTAATTGGTGTTGAGTTAGTTTGCCCTGGAAAGGCTGTTCTATTTTGAGATTAATAGCGTTTGCTTATAAACCTTTTCTCTCATTGTTATTCAAAACTAACTTTCTAGTGGGTTTTATTGTAATATCAAAGTAGACTAATGCAGTCAGAAACGCAAAGTGTCTTGTTTAAAGCTGAAACGTTTCTTTTTTTTTTTTTCTTTTTAATTTCCTTATACGGCTTCGTAAGTAACGAAAGTGCTGTATTCAGACAAATATTTTGATATCGACTTTCACCTAATTTAAATGTTTTAAGACATCCTGAGTCCAAGGTCAGTGCGCATGTATGTAAGATTTTTCTAACTACCATATTTTCACATCGGTGAAAGGCAGAATAACAAAATCTTATAATTAAAACAGGTCTATGTAGAAAAGAATTTGGGAAGTTTAGAAAACCGATAGTAAGACGTAAATCTAATTCTCAAAAACAACTCTAACGGTTTGATCGAATATTGTATAAATCTTCTTTAGGCTGTCCATTCATACATAGTAGAAGATTTGTAAAAAAAAAAAAAAAAAAAAAAAAAAAGGTAGGTGTCCTCATTAGGTAGGTCAATTATAGGCCTCAGAAGTGGTTTTCTTAAAAAAAAAAAAAAAAAAAAAAAAAAAAAAAAAAATAATCAATGGATTTTTTTTTTTTTCAAACTCACCATATTAATTCCAATAGAGATTTTTTTCGTATATATTACAGGTCAGTGACAGGACAATTATTTTCCTTGATTCTTCCAACAGCATTTTTCTTTCGAAATTTTTAGTAGTAAGTTTGTACGATTAATTGAATAAAATGTTATTACATAAATATATTGATGGGAGAATCAGGAAAAGAGCAGTGTCTGTCGTCATCCTGTATTAGTTAGCTCCAAGTGTACAAATGAGCTTACCAAGTTTTGGCGAAAATCTGAAAAGAGACAGAATGCCAAAATCTCAAAATGTCTCTGACGACTTTTTTTTTTTTTTTTTTTTTTTTTTAAATTGATACATAAATACTTTTTTAGATGATTTTTCGTATGTGTTAGTTGTTTACTGAAAAAGGAAAAATCTATAAGGGTCCTGATTAGGCTAGTCAGTTTTAGTACTCAAAAATGGATGTCACAAAAAACGGCTTTAATGATTTTCTTTAAACTCGTATTCATTTCCCTCAGATGTCTTTGCAAAGTATGTATTAGTTGATTACTTGAGGAAAAATGGAAGGCATATTATTTATTAAGAAAATATTTGTGTTTTCTGACCATACCATTTATAAAAAGAATTTATAGTATGCGTAGTAGTGGGTAATGGACATCTTATGCTTGTTAAAAACTAGATTTTCTTCGTATTTTTTATGATGAAAAAATGACTCGTATTATATTTCTCAGTCACAAATCATAATTTTTTCGTCTTTAAAACTCTACGTCGAAGCATTACAGTTTATCGACGCATATCGATACTATGTCGACATATTAATGATTATCGAACTTCTAACTCAGTGTAATTTAAACTTTTACAACAAACTATATGCAAAACGTTTCGTTAGCATTAACAAAACACACGAAGCATAATATATCTTGTTATATGAAATAATATTTTTGTTATAATTAAATTTACTTGTGAATTTGATTTAAAGTCAGAGACAAACGAGAACATCTTGCTTTTCTAATTCAATAACGGGATATTTGTGATGCTACAATTTTTGTGAACAATTGTTTTTGTTTGTTGTAATTTCACAAACTACTTTATAAAGTTTAAAATCACAAGGTAAATAAAGGTTTGATAACTATTTCAAGAGAAACATAATTTACTTTGTATATACGAAGAAAAGTCGGATACATACGGATTTTTTTTCTATTTATTAATAATTCCCTTCTAATAAGTTAAGTGTAGAATTACATAGATTTATACGTGCCATTAAATTAAGAAAATTTTATTAAACGATAAGACATATTGTGGAAAACGTAACTTCTCCATCCTCTATTTAACTTTAACTTGGAGCTGTAAACTTACGTAATTAACTTTAGATTGACTTGGAGCTGTAAATGAAATACTTAATTTATGAAGAAATGACAGAGTCCAAATATATAACATAAATTGAGCTTTAATTGAGCTTAAATAAGAAGGGGGACGCTGGACTAAAATAACATCTAGTAACTTACGACTTAAAATGGGCAGTCCTCTTAAATACTTTGATATTAATAAATAACCCCCGTTACTTTACTTAATTACTCACAAATGATCCCAACCACTTTTAATCACTTTCATTAACTCACGAGGTCAAGTAAGCTTTCGATTAGCAGGAGGATTCCCTGACACTGCTATCTACTCGACTTATCCAACTATATCCGCTCCTAACACTCCAAAACAATCTTCCTTCCAACTAACTTTAACCCCTCTCCAACTGACTCTCAAAAGCAATCTTCTTTCTCTTTTTATACTATTCAGTTTCCAAAATATTAGCGTATTTCAATTTACAATTTTAGCTTAGGATCGGCACTAACTCTATTACTCAAACGACTTGAATCCTAAAACAGCAGATTCACGTTTTACCCGCAAAGTGCGAGTTTTAATTGTAGCACTTTGCTATACCTGACAATATCTTTCCTTATATAATTCATACTATGGCACTATTTTTCCCCATTGCATTCAATACTGTGGCAATACTGAGACAGAAAACTTAAGTGTGTAAATGCGTAAGTCTCAAAGCTTATCATATCTATATAATAACTTTCAAATATATTGTAATTTGAGATGTGAGGGGCGGTAAAACCCGGGTTTAAACCAAGAAATAAACCAGGCTTCTGGGGAAAGAGAATTTTAAAAGTTTCTAAAAAACGGAAAATCTGAGAAATTTTTAATTCTGAATATTAAAAATGCCTGATATTATTAATGTAATATAATTATTAATGATATTATTAATGTTACTTAAATAAAAGTTACAGAAATATTAATCTGCAAAATAATAATAGGCAAACTGTTGATACAATATAAATAATTATTTGTATAACATTTTTATCTATTAATTTAATGCAGCGATTATTTAAAAGCTGCATTGAAATATTTAACATCATTTACTGGAAATATTTAAGAACTAAATAGCATATATTTGATTTTGCATTTCAAACCCTTTAACAGAGTATTTCTGTCAAATGTAATGATAAAATTTCATTTGTAATAATAAAGTTATGTAATAATAAAAGTTACAGAATGAACAATATTCCAGTTCCTCTCTCTCTCTCTCAAAAAAAAAAAAAAAAAGATGATATGGGGCTTTATCAATATTTATTTACAAACACCGAATATAGTATTACCATTGGGCATATATTGAATCAAAATAAAAGTGAGCATAGCTCCTTATAATTTTGGAATTTAGGAATGCTCTAAATACCCCAAGAATTGTGTATATCAATAAGTTTTTTAAACCTAGAATTGGATAGTTTGTTCGTGGGCGAGAAAATTATTTTAAAGTCTTATTATTTGAAAACTTTGTCTATGGCAAAACTAAATTTAGGAAAAAGAGTCTAAACAGTATTGTTATTGGAAGAGGACTTAGACATACAAAAGCGTGAAGAATGTTGTAATTTTAATATATCTCCATCAATAACGGAAGAGTTGTAATCTCCATCAACAACCACCGCTTTTAGATATTTGATTTCAGAGTAGAGGAATTCAAGATAAGAACAAATGTTAAGGACACGATTGACAAAATTATAAAAGTGGTTATTTTTTAGGTGGGTGGCGGTATGAACGAGCATAGGGAGGTAATGAAACTGCAAAATTTTTACGATAAATTGTAGTGCGAAAGTCTTTTTGAGTACATGAGAAAAGGGTTTCAAGAAAGGGGAGTAAACTATTGTTTTCAATTTCATACGTAAATTAGATGATACTGTCAAGTGAATTTATAATCTGTAATACGTCATCATATTTTATCGAGAAGTGGCGATCAAAGTGAAAGTACCAACCACATAGCGGGTCCAAAATGGAAGAAGGTTTTCTTTCAAAACGAGAATTTTCGAAATAATGCATGTAAATATCAGCGATAATCGGTAAGAGTGGAGAACCCATGGCTAAACCTTCTGATTGTCGGTAAAGTTTACTCTGAAAAGTAAAAGTACTTTGAGATAAACAAGTGCGGGTAAGAGAAATTAGTTCTTGGCTTTCAAAAATCGTGCAATGAAATTCTTTTAGTCTCTTTTCTACGCAGGAGAGGCCGCCTCTAATCGGGACATTAGTGAAAAGTGATTTAACAACAATAACAGAAAAAAGTAAAACATAGTGAAGTTGTGTCACAGAAATTTCGAATAATTTTGGCAAAGCTGATGGCGTTTTTCATAGTATGGGTGTTGGCAGAGAGAAAAGGGGAAAAGATACTGGTGAGAAATTTAGCTAAACGGTAAAAAACAGTAGCAATATTGGAAACAATAGGGAGAGATGAAATATTGAGTTTATGAACTTTAGGGAGTGCATAAAAATCTAGCACAATTGGATATAGATGGAATTAGAGAAGCTTTAGTGGAATCCAACAGCGAAGGCAAGACTAGATAGATGACTTAAGTTTACTTAATTCTTGTGCAGATGGCTCGCGAGAAAGACGAGTATATGGTTCATCATTAATTAAATTGGTGTGACACTTTCAACATAATAAGTTTTATCTAGAATAAAAATTTGTCCTCCCTGATCAGCTTCAGTGACGATGTAAGCGCTACGTTTTTTTTTTTTTTTTTTTTTTTTTTTTTGAATAAATTCGATTATTTATTTATTTATTTTTGTACGAAGGACTATTAGTCTCAATATACGGACTACGGACTTCCACGGTACTAGTTTTACTATAGTTGGGCATTTATCGAGATCGAAAATTTATCGAAAATATAATTGAATAATTTGAAAGCAATGTTATAATTTGGAAAAAAAAAAAAAAAAAAAAAAAAAAAACTAATAGTCCTACTAAACTAAATTCTGCTTTTGCCATAATTTCATCAAAATCTTTTTTTTTTTTTTTTTTTCTTGAAAGAAAAAAGAAAAGTAAAGAAAATTAACAATAATCAGTATCAAAACGGACAGTATCGAAAAAGTTTTTTTTTATTTTATTATTATTATTTTAAATTTAATTTCACGTTATTGCGAAACACACCGTAATATATTTATTTAGAAACATTGATAGAACAGCAATCATATCCTTAAAATATGAAAATTTTTATGCATAAGTAAAAAATGATTTTAAAAGATAATTGAAATAGCTTTTTTAGTACGATTATTTTCATTTATTTATTTTTAATTTCCATTGGCGCGGTAATTGCGAATGGGCATTAGACGGGGGATCGCCGAACTCATGCCTATTTGTGAGGGAACACCCAATAGCCGGCCATCGCTGCCCCTATCAGGGACAACACGTCCATGCCTTGTTCGGGTTTCGAACCCGGGCTCTACCTTGGAAGAGTCAAGGAGACTAATTACCACAGCGTATCGGCGACGAAATTTTTACAGTATTTCTGGAAATTTAACCGACAAATAATTATACTGAATCTTTGTTTTTTTCTATTGGCTTGGCACATGCGACTAAACATTAGCCTGGGGGTTGTTGAATTGATGGCCATTTGTGTAGGGATCGAATGGATGGCCATCGTTACCCCTGACTAACCGGAATAACACAGGGTGAAACATCCATGCCTTACCTGGGTTTCGAACCCAGGCCCTAACTCTACTGTGTGGTAGCCAGGGACTCTAACCACCATACCTTATGAGTGGCTAATTGAAATAGGGAATTTAGACATTTCGGAAGAAAAAAACGCATTGCAAAATTGTAAAAAAAAAAAAAAAAAAAAAAAAAAAAACTTTGAACTAACGTAATTTCATATTTTAAAATATCATAATTTAAAAATATTGGGTAGTTGTGAAAAAATAAATAAATAAAAGAATCTGTAAAAGTTCTAGTTTTTACTCTTTCTTAATAAAACAGAATACAAATATTTATTGAACGCTATAGAGAACATAGCCCTCATATTCGAATGTATTAAATTAGCTAAAAATAAATAAATTAAAAATTAAAAAATAAATTAATAAATATACTTCTCTGTAAATAAATAATAATAATAATAAAAAAAAAATAAAAAATAAATAAATAAAACAATTAATTTTCTTTTAATATATTTGGCATAGAAATAGGAATATAAAGTTAGTATACGCTTAACAACAAACAATATCATCATTAAAAATATGCATAACATACAATTTTTCCTTTAAAAAAGTTTGTTCACTGGAGGTGTGGGGGATCGAACCCCAGGCCTTTCACATGCGAAGAGAACGCTCTACCACTGAGCTACACCCCCGACATAAACATTCTTCTTAAATCAATTTATGTAACTAAGATATTTAAACACTTGACTTCTTTCTGCAGCTGCACTACTATGTTTTCTTTGGCATCATTTGTGTAGTTAGTTTTATTGATCGATTTCTTTTAGCTGTTAAAATTCATATTTGTTTGATATGAATTGAATTTCCGTTTTTCAGAAATAGTAGGATTTAAAGGTTTCGAGTATGGAATGTATATTTATTCGCTTTTGATAATTTATTAAACATTATATATATATATATAAGTTTATGTAAAGTGAAGAATTTAATAACGTTAAAAAAATTAGCAATTAATAAATATATGATAATACACATAACACGCACATAAAAGATACTGTAATTCAATTTAAATATTAGCCCATATTTTTGATTCATTTACAGCATCAATTAATAGATAAATTCATTTTGAATTACTTAATTAGGACAAAAACACTAAGGCCAACAAGGGATTATATTTACCGTGCGAAATTGAAGAATAGGATCTATACATATTTAAAATGAATTTATCTATTATTTGATTTACTATAAATGAGTCATACAAAAATATGTGCTAACATTTAATATGAATTAAAATAACTTTTATTTAAGTGTTATTGGTATTATCATGTACAGTCGGTAACAAATGTGTCCGAACACTAGCAAAAATTTCTATATAAAAAAAGTACACTTAATACAATTTTGTTAAATAAATCCTTGTCGAATCCTTCTTAGTTAGTGTAAGAACATGATTCGATAAGAATTTATTTAACAAAACCTTATGTAGTGTACATTTTTTACATAGGAATTTTTGCTAGTATTCGGACACTTTTGTTATCGACTGTATCTGTTAATTGCTAAATTTTTGAGGTTATTAAATTCTTCAATATATATATATAATTCCTTATGAGGAGGGTGGAATTTTTTTTCTGTAAATTATTGTTTTAAATTTGTAAAAATTTGCATACATATGCACTGAAATATAATCACATTTATAAATGTATAGCTGCCAACTTGTACAGTTTTTTGAACACTGCTTTTTATGAGTGAAATTGTTTACCCTATTTACCTAAACAACACCTAATCTCGCCAACATCCGAAGCTCATGTTATTATATGGGAAAATTTGTTTCCACAATTACTGAATACCTAAGCAAGTTTTTTGCACCTGAATAAAAAAGGTCCTTTCAAAACGGTCGTGCTTTCTTTAATTTTATGGTGTGTGAAGTAGTTTTTCATTTTAAACATTGCCTATTTTTTATTTATTAATTAATTTATTTTTAATGACTTGGCAATTTTAGAATCCTTTAATTAATTATCATTATTACTATTATTATTACTTTTTTGTTGAGAATGCTAAAAAAAGATTTTTTAAAAGTTAAAAAACACCAAAAATTAAAAGAAAGAAAATAGACTATATTATATAAAAATATATAACTTTAGCAATAAATTAAATTCATATAATACACGTAAATTTACATCTTTTTTTTTTTTCAATGTATTTAATTCCTTATCATAAAAATATAAAGTTACGAAATTTTCCCTTAAAAATATGCGAATTACCATACTTAAAAACCATTATCAGCTATTGACGTTTTCATCTTTTAAAAGTATTCCTGCAATTTTATTCTATGACATACGGTTATTTTATCGAATTTTTATCAAGTAATAACTTGATAAAAGTGAATGCTTTAATTAAACTTGCAGCTTATTTAACCTATCCAATTTAAAATCGACATTCTCAAATTGAGTGAAAATGCAAATTAGTTAATTAACTTAATTGAAATCCTCATTTAAAATATTTAAGTGCTTTAACTTAACCCAATAAAGATTGGAATTTATTTGAATATTATGCATGCTTGATTTTGTAAAACATTCATTAAATACTAAAAGACAAATTAAAAGGCAAAATATTTATTTAATAGCAAATAAATATACATATCTGTAAGCTTTACATAGAAAATCAGCATTTGTAAAAAAGAAAAAAATGTTTTTCAAGTTTTGCTTCCATAAATATGATAACATCAAAATAGTCTATATGAAAATAAATACATATGATTTAGCTTGATTTTATTCTTTAATAAAATATTTATTTTATAATAATTTAATTTAAGTAATTTTTAATTATTTATCTGTTAAATTTATTTTTGAATTATTTAAAGGTAATGTATGCGATGATAATTTTTTTCTCGAAAAAAGTTCTTTATTTCTTGTCAATAATTGAAGAAAGAGCTCATTTTTTATTATACTCTGGTGTTCGAATAGTGTAAATAACGATAATATATTTTTTCTATCTTTAGAAAAAAAAAAAAAAAAAAAATAGAAAAAGTGGGCGAATGGACTATAGTTTAATGGGATGTTGTCTTTCGTAAGAGGTACGGTACACTATTATCTCCCATATTTGATATTTTGATGAGTTGTGCAGTCAAATTGTTTGAAACGTCTCCAAGACCTCTTTTCAGTTCTGTAACAGACCTTGTTGAGTGCGGAAGGTTTGGAGTTATCTCCTGAGAATATCTCGCTTATGCAAAATATGATACATTTAATATAACTGAAAAGACCACGGCGTACGTTGAATATATATATATATATATATATATATATATACATATATATATGTATACATAGTAATATAATATTATCAGTGCAAACATTTGAAATTATATATATATATATATATATATATATATATATATATATTAATTAAGTCATCGTTGAAGATTATGTTAAGACGTACTGTCATCAATAAATATGATATAAGAATTAAGCAATGTGATAGTTTCCTGGTTGCTTCTAAACATGTTATTAAATTCGTAATAACTCGATATTTAGTAATGTTAAATCGAAAACTTTTCCTATCGATTATTAAGACGTTAATTAGATCATTCCCTGTTGTAAATGCTGTATTGTTTACATCTGTCATATTGCTCATACTGGCTTTACTAGAATCCCTGAATCCGTATGTGATAATTGTGATATTAATTCCAATTTATTACAACATGAGATTAAGACTTGCAATGTTCCATATAATAATAATAATAACCCTCATCTGTCATGAACGATTCCGGTTTACACCGCTTCAAAACATAGACTTTTGGAAGCCTTTTTTTTTTTTAAGTGAAAATTTCTTTAGGCGCGTTGAGCACTTTTGGGTGAACAAAAATTCTTTAACTCCCGTCATCGTCAGCTAACGCTTTCCATTTGAAGTGAAAACTTTTGGGTGAACAAAATTCATTGAATTCGCGTCATCGTCAGCAAACGCTTTCCATCCTTGTATGATACAAATGTCAAATAATGTATCATACAATTAACTTGCTAATGTGAAGTGTTAATAATTATATACTGTATATTGTTTTAAAATCTGGTGCAGCTCTACACGACTTCTCTCATCTCCGGGCACTGTCTCTATTGCAGTTAGACCTCACAAGACCGTGAGAAAGGCCAAAGCCACCATTTTTCTCACGTTTTTACAATCTGGTGCGGCTCTACACGACTTCACTCATCTCCGGACACTGTCTCTTAAAGATTGCCGCCGGAAACGTTGCAGTTAGACCTTACAGAACCGTGATAAAGGCCAAAGCCTCCATTTTTCTCACGTTTTTACAATCTGGTGCGGCTCTACACGACTTCTCTCATCTCCGGACACTGCCTCTATTCCAGTTAGACCTCACAAAACCGTGAGAAAGGCCAAAGCCGCCATTTTTCTCACGTTTTTACAATCTGGTGCGGTTCTACACGACTTCACTCATCTCCGGACACTGTCTCTATTCCAGTTAGACCTCACAAAACCGTGAGAAAGGCCAAAGCCGCCATTTTTCTCACGTTTTTACAATCTGGTGCGGCTCTACACGACTTCACTCATCTCCGGACACTGTCTCTTAAAGATTGCAGCCGGAAACGTTGCAGTTAGACTTCACAGAACCATGAGAAAGACCAAAGCCGCAATTTTTCTCACGTTTTTAAAATCTGGTGCGGCTCTACACGACTTCTCTCATCTCCGGACACTGTCTCTTAAAGATTGCAGCCGGAAACGTTGTAGTTTAGACCTCACAGAACCGTGATAAAGGCCAAAGCCTCCATTTTACTCACGTTTTTACAATCTGGTGCGGCTCTACACGACTTCTCTCTTCTCCGGACATTGTCTCTATTCCAGTTAGACCTCACAAAACCGTGAGAAAGGCCAAATCCGCCATTTTTCTCACGTTTTTACAATCTGGTGCGGCTTTACACGACTTCTCTCATCTCCGGACACTATCTCTATTGCAGTTAGACCTCACAAAATCGTGAGAAAGGCCAAAGCCGGCCTTTTTCTCACATTTTTACAATCTGGTGCTCTACACGACTTCTCTCATATCCGGACACTGTCTCTATTGCAGTTAGCGCATTAAATAAAATTGTAATATAATTTTTGTAGTAGTAGTTTATATTAATGAATAAAAAATACACTTCATTTAAAAGTATTTCCTACACAATAAAATATTTCCTGACGATTCAAGAAATACACACGTAATTGTTCACGTTTTCACTTCTGTCGGCACTCCCGAAGTGCAACTGTTTTTTTTTTTTTTTTTTTTTTTTTTTTTTCCGTTTGTTCAATTCAACTTACGGAAACATACATATCATTTTCATACATGTTTTGTATCGCACATATTCTTATTTATTTCCTGTAAAACCTTGAAAAACTATTCAATTGTAACGTTTAAATGTCTAAATTAAATATAACGGATCACTGGCTATTATAAACATGAACCTATAAATAGAATTATGTAACTTCGTGATTATAAACAACGCACTACCAAATAAAAACAAACCAAAACTGTTGCCATTCAGAAAATACAAATTCCAAATGGACAACTCATTAATTGCGAATGAACGACTCTCTTAAAAAAAACGCTTGAAGTATTTCTAAAACATATTAAAGCCTTAAAACTCTTAAAATATTTGTAAAAACATATTAAAGACTTTAAATATTTTTATCAAGCTTCATTGTTTGTTTACATTGTAAAGTATGATTGGCGTCGAGTTCAGTACTTAAATGTCGCCAGTTGATTTTAGTTTTGAAATTAGTGTAAAGTTATAGTTGGGATAGAATCAACGAGATATATAAAGTAGAGTGCTAAATGGTAACCCTTGAGAAGGTCCAAGATGAGTCATGTGACATGCTCTCCTTGCACCTGCGTATTCGGTTGTTTCCTTGGTAACAGCTCATTTTTAGTAAATTTCTATGGCAACGGTTTCAATGTTTTTGTTTACTTTACGGAGTTTAATATTCTTTTGTTCTAAACCATTTTGATTTTGATTTTACTTCTTTTTTATTTCGTGTAGTTGAACTTTAACCAACAAAATGCTTAAAAATAGTTGAAAAATTATTATATGTTGTTAAACTTAGCTCTTTAAAACTTTAAATTTTCTTTTATAAACACTTTTAAACTTTGTTGGGAAACTATGAAAAAAAGGTATTTTATTATTTTTTAAAATGTGAAATATGTGTAAAATTATTTTAAAAACAATTTATTTCGGTCATAGGACTGTCATGTTACGTAATAATAATGATAATTTGTCGAACTGATATTTTAAATGCCAAAATAGCGATAAAGGGCCAAACACAGCAACCTATTCGAGCATGTCACGTGATTCATCTTGAACCACGGAAAGTTAATCCTTCATCCATTGAATCAGCACTCTAATTTATATATCTCGTTGGATAGAATGCTTGGTTGGGCAAGTAAAAGTCACCAGTTGAAATGAGTATTGAAAGTAGAGTAGTCTAAGGTGATAATGTCGAGTCAAGGTAAAATGTTCGGTTGAGAATGAGAAAGTCCCTAGCTGGATCCTGGAT
This sequence comes from Salticus scenicus, assembly GCA_963930645.1. Classification (NCBI taxonomy): domain Eukaryota; kingdom Metazoa; phylum Arthropoda; class Arachnida; order Araneae; family Salticidae; genus Salticus; species Salticus scenicus. Next base: position 60,155,972 of record OZ005652.1, on the reverse strand, counting down.
ATTTTGGCGATGTTGTGGGTGAGATAGCTGGTTGGAGGTATCGAGTAGAGGTGAATTTGGGTTAGCATGGAGTGTCTGTAGTTATTGGATAGTTAGTTAGAAAATTTGAAAACAGGATCTACGATAGTCTTAAAAAAGAGTATTTTGGTAAAATGAAGTGAATCGTTTTTTCTTATTATGAGGACTTTAAATACGCAAGCGAAGTGATGACGTCACTTGCCGTTCGTGGATACAAGAAAAATATTTCCTTGTTAAACGTCCAATGGATTTTTCGTAAAAAATTATTAAAAATCGAGGGAAATTATTTCCCGATTTTAATCCCCATATTTAGGTTTAGATATGTATTAGTTATCATGTGAATGCGTTAGATTAAGAAGATTAAGATACTAAGATGTTGCAGCGGAATGGATTTGATATCGGTCATCCTTGGCAGAAAAAAAAAAAAAAAAAAAAAAAAAAATATATATATATATATATATATATATATATATATATATATATATATATATATATCGCCAAATTATCTGGCGAATACAATTTAATTCCTTTCAAAAATCATGGTTATTTTAACAACTTATATTAAGAGATTAATGAATAATATGAACAATATTTCGCAAAATACATATTATGATAATATACATCTGGCCTGTATATTTTCGTAGTACGTTTTTGATCGCCAAATACAAAAACGCCAAGGACAACAGAGTTTTGAATTTTAAAATTAAAATTTTGTCAATTTGACAGCAAAATAACTCAATATAACACATTCACATAATAACTAATACATTTATATACCCAAATATGGGGATTAAAATCGGGAAATAATTTTCCTCGATTTTTAATAATTTTTTACAAAAAATCCAATGGGCGAATAACATAGGAAATCATTTTCTTGCATACACGGACGGTCAGTGACGTCACACTTCGCTTGCGTATAGAGCACTTAATATGGAACACTGGGATGTGTTGTTGCTGTTGTGTTGTCGGGCCTATATTTTTTGTCAACCAGCAGTTTTTTTATTGTCATTCATATTTATTGATCGGGTAGAATTTTTTTAATTTTAGAACGAAAATTATAAAATATCGAAACACATTTGATTTATAAACAAAAATTGAAAATACATTTAAATGATCACGTGGTAACCATCCGTGATTGTAATGAAATGCTCGCCCTCTGGTGGGATAAGGTGAAATTACAAGTAACATGCTTTAATTCGCCTTTCATCAAGCAGCCATTGCTTGCCGATGTTTAGTTTCACATATATTTATTGAATAAAAATGAATAAATCCGGTAAAAAAGATAACACATGCTGTTGTGTGCTACAGTGTAACTCCAAAGGATCAAGAAATCCAGAATTAAGCTTCCATTTATTTCCAAATGACAAATTTAAAATTTCAGTTGCTTCGGCTAATGGAAGTAAAGAATTAATCAGATGATTTGAAACTAATATTTGTTCAACTTCAGTTAAAAATCTACTTCCGATCGAACTTTGAATAAACTGAAATATTTTTTTTCCCAAAAGCAATCAATTTTCCATGATGTAATGGCGGAGAAATTATAGTACGAATATTAAGTAGAATAACAAAAAGAACAATAATAAATACACGTGGCTATTATATTTACTAACAACAAAAGCTGAAAAAGCGCCATCTATCGATCATTACAAACGCGGATCATGATCTAAACATTGTTTTCAAGATTTATCGTTCACATTCCGTCATTTTTGACGGGGTTATATAGCAGTTTTTATATAATGGAGTTATTCTCTACTCTAATGCAAATTATTTTCATTAAAATTTATTTTTGGAGAGTTATGTAGTATTCATGTACTTATCAGAAATGTGTTAACAATTTTAGTGCACCTCCTAGTGGATATTACGTTCTTATGTATTATATTTCTTGTTGTTTCAGTTTTCGTGATGTGATTCGGCATTCAAATGAGATCATATGTAATCCGAAATGGATGCATTAGTTCCCCATCATACTATAGGTATGGGGAACTTAGGTAATCGTGAAAATTTTCGACCTCGGTTTTTTGACTTTTCTACACGTTTTCAGGTGTGAGGAATCCGAAAATGACAAAATTTGAATGGTGTCTGTCTGTAGGGTGTCTGTTAGTGGGTTAGTGTGTTAGTTCGTTAGTTTGTTAGTCTGTGTACACGATATCTCAAGAACAAATTATCGCAGAGAGGTCAGATCAGTTTTAAAATATTACTTTCGACACTGGCAAGAACCCTATTCATTTGCAACATTCGAATTTAAAAACTTCGTAAGTTATTAGAAATTTACGATTTTCTTAACATGGGAGAATAGGACAAAAATTCACTTAAACGTGCATTAAATGGAATCTTTTTACTGTAAAAATGTCAGACCAGTTTAAAAATATCAGTTTTGATGCCGGAATGAACATAAGTAACTATAAATATGCTACCTTGAAAATTTCGCAAGTTATTAGAAATTTATGAATTTCTTAACATGGCAGTATAGGGTAAAATTTCACATAAACGTCAATTTTGAGAGATATTTTCATCGTAAAGATGTCAGACTTCTTTTGAAATATTATTTAGGACACTGGCATGAATATTAAAGACTATGAATTTTCCAATATAAAGATTTTGTAGGTTATTGGAAATTTACGAATTTCTTATCATGGCAGAATAGAGAAAATTTCACATAAACGTCAATCTTGAGCGATATTTTCATCGTAAAAATGTCAGACCACTTTCGAAATATTATTTAAGATACTGGCATGAATATCATAGACTATGATTTTTCCAATTAAAAAAATTCGTAAGTTATTTGGAATTTACGATTTACTTAACATGTCAGAATAAGGCAAAATTGAGCATAAACTTCCATTTTGAGGATCCTAAATACATTAGACAACTTCAAAATTACGTTTATGATATTTGTTTGAACATGATTGAATACAAATATTCTACTAGGAAAATTTCGTAAATTATTCGTAATTTACGATTTTATCAACATAGCGAAATTGTAAATTTTTCATATAAATATGAATTTTGAGGATTATTGCATTGGAAATAGTTGCATGAAAACTAAACAACGGAATTGACCCCGATAAAATAAATTAATAGATTAGAATAAGGTAAATATATCGAAGTGAACGGTGGACAGCCTATTAGGCGGGGATTTTCTTCTGTCACTGTATCAAGCTTTGGTCAAATTAATTTCTTTTAACATGATTATAATATGTCTCGCACTAGAAATTTTTGAGAACATAAATATGATGGGGAACTGAGCAGAGTCCACCTATGCCAACTAGTTTTTAAGACATTTTCACGCATTTTTTAATAAAGAAAGTGGATGACTTTATCGACTAAATGTTTTAATCTAGATTATGTTAAAATTTATCATTTTAAACAAACGCGAGAAATTTCTTAAATATTTATTCTCAAGCATTTTTCAAATATTTATTATTTATTTTCAAGTGTAATAAGATTTGATATATTATCTAGGATAAAATAAGTTAAAATAAGATAGAGGAGAAAATATTGGTTGTTTGTTGAGAGATTATTAATAATACAAATTCCAATGAGAGTCAAGTTCCATAAAGGGAAATAAAATATAAATTAGTAAAAAAAAAAAAAAACGAGCAAATAATAAGTAGCGATAGAACAATTAAAGTAATCAGAGCATTGTACATATGGTGAAAAGAGAGAAAAAGTTATGAATTATTTGAGAGATCTCATAAAAAGAAAGAAAATCAATCAAAATTATACTACAAACGAAAAGAAAAAATAGTATAAAAATTATTAAATAAAATAGATCGCAAAATGACAAAGGATTAGGGTTAAAAAAAAAAATCATCCAATCAATCTTAATCTCTTCGTATCTCCAATAATTAGATATTTCTTGTTCCTGATCACGAATTTTAGATTCCAGGAAGAAATGTTGACTATTTTTGGAACATATCACTCTTTTTTTTTTCTTTAAGTTTCATGATGAATTTTATGTTAATAACTTTTTAATATTGAGTATTAAACAAAATCATAAAACCTTATATAATATGATGTATAAGGATAATAATAGAAATTTCGATTAATTGATATATGAAATATAAGTATAGTGATAAAACTACATACTTACAGTACAAGTTAATTCTTTAAAGTATATTTTACTTGATAATAATTGCATAAAAAATTAAACAAACAAACAACAACAACAACAACAACAACAAAAATGTGATTTTACGTTTCTACGAAGATAAATCTTATCAAATTTCTTTCTTCTAAATGCATTAAAGATAAGCCTATTAAATAAAAAAGGAACATTGAATACAAAGGCATTAGGAAATGAAATAAAATTTAAAAAAGCTGAATATATTTCAAAGACAGATCATTAATTTCATTGAAAAATGAAAAAGATTATGTTTAGTCTATGGATATTTTTTCTTTAAGGAAAAACTGCTTATCCAGATAAATAAATAAGCAAATAATAATGAAAGAAAAAACATGAATAGAATAGTACAATGGTTAGTTAGTTAAGGAAGTGACATTTGATATTTTAAGAATCTTCGCCTTTTAATCGATTACACAACCTTTCACAGGCCAATGATCTCCATTGGGAACATCAAATTAAAACTTATTTAAGGTGCCTGCCTACCTTCGGAGGTGATATTTTTTAATAATTGAAAAATTGCCTATTTATGTGCATATGCATTATGTGACAGAATATAGTAAAAAACTGTGAATAACCTGAAAAAAAAAATGTGCATATTTTAAAATATTTTAAAATTTAGGCCCAAAATATGCATGAAATTTGCGAAAAAAAAGCACTTTTACAAAACATCATAAGTCAAATTTAAATAAAGATATTTTAATTCTGTAAATTTTATTTAGATTATTGAAAGGTCATTAAGGGAGTGAACTACTCTCAAAACTATAACCATGTTATTTAATATTTTAGAGAAGATAACATTTTTACATGCTGGAAAAATCATGAATTTACATGACAGTTCATAACGTCAATCGATAAAAAAACAAACAAACAAACAACAACAACAAAAAAATAATAATACTTTAGCTAGATTCATCGTCGTAGTTCAATCCCTAAAACAACTCCTCTAGAGAATTTTGTCAAAGTTTCATAACGTTTCAATTATAACTTTTGTATTTATGATGTTTTGGGATAAAGCAAAATGCTAAAAATCTCATTTTGAGAAAAAACAGAAAACAGATTTAAAAACAAGATTTTACCTATTAAAAAAAAATAATTTTAATAAGTTCCTGATTTATTTCAAAACTTCTTATTTTCTTTTTTTAAATTCATTTTATATTCAGTGACAAATGTTGATGTTTATATTGAGTAAAATATTTATGTAAACAAACATTTACGGGTCATTTCCGGTCACTTCCGGTTTTAAAAACTGGCAAGTGACTAATATTAAATTGCTTGTAACTCAAGTTCTAAGCAAGATAGAAGCAAAATTCATACTGAATTAGAAAGCTAAAATATCAGGTTTTAATACTGAATGAAAAACAGAAAATCGGAGTTTTAATCAAAAATTGCATTTTAAAGGTAGGCAGGCACTTTAAAAATTAAATTGTACCAATATTGACTTGAAAAAATTAGCAGACATACTTAAAAGATAACTTGATTTTTTAAAATAGAAGCAACATTCCTATCATTAGTTGATAACTTTACAAAAAAATCTTAAAAATGATCATTTTCACATATTTTTTTTTTTTTTTACATAGTACAACTAAAAAAATGCATGTAAATATGAAAAAGTATTCCATGCTTCTAAAAATTAGTTGGCATATTTTAAACAGCTCCTATTATCAAAAAGGACATCAAGTTTGATAATATTAATCAGATTTATTAATAATCTATAATATTAATGTTAATAATCTAGTAATTTTAATAATTATTATTAATGATAATTATTATTTATGTATACATATATATATATATTTTCATTTAAATGATTAATATCCCTTAACTAAAGTTTTATAAAGTAAAATATGTAAAAAAAACTAATACAAAATATGCCTGTATCTAAAATCGGCTTGTAAAAGGTTTTAAAATTCATTAGTTAATAATTTTTGTATTTACTTTTACGATACATGAATAGCAGAGCTGTAAAAAGAGATGCGACCTTTAGAATTTCGTATACATATATTCTAAATATGTCTATTTCTTTGCCGCTTATATATATACATATATATATAATCTAATACATTGACCGTAGATAGTGGAAGTATCAAAATCAGTTAAAAATTTCGATATCGAACTTACATATGAATTACACGTTTTCAGGTCTCCTGAAGCAAGAGAATTTTTACAATTGGTCAGTGTTTTTGTGTGTATGTATATGTGTGTGTAGAATATTCTGGCTATAAAATCTCTAAAATACATTAATATAGAACTACAGAATTTTTTTATTAAAACAGGTCTACTGTACAGACAATTTTTCTAACTTTTGGTGAAAATTCGAAAATCGGAAGTGGAAATGGAAGCCTATATCTCAAAAGTTGCCCTGGCGATTTTCATAAAAATTAATTATATAAACAATTTTTAAGGTGTCCTTTCATATGGATTAAATATTTATTTCCGGAAAACTGATAGGTGTCCTGTACAAATAGGTCGGTTTTAGGTCTCCTAAAAAAATGGCTCTACGGATTTCTATCAAACTCGCCATATTAACTCTTTTTTAAATATCCTTATGTGTTTGATTTTTAGTTTCCGGTGAGTAAATGAGTTTGGTAAAAATCCACAAGGGGATCGAAAGTCGGTATCTCAAAAACGGCTCAAACGGTTTTCTTCAAATTTGCTATATAAGTCCGTTTTTACATGTTAACCCGTTAGTAGTCGCTAGAAACAGCGCCACCTATTACAAATTACGTACTTTTTATTTAACTGTCACAAATAATTTTAAGAAATGATGTGATCGACGTTTCTTCGATTTTATTCGCGTTTTATATATATCAAATTCCCCTTCTAAAATTGTTTGGTGGCTATTGAATAAAAAAATCTGGCAACACTGAACGATGGGCGGCAAATCGACCAACTAGCGACTACTAACGGGTTAACCAAGTATTACATGACATTTAGCATGTATAACTTGGTTAATACAGGAAAATTGGCAAGTGTTCTAATTAGATCAGTTATAGTTCTCGGAAATGGATGCTTCAAAAAACAGCTCTAACGATTTTTATTATTTTATTTTTTTTAACTCATGATGTAAATTCTCTATTGTATGTCTTCACGATATATGTGTCAGTTTGCTCTTACAGGGAAGTTCTTAGATGTTTAACTTTTTAAGCCGATGTTATGTCTCCTGACCACACTATATCCTTAAAAGAGTGTATGCACATACACTCATAGTGCGTAATGTAAGTCGTATGGTTGTTTCACACCAAACTTTTTCAAAATGTGTTAGTGTTTGGTTGGGGAGAAATCCCTAGATTTGATTGAATATACTCTGTGGATTTTTTTTTAGAGTTCCTAGCTCGTATTCACGCGAATTTTGGAAAAAACTACGGAAAACTTATGATGGCGCTCCCTATGCTTTTCCGTTTACTTGCTGTATTTTGTTTTCAAATATCAGCAGAAAAAGATTTTTAATGGATGAAGTAAAATCAGGTAAAATCTGTCGTTTTTTAATTTCCTTATTGAAGATTGTATTTATTAAGAGTTTACATACATACATTAAAGCTTCACTTAAAAATATACCAAAAACTACTTAAAAATTAAATTTAAGATACATTACACTTTTCTTTTAATTTTAAAATAAAAATGTCAACAACAGCCATTTAATTTTAATTCTTTTAATTTTTATTTATTTATTTATTTATTTGCTCTTTCAAAAGTGTAAGATTCAAATTAAGTTTTTTCCCCCTTTGCAAAATAAAGCAGTATTATTCTTCTAAAATAATACAATTAATTACGTTTCTGACCCATGAAAATTAAAAATAGTGAAAACAAACCATTAGCATTTATTCCAATATTCATTATATTTTTTATGCACAGCTATCTTTTGAAAAATGTATATTTGAGGTTATGAAAAAGTAAATTATAATACAAAATTTTACGAGAAAGATAATTTAACTGGGCATTTTATAAGAATGTGGGAAAAATTAGAAAACGCTGTCTGTTAATGACTAAAAACTTTTTTATTTCAAATTCATTTTATAAAAATTTAGATTTATGATTAAGGTGTCTACCTTAACCGCTACTTTAATTTAAAACATTTTATAAAGTACCTATAATTTATAGTTTAACATATTTAGTTTTATATTTATCGTTTAGTATTTTTAAATTTATATTTTTAGTTAATTGTCTCGCTTTTTGATGAAAAAACTTTTTCCAAAGGAAAGTATAAATATTTTATGTTTTTTTACATTATAGCATCATGCTTTTTCTTTTACGAGCATTTTTAATTAAAACTGAATTAACAAAATCTGTAAATGTTTAACATCAACATATGCAGCTTAAAAGAAAAAAAAAAGTACCTAAAAATAGCTTCGAATGAATATAAAAATAAAAAAGTGATATATGCCAGTTTTGTACGCGATTAAAATATAAGATTTTACCTACTGAATTCCAAAAGATATAAAATATTGAACTTTCTGTTTACTTACTACAGTCCTAATTCTTCATTCTACAATTCATACACTAATTATTAACATAATTTTTCATATCGTATGGCATATTTTAATTTTAACTTACGCAAAATTAAACTTCATTCAGTATTCAAATGCAAATTATTATAGCACATCAAGCATTTTAGGATCAAGTTATATGATATACGGCATTGCATACTACGACTAACACATATTTCTGACAAATTACTCCCTTGATGGAATATCGTATATTAGGCCATAATATCCGGAAATTGCAATTTCCATTTGAATAATATTACTCTCATATATAGTGTAATAAATAGCCATGAAATACCAAATTAATAAATTTGAAATATTTTATCTCGATTTCATTAATATAATTAAAATACACAAATATAACAAATTGAAAAATAATAATATTTTCTAATTTTCAAAATATGTATCAAACAGAGCATAAAATACTATCACCATAAAAAATAAAAGTGTTAATGTCTAAGGAGAAAATATATATATAATGTTAGTCTTGATTTTTATTTAATCGAAATTTATACAAGAAAAAGAAAATATTATGTATTTCATTTAAAAATATTTATTTAACTTTCGTGGTATGCAATAATTTAAATAGAAGAAAATTTTGCACACTACATGTAAAAAGATTATTATCTTTCTTGAATTACTTTTAGAAAAACTGAATATTTCTTGTATAAACAAAAGATTATGCTACCAAAGAAGAGTTATCTAAGATAACAAAAATAATGTTTGCAATACAAAATTTTTAGTCTTAACGCCCTTTTGTAATTCATAATTAATTCTTGGGAATATTATAGGATTTTAAGAATTTCAAAAGATTCTAATTAATTTGCTAGCTAACAAATAATATTAATTATTAATATAATTTTTATCTTAGCCATCTGAAAAGCGATATAGAACTTTCGATAGTAGTAAAATTATGAAAATAATAGAAGCATATATTAACTTGAAGTTAATTAAATGCAAAGTAAACAAAAGGGGATACCGCATGCTTTATTTTATAAACTTTTAGTAAATAGGATTTTTTTTTTTTTTTTTTTTTTTTCAGATCTTTAGTGCTATTGTTTGACAGGTATCGTCATAAATATTTATGCTTTATTTCAAGTATCTATCGGTTTTAATCAAATAAACTAAATTGCATCTACACGATACCATTTTCTCTCAGTGGAGTTGAAAAAAATGTTATGGCATGTCTCTGGACCACCCTTAGGGATGTATTCCAGATTTCCTCCAATTGTCCATAGCTTCGTACAAGTACAAAGTAAATTTTATTCTCACCCATATCATCATATTCTTTTTTTCCATGCAAAATAATATTGTTAATAGTGAGTCAGAACATTGAAATAATCTATATGTGGTTTCCAAAAAAGGAAAATAAATAAACAAACATCTTTTGCGTCAAACACAAAAGAAAATAAATTTTAATATTAGTGAAGAATAAAGTAGTTAGTATAATGATATAGTTGAACGAAGTTTAATGGGCTAACTGGTCATTGAAATTTCAGAGGAGATTTGAATCTTTAATTTTTAACATATTTTTTTCTTAATACATATTTGTATTTTACTGTATTCAAATACATGTCCTTATATATATATATATATATACATATAACATCATATAAAAGTGGATTAAAATTTTTAAGATCAAAATGAATCAAAAATTTTCATTTTACAAACATAAACTAACTGACTTTTCGCTGTTATGTTTCCCGTAATGAAAACTGTATTTTGCGTGCACTTCGCTAGCTTAGTTCGTAAGAGCAACGGGCTTGTAATTGAAAAATTGCTAAATTCGATCCTAAAGAGGGCCAAAAAACGTAGGATCGACGATAATGATGAATAGGTGCTTGATTCCATCAAAACCTGTAAGTATGCCAATTTGTGTCCAGTTTGCATTACTCCTTCTTGATGCGTCACTTTTTACTTTCTTCTATCTTCAATAGAAGAAAGTATTGGATTCGTAAAAATTTTCGATTTCGGGTTTTTGATGGATTTACACGTTTTGATAGCTGTAAAACACGATTTTAGCATTTTTAGAAAATGTCTGTCTGTCTGTGTGTGTGTGTGTAACAAAATTTTGTGGCAACTGTATCTCTGGACCTACTGCACAGAATTTCATACAAATTGGTATGTAGTTGCACCTTGACATAAATTAGTGCCTATCAACTTTTGGTAAAAATCGTCTTACAGGTTGCGTTGCCATCCCGCTTTTTCCAAATTTTTAACAGGGTGATATAGGGCAAAAATTTTCAAGATGGGTATCTTTCGAAAGGTCTCGTCAGTACCTTTAAAACGAATGGTTGAACTATAAATCTGTGATAATTTAAAACAAAGTTATCGATTTTTTTTTTACTTTTTACGAAAAAAACTCAGAAAAAAAAATCTTTTTTTTTCTCTACCCTTAATTTTATCAAACTCCCACGGTTTCCGTGTTCTGACAAACGTAAACTAATTTTTGCATTTTCCCCCCAATTTTGTCAAAGTCCCACGATTTCCGTGTTTTGACAAACTTAGAATAATTTTCACATTTTCCCCAAAATTTTGTCAAAGTCCCATTTTTTTTTTTTTTTTTAATTATTGTTACTGAGTGAATTTGTATAGGAAAATATAGAAGAAAGTCTCGTGGTGGCCACAACATACTAGTTTTGTTATAGAATATATATATATATATAACATCATATAAAAATGGATTAAAACTTTTAAAATCAAAATGAATAAATTTTTTTCATTCTACAAAGATAAACTAACTGACTTTTCTCTGTTATATTTCCCGTAATGAATACTGTGTTTTGTGTTAACATTTATCTTGCTTCGTAAGAGCAACGGGTTCTTAATTGAAAAATTGCCAATTCGATCCTCAAGAAATGTAAAGATCGTCGTGTACGCTAATGGTAACTGGTGCACTTGAAATCTGTCGTGATCTTAGCGTCCTTGAAGCTCTTATCCCATTTATACCTTTAGGGGTCCCAGATCATAGAATTCACTCGACCCTTATCTGGATCAAAATTCGAATTATCTTTGTTTGCTGATGCAGCCGTCTATCGCCAGTTTCACGAGCGAAGTTGTTCTTCGACCACTTGTAATGCTCATCTAAAAGGAAAAGCGCTTCCTCAACAGCTTAATTCCAGGTAGGGTCACTACCGTCGCTCGTAATTTTTAAACGGAATAAGTCACTACATATAATTTACATACTGAAACGTTAATTTTGTAAATCATTTTGTAATGTTAATTATCAATTATTGAAATCCTAGTGAAACAAGTTATATAACTTCTTTTAGGATTTAATTCATAATTTGTTTCAATAGGAGTTATAAATTGATCAAATAGTAATAATAATAATAATAATAACAATAATATGTAGAAATAAATAAATAAATAAATATATGTATTGAACTCTCTGAATGAACTTTCACAAAACAATTAAATTTTTAATATATTTTTTTTTATTTCTTTTTGAAACCTATATCAATATTTATATAAGAATTTGTACTTATACTAATTCTTGGACGTAGTTTTTTTTTTTTTTTTTTTTTTTTTTTTTTTTTTTTAAACCAAAATTAGTGAAATCATTTGAGATTAAAATATTTCCTGACTTTATTTATCTGTTAAATTATAATAATGATAAAGTAAAAAGCAATATTAAATAAACATAAATATATATATATATATCTGTATGGTTACTCAAAATAGGTGTATTTACTATGTTCTAACTATCGATTATATTTTTATTAACAAAAATAAACAAAAGTTTGTCAGACAGCATTTATGACCACTCTCAGCCGTTTCTTCAAATTAGTGGAGTTTAATTTAAAAAATAGTGCAAATGTAAACTTTAATGATTAAATTTTAAATAAAATATGACATATTTTTTTGATAATCTTTTGATTCAGAATTCATTTCTTTCATTTCTTTCATTCATTCATTTTTTTGGATAATTTTTGATCAATGCCACCCTTTACTGTGGACCGAACAAAATTTTTTTAGAGAAAAGTATGAAATATTTTAAAGCAATATAGTTCATATAATTGAAAAATGCAAAATGTATGTAAACATGAACTCTTTTATGCAAAAACAAAAATAAATTACACTGTTAAAAAAATGCAATTTTGCTGCCAGAAAGTTTCTGTAATTACAGAAAAATACGTTTTGTCAACGTAATTTTTCCGTAATTTCTAGCAGCAAAATTGCATTTTTTGACAGTGTACAACACATTCTTTTTGAATTATTACCTTTTTATTTGATATCTGGAGAGTAATATCATGTAACTAGCAGATCGAGAAAATTCAATTTCCTTAAGTGACACTTTATTACAATAGAATTTTTAATTTTTCTTTTTTATTATTAAAGGATTCATTGCTGTTGTACTCATAAAAATGATGTTCTTGTTCTTTAGATATATAGTTAGCAACATTTGAACCATTTGTAAAATAAAAGAGCTCCGAATCTCTTTATTCATTATTTTGTGAGAAACTTACATTTCATTTGTTTTATATACACTGTTAAAAATTTCAACATACGACTCTGTGTAATCTGTTATTTTAAGTCTTACAGAGAAAAACAAACGGAGATGTTAAAAAACGTATTATATACATTCAATTTAATGACTAATATTAATTTATTTAATTACTGGCGAGAATATACAGTGTGTCCTAAAAGTTCCAGTACTCCAACTTAAAGAACTCATTGTGCCCATGTTTTTTTTTAAATATTAAATTTTATCGTCTGCTTATTATTGCATCAATTCTTTAATTTCTATCCTTTGTTTCTTTTCTCCCTCAAATTGTGTGAGAATAAAGTTTCATGTTATTTTGTTCTTCATAGTGAAATGATTTTATCATGCATTCAGAGAATTGCGCTGTTTGAAGCTTATTTTGAATGTAAATCGTATGAAAGATGCAAAGATATTTCGCGATATAAATATCCACATGATGCAATAGCGAGTAAAAATATGCTATACCAGCTCGTTCGACAATTTCGTTATACAGGTTCTGGGCAGGTGTGTGCAGGTTTCTCGACAAGAAGTCACTCCCAGCATGTTAAAACGCGTTTCTAAACACATGCGCAAACGAGTTCAGCTTTGCCTCCTACAAAAGGGTGGACATTTTGAACATTTATTATAAATGTAAGTTCTGTATTTTTTCCTCCGTTATTTTAAATGTGCATAAAAATAATCGTTTTAAGGTTTGTTGTTTTGTAAAAAGAAAAAATACATCAGCGTCAGTACTGGAACTTTTAGGACACTCTGTATTTCGGATTTAGAATGCTTTTTCTAATGTAGAAACAGACATTTTTAATTTACTTAAAACATATACCTAAAAAATATCCTTTATAATAAGTGCACTTACGGCTTATTTAATATATATATATATATATATATATATATATATTTCGGACGCTCTCGTGCCCATCTTCAGTGCGTTGTAGTGACACTCCTTCTGTTTTGGTCAGCCTTCGCTTCCTGATCTTCAAATCTCTTCACTTCAAAATTGGTATTTTTCTTAATCAGTTGTTGCCATATGGATGGTATTATGCTGTGCTCACGGTCATTAATAGATGGATGGTATTATGCTGTGCTCACGGTCATTAATAGTCTAATAATGATCGTGAGCACAGCATAATACCATCCATATGGCAACAACTGATTAAGAAAAATACTAATTTTGAAGTGAAGAGATTTGAAGATCAGGATGCGAAGGCTGACCAAAACAGAAGGAGTGTCACTACAACGCACTGAAGATGAACGCGAGAGCGACCGATTTTTTTTTTTTTTTTTTTTTTTTTTTTAAATAAGCCGTAAGTGCACTTATTATAAAGGATATTTTTTAGGTATATGTTTTAAGTAAATGTAATCCAATCCTTTTTTAAAATCTAAGTTAATATAGACATTTTTAATTTTAATTAAAAAATTAAATAATAAAATTAGGTAAAAATACAGAATAAATATTGAGAATCTCGATTATTCACATTTAACTAAGAATTTCAATAAATTTACAGAGACTGTGGATAAATATATACATTAAATTTACAGAAATGTTTAACAGTGTAGTGCCAAGCACACACATTTCTTTTTCTTTTAGAAATAGTTTCATCAGATTGTAGAATGTAAAATATACATTACATGTAGCATTATATCCTGTAATTTTTCACATAAGATAACTCAGAACTCTAATACTTGAATATTTTGTTATTTTGTGTTAGTTATTTTTCTACACAACTCCATGCCTGCAGAAATAACAACGTTTTACTATTACATATAAAAGCAATTTTAATTCTGTAATTTGTTAATTTACTTAACATATTCTGCTTGAATGGGCTTCTGAGTATTTTATTGCGTATTTAAATCACTTACAAAAAACGAAAATCTCTATACACAATTTTTTTTTAAATCTACACCTGAGCTATGAATTACGCAGCTTCCGAGAAACACATTTACTGACTATGTAAAACTTCTTCTTATCTTTATTTGTTGAATTGGTATCTCCATATGCAACCTTTTAAGTACAAAGCAGAATCGGATCATATCGACCTGAGCAATATATTAGGAACAACCCGAAAAATATTTCTTGGAAATACACGCAAACATAAATCCTCTAGGAATGGTTAACTATATTAACAATATCAAACAAAGTCATGGACTTAATGTAAATATCTCCGTGATATGTATATATATATATATATATCACGGAGATATTTACATTAAGTCTATGATTTTGTTGATAAATAATATAGTTAATCACTCCTTAACCATTATAGTTAACCATTATGTATATATACAGGGTGTTTCAAACTCATGGGCAAAAATTTAAGGGGTGGTAGAAAACATCTAAACAAGCCATTTTCACCATACAATGCATGTGCGGAGAGCAAGCGGTGACCGCTAGAGGGCGTTGTAATGGAAAGTATAAAGCCCACGTTTTCTTACGCATCGTCATTTCTACCGTGGATTTCAGCAGGAATGGCGACATACAGTAATCAGGAAATTCGGACATGTATTTTATGTATGATTTGGCGAATAGGAATGTTTTGGAAGCCGCAAGACTGTTGTGGTATTTTTCGGTCTGGCACGTTTCTTCTCAGGAAACGCTGCCTATACAGTCTTGCGGCTACCAAAGCATTCCCATTTGCCAGACCATACATAAAATGCATGCCCGCCTTTTCCTGATTACTGTATGTCGCCATGCCTGCTAAAATCCACAATAGAAATGACGATGTGTAAGAAAACGCGTGCGTTATACTTTCTATTACAGCGCCCTCTAGCGGTTACCGCTTGCTCTCCGCCCATGCATTGAAGGGTGAAAATGGTTTGTTTATATGTTTTCTACCACTCCTTAAATTTTTGCCCATGAGTTTTGAAACACCCTATATATATGTATATCTATATCTATATCTATATCTATATCTATATATATCTATCTCTCTCTCTCTCTTTCTATATATATATATATGTATATATATATACATATATATATATATATAATAATAACAGAAAAAAGAGAGCAGCATGGTTAAATATAAGAAATAATCTCTATCAAACCTTTATATTAAGCATTAAATTGCTTTACCTAAATATATTGTATCATATAGAAACAAATTTTCTGATATTAAAAATTTGCACAAGATTCTTTTCAAAATATTTTACGCACAACAAGGAAGTAATAGCGTTGAAAAAAAAAAAAAAAAAAAAAAAAAAAAAAAAAAAAACACGATTGATATAAAACAATGTTTAAAAAAGAAAATTTCCTTTTTAAACAATTTTTTTTTCAAAAAGATAATAAGAAAATTGCATGCATTATTCAAATAAAATTCAGAGTAATTTAAAGATTATAAAAAATGAATCCATTGTAGAGACTGTTTTTAAATCTTTAAAATTTAAGTAGTTAAGCTAAGCGTCTCGAGATTCAGGAAATTTTCTGCTGCGGTTTTTCTTTATTTGAATAAGCTCATTTCCTTTACAGAAGGAAATTTAAATAAGATATTTTTAATGACGAAAACAAGATTTCTCTTTAGTTCTTTTTCTTCTTCTTACCTTTCTTTCTTTCTTTCTTTTCTCTTTTTTTTTTTAGTAAACGAATTTTACTAAAATAAAGATATTATAATTTAAAATGTTTTACTATTATCAGTTTTAAAAATATTTCTTTGTTTACACTTACACAAATTTTAAAATGAATATGATTATCATTAACAATAATAAGGATAACAAAAGAAATGACAATTTTTTACAGAAAGAAATAAGATCAAAGATTTTTTTTTTTTTTCAGTTATTCTATAAATTTAAGTTGTAAAATAACAAATTTCCCTAGAATATTATAACGTAAATGTTTAATTATTTTTGTAAATAATAATGATATTATTTAAGTTTTATTCTTACCACGTAGCGCATGACTTATTTTTTATCTAATGAGAATTAAAAAAATATATATTTCACGTATTGTAATTGAATTACTGACTATTCAGTAAACTCATATAATTTATCCGTGACAGATTTAATATTGATTTAGAATTATTTTGATAATACCAACCATATCATTAAAAATTTTACAATAAAATTATCGATTGAAGTAAATAAGCCACATAATAGCATTATAGTAATGAAATATCGAAAATCGAAGAATAAAAATAAATCTGCAGTTATTAACACTTTCGAACCAGCTGTAACGCATTCGTTCCAGCATGAAATGCACTCATTTCTCGACTGGAACGCCGGCTTGCCAAAGCGACTTCTTGTTCACACCCAGGCATCACACATGTGTTCCACAGGGTCCTGGAACATTTTAAAAATTGTAATTTTTTGCAGAAAGTGGTGTTGTACGTCCATAGAATTTGAGATATTGATCGACAGAGTTTGACCACGCGTTTGTGTCTCTGTCGTGAAAGGGTTAATACTGTCAAAACAGTTCAATGCACTTCTGTAAGAAACAAGCAAACATTAAAAAGCAATACAAATTATTAAAATTCGTTTTATTTTTGTTTTAATTTTTATATACATAAACAGATGAGTGGAAATATTTTTTCTTTTTCTTATTATTATTAAAATAGTATACCTGCAGAGATAATATATAATATATGTATATATATATATATATATATATATATATATATATATATATATATATAACTAATGTTAAAAGTTTTATAAACGCCACACTGGTATATATTAACAATAAAAATAACTTTATAAATATATAACTCTCTCTCTCTCTCTCTCTCTGTATATATATATATATATACATAGAGAGAGTTTATTTATTTATTTTTTAACGAAATATAAATGTTTACACTACAGAAATCTATAATGAATAAAATTAACTAGCTACATATATGTATAGATAGATAGATATACAAAGATTTATGTATGCATATATATATGTATGAGTACCTTTATAAAACTGATCAAATGTTTATTTCAGCACATTCTTCTTATAACATGTTCTTGATCTAAAATGAAATTTACTTCTGATAAATTTAAAAGCCCATGAAATAAATTGTTTTTTTCTGGAGAAAAAAAAAAAGAAGTGAGAAAGATAAATAATAATTCTTTACTAAAATATATATTCTTCCGAAAGAGGTTTAAAATTAATGTATTTTCCATCGCTGCAGTAAATTAATTTTTTTTCTTAAATTTGTATTTTTCATTAAAAGTGATATAAAATGCTTGTACTGAAACCATGATTAAGTTAATCACATGCAAGGTTACCAAATAAATTATTCTGTTGAAGTATGATGTATTCTGCATACATAATGTATCTCACTGAGAAGTAAGTAAAATATACATAACGTTGAAAATTATGATGTTAAAATAACTTAGAGTAGTAAATTATATTTATTTTTCGACTGAAAAATATATGTAGCAATATTTTATAAAATGAATATGCTATAAAATTTATAGTTTCAATTTATTCTTATTAGTATGTTGTATGCATTAGTTTAGAAATAGTTCATGTTGTTTAGACTTTTTGACTAAGAGACTTATAAAAAGGTAGAGTTAGAATTATAGACTATGAAGACTTATTGAAACAAATTGTGTCTATATTAAAATTTTGAAACTTTCAGATAATAATTATAATAGTAGTTTTTTAAGCTAGAAAAAGTATAAAATGTAATGCATATCTATATTTTTTAAACCTTAATAAATAGATTTAATGTAAAATCAATAAGTTATAACTCACCCTTTTATAAAGTTCTTTGTAAAGATTCTTCTACCTGATTATGTGGTGTAGAAATCACATATATTTAAAAAAAATTTCTATTCTTTTTAATTCAAGTCTAGTTTAACGCTTTACGTAATAATTTATTCGTGTATTTAATATTAATCTCTTGTATCCGCAAGAACATATAACAATTTTCTCCTTTCGTAAAAAAAATTCTGGGGAAGGGGGGAAATATATGATATAGAAAACACATATATTTTTAAAAATTTCTATTCCCTTTAATTCAAATCTAGTTTAATACTTTATGTAATAATCTATTAGTGTATTCAATATTAATCTTTAATAACCACCGAATTGTTGCTTCATCAGTAAATTAACAATAAAATAAATGTAAAAGATAATCACTCTGAAAGTAAAATCTCATGATATCTTTTCGCCATATAAAAAATAACACATGGCTCATTTTATTTACGTTCCTCCTAAATCATAGTACTCAAATTTCTAACATTTATTTTTTTCATTTATTCAGTTAGTCAAAATTATCCTTGAACACAATTAAATTACAGTTATATTTTATGTATCTGTCCGTTGTGGTTTCTCCTTTCTCATACTTACGTTTGGCACAATTCCAGGTTTATTATTTTTTGACATTCCTGCTCTGTGTATTCAAAATTATTAGCTTGATTAGAGTATAACGTATCTTAAAAAAAAAAAAAAAAAAAAAAAAAAAACACTTTTTATGTGTTCTTGCGATGACATTTAATGCCAATATGTAATGATAATTTGAATTTAACTGGAACTTTATAATTCTTCTCTGCTTGCTCCTGCTTAGAACACCTACGAGTGAAGTTCATAAAAATTTATCCATTAAGGACACCTTCCCTTCTTATTTTATGCAGTAAGTAAAAAAAAAAAAAAAAAAAAAAAAAAACTTTGTGCACATTTTTGTGTTAATCTTTATTGATTTCTGGATTTTTTGCTCTTTTAACACCTTTGGATAGAATCTTGGTTATTTCAATTGAAGAGATATCAATTAGATGTCTGACCGCCAACAACGCAAGAAAAAAGAGATTTTCAATTAAACGGAAATATGACCATGTATGAAATATATTCCGAACTGTCTAATGGAAAATTATTATACTAGTACTGAAAAACTCCTTCTCAGACTATAACTTTAATTTTATGCCGTTTTATCAAATGACTACTGATTGCGTAAATAACTCCCACGTTAAATGTTTTGGACAGTAAAACAAGAACAGTAAAATCTCCTGCTTTGACTCGTGTTAAATGCCATTGCTCTTATCATTGTAGTCGTAAGTCGTTATCTACCTTTAGCACACGCTTTGCGATAAGAGAGTGAACTTTATGGCGTTCACGACGGTGGTGATATTGTGTAGTGGTCTTTAACACGTGTCAAAGGAGGGTATTTTACTGTTCTTGTGTTAATGCCCAAAACATTTAACGTGAGAGTTATTGAAAGAAACGTCATACAGTGAATCAGTCAAACTTTCTTGCGAGGGCTTTGAGACATTTACTCCACTCACCAACACTTTGAAAAAATTTTCACTGTATAATTTTTATCTGGAATAATGTAAAAAATAGGAAAAATATTGCGCAAAAAAAAAAAAAAAAAAAAAAAGAAGAAAAAGAAAAGAAAGAAACAGAAACTGATTGTTTTTATTGATTTTTTTTTTTTTTTTCTTTTATTGGGCACAAATCACCTCAAATATCCTCCTTACTACAAATGTTCGTGTTTTAGAACAGGTCAGAAGACATTTAACGGTTGAAAAAATCATTGTTCCTCTCCAAATCAAAATGATCGGTACGAAATTACCCAACAATGAATAAAAGGGGGGCGGGGGCGTACCAAACAAACGGTAGGAGATGGGGCAAAATGTGGGCCAGATTCGGATTCAGGAGGTCATTTTACATAAGAATCTGGAAGAATGGTATCAGATATCTTTTTTTTTTTTTTTTTTTTTTTTTTCTTTTGCAGAGCAATGTTATTATCTCTACTCTATAAAAACAGATGACAGCACCAAGCAATCTCTCCAGCTACACAAATTTTAATTAATTAAAAAATATATATATATCATATTGTTTTTTGAGGAATATTTTTAAAAACAGTATATTTAAAAATTCATGCTCTAAATATTAAAATAAATAAAGGACGCGCAAGTTAAAGGGATAAATTCATTCTGAAGAACAGTTTATTATTATTTATTTATGTATTTATTTTAAGAATTATGTGTGATCTGCTACAAAAAATATATTTGGTAGAAGTAATTTAAAAATACGTAATCATTCTTGACCTTATTCACCATCAACTTTGACTCCCGGTTCAACGGAAAATCTTGAAAAGCGTCTAAAAGCAGATTAAAGCTTTCGAAGAAAATGTTGCACGTTGCTTCTTCCATTTAGTGTCGAAGTTTTGATATAATTTTTGATTGGTTATTTTCAGCTGAAAAAGCTGAAAATAAGAATTCCGCTAGATGGCAGATAGATGGAACGAGTCAAATTTTATTAAAAATTTGAACTCTTTTCAAAATTTCGTGTTCAACCGGGAGTTGGTGTTATTGGTGAATACAGCCGTAAGAGGTTCAAAGTCTGTGAAGAGTGTGGGGACAGAGAAAGCAAAGACAATATGAGTGAATTAGCAGGCAAGTTAGGAGCTGTCTGTGATGAACTCCTTTGAACCAGTGTTGCCAGATGGTCGACAGTCAGTTCCCCCAAACAGGCTTTAACATTTCCCTAATCAGGTTTTTTTTCCTCAAAAAAATTCCCAACTCAATTTCTCCTTAAAAAAATAAAAAATAAATAAATAAATAAAATAAATATTTAACAGATTTAAGCCCAAATTTTTCCCGAAATCACGCTCATTTTTGAAAGAAATCTCCAAATACAAAAATAACTTTTATATACAGTCGATTACAAAAGTGTCCGAACACTAGTAAAAATTCCTTTGTAAAAAAAGTACACTTCATACAGTTTTGTTAAATAAATCCTTGTCTAATCCTGTTCTTAGTCAATGTAAGAACATGATTCGATAAGGATCTATTTAACAAAACAATATTAAGTGTAATTTTTTTACATAGGAATTTTTGCTAGTGTTCGGACACTTTTGTTACCCTAGTTACTGTATACCCTAGTTATCGAAAAATTTTAAATTTGCGTAAAGTACTTCAGTACTGAGGATGTACGTAGGATTTACTTTCATCCTCAGTATATTCTGAGGTTTTCCTGAGGAGAAGGTGTACCTTCAAAAGCCCCTGCATGCTAAAGAAACTGTTAAAAGTCCCTGGCATAGGAACAAATCCGTACAGCTGGCAATGCTGTAAATTTAACAGGTAGACTCAAAAATTTTGAAAAATTCCCCAGATTCCTCCCCAAAAATTTCAAAAAACCACTCGACATTCCCCTCAAACATTCAGTCCCCAAAAATTGTCCCCATAAGCCTGAAAAATCCCCCAAAATGGGGACAAAATTCCCATTCTGGCAACACTGCCTTGAACGGTGGAGAGATGGCTGAGCTGAATTAATCCAGCAGTGTTAAAAACGCCAAACTTAAGTGACAAATAATTTTTTTTGTCTCACGAATTAAATTATATAAATATTTGAATTTTAAACGGCTGTTACCAAAAGTAAAACTAGTTATAAAGGACAATACACACGTCAAAATATTGTCTGCCGATCTGGTGTCAAGAGAACGGAAAATATGCGACATAACGTAATTTACAAAAATAAATCACCTCATAATGATGTTTAACTGACATGTATTGGAAATTTTAGGAATAATGAAATGACTTGCGCAGTTTAAAAGAACATATACTGTAATTTATAGAACAAAATAAAGGCTTAAAAATAAGAACAGATTTTTTGTGAAAATAATTTGATCTTGAAGTTAGATTTCCAAAAAGAGCAGTTCATTTAATAAGTAATATATTTAAATAGTAAGGAATAAATTAAAGAATAAACCTTGATTTTTTCAGATTTAATTAATAGATTAACTGTCAAACTATTATTAAAATTTAGATATTTATTTATAAAGAGACAAATGTGTTTACATATAAAAATATAATCTTCAAATTACATTATACTTTTTAATTTACTTTTATAGAAATTTCCCTTTATTGAAAAATATAATTTTTATTAAATTTTATATAAAAGCAATTAAGCCAATAAGAGTAAAGACTCCTTCACACTAATCAATCTTTCCGATTTAGGATAATGTGACGACATTGAAAATTTTTCTTTTGATTATTGACACCTTTTCTATTAATCATCTGCAAAAAGTAACATATTGAAGCTTTGGGGGATCGAGGCCACAACCTCTTCGTTATTATTATGGCACTATAACCAAATGAGCTTATGAGCTACGGGAAATCTTCTCACATTTACGATTCTATATTCAAAGTCGATTATTTCAGAAATTTATGTTTTTTGATTAATTTAAAATAAACTAATCAAAACTTTCTTAATCGGATTTCGAAGTGCATCAGTAAATGTCAAAATAGACCTCTATGCAAAATTTTGTAGCTCTGTGACCAACCGTTTTTCTAAAAAAGCGAATGACATACACACACACTCGCACGCACAAACATTTTCCTTTATTATATGTACAGATTATTGCAGAAAACATGAAGTGATTAAAAACTAAATTGTAATATAGAACATTACCAACATCTTTCGGGAAATTAAATCTATAGATATTGTATAGAGCTTAGATAATTTAAGATTCTTATATTTTTTGGTTTAGTGAAAAGATAAAATTTAATAGATATTTTCCTACCTTAATAGTGTAGTAAAAATAAATTTGATTAGAAATTTTATTAATTAAATTATTAAAGTGGGTAATTATAGACAGAATTTTATGTTAAAACCCGAATAAACTACTACGTCAGAAACCCCAAAAGAAAAATATTGGCGTTTCTGACGTAGTAGTTTATTCGGGTTTTAAATATTCCAACGCCAAGTCTCCTGTTATTATTAGAACTTTATGTTGTTTATTAAATTAATAAACTTAATTCAGATTGTGATACTTGCAGAGAGGTAAATGTATATAGCTTTTATGTTTTTTAATTAATTTAATGCCTCGATTACATATAATTTTAACGTTAGAATTGCACTACAAGTGATTGTATCAAGTAATATTTGCTGTTATAAAGAAAAAAAATAAATACTTGTTTCTTGTTTCTTTTTTTTTTTTTTCAGTTGAATCCAAAAATTTAGTATCTAAAAACAAAAACTTTATTTTCAATCATTTTTCAAAGACAGTATAAATTCTTAAAAGGAGAGATTTTTTTTTTTTTTTTCGAGTTTTATTTTGTTTTCGCTGCAAAACCATAGAAAAAATGCTACTGAAAAAGATATATTCAAGTTAGAAATATTTATTCATGACTTCATCAACCGTGAATATTCATTTTAAATAAATTGGAGTGCAAAGGTTGATATTTTTTTATTTACCAACTATGTGAAAAATTTCTGACATGTGAGAAATGCTTAGCTGGTTGTCAGCCAGGGTAGCTCAGTGGTAGAGCATCCGTGCGTTAAGCGGAGGTGCCCGGGTTCGATTTCTGGCTCTGGTATTTTTCACATAGTTGGTAAATAAAAAAATATCAACCTTTACACTCCAATTTATTTAAAATGGATATATTCAAGTTCAACACATTCATGATAGGAAATAAGAGAGATAATATGGAGAACTTCCGTTAAAAATGTTTATAGAAGTACTATATTTTCAGTTTTTTAACTCTATCAACAAATATAACCGAACTCAATTTTTACTTTCTCTTACCCATAAGGTAGAGAAAGTATTGTTTTTTGGCTCAAATTTTCGAACGCGAGATTTTGTTATATTTACACGTTTTGAGGTCCCCTGATTACGAAAATCATGTTTTTAGCAAATGGTCTGTGTGTCTGTCTGTGTGTCTGTCTATTATCAGCATATCTCAAAAACAAATTATAGCAGAAAGTTCAAACTTGGTATTCTAAGTGTGTATCATATAGGGATGCTACAGTAAGCTTTTCGTTAAGATCAAGCAAATGGTTCGTGTACAGGGACAATCAAGAGAATTCTAATACATTACGTCTACGGGGGAAATTGCAGGAAAATAGAGTTTAACGTCTGTAGACTGCACTAAACCAAATGAAACAAATATATATTTTTTGTGATAGAGACAGTTAACTGGGAAATTTTTTTTGTGTATGTAGGAGCCCCGCCTTTAACCCGTCGAGGGGAGTAACTTTTCATGATGGGTATCTTTCAAAAGAGCTCGCCAATACCTTTAAAACGAATGGTTGAACCATCGATCTGCGATAATTTAAAACAAAGTTTTTTTACTTTTAACGAAAAAAAAAAAAAAAAAAAACCTTGAAAAAAAATCGTACTTTTTTTTTTTTTTTTTTTTTTTTTTAATATTGAGAATAAAATGGACTTTTTTTTTTTTTGATATTTGGTGTTATACTACTTCTCTAATATGGAAATCGTCTGCATTATCATAAAAGATAATTTTTTTAAATAATAATTTTAATAAATAATTAAAAAAAAAAAAAAAAAAAAAATTTATAACCGAATTAAATTCTATATAAATGTAGGTGCATTAATGAAACGGGGGGTTGAGGGGGGCGGTAGCCCCCCTCACACAGAACTAATTATCATATAAAACTCTTCAGAAGCCTAATATGAATTGTTTAACATAGGTTTACATAACAGTACACGTTATCTTACCTATTAATCTGCAACCTGTATTTATAGTATTAAATTTCAGGGTAAGAGAAAGTCGTGTGAGTGACACACCAGATTATTTAAAATATTTTTGTGCTGAAAAAGAAATGGGGAAGTAACCAGTATGTTATATTAGAAGTCAGAAGTTCTCTTATAACTGAGATAAATCAAACTGATATGCGCTCGTGATTTTGAATGAATTTATTTTTAAATTATTACTCTTTTAAAATATCAGAAAAATATATATCTAAAAGATTACTATATTTCATAACAATATTCATTTCCATAAACATATTTTTAACGGATAATTACAATGTTCTATGCAACATTATTACAAAAGAACAAATGTTTAAAAATTCAGTTTCTGAAGTTTTCGTTCTCTCTCTTTTTTTTTCTTCTTTTCTTTTTTTCTTTTATTAAAAATAGTAAGATTTCCAATTAATTATTTATTTTAAATAAAAGTGTATGCATTATACTTAATTATTTACAACAGCGCTCTCCTTGCTTAGTAAATTGTATAAAATTGAGTTAAGTTTTCAGAATTCTCCCGTTTATCCTTTGTCTGCCTTTCAAAATAGCAAAATTTTAATGTTAATTTACTGTATAGTTTTTACAGTCTACCAAAATAATACACATTTAAACTATAGATTAAAAATATAACTTACCAAAACATCAGCGTAGTACATACATTAGAAGAAAAATCGTATTGTTATATTATCTATAACTTTCCTACTTAAAAAATAAGTGTAAACATAAAATTTTTATAAATTTCACAGATCTACAAAAGTAATATTAGAAATATTTAATTTGATAATTATAGCTGATACAAATGATTTGGTGTGTTGAAACCATAAATGATACCAGTTATTCTTTATTATATAAAGATTTTTACCGCTAAAGGTTGTCTGCCGCACAATTTCTTCATTTTGGATAGTTTCTAGTATATTTAGTATGATTAATTATAATTAAACATTGAAACGTATTATGAAAGTTATCTTATAATTAAATTGGTAGAAGAGTAACAAAAGAAATTGTGTCGACTGACAACCTGTATTGACAAAAATGTATACTACATTTACGTGATAGAGAAAAAATCTTTTTTGTAAAAAAATAGAACCGACTCCAAAAAGTAACTACTATTTAAACAACTAAAAAAAAAATAATTGGTGTGAAATGAAACTGCAAATTGCGCCTAAATGTATAAAATAATTTCCTTCGCCAAGCAACCTATAACACTACAATTAATTATAACTTTTGAAGTCGGCGCAAAATTAAATAAAATTTAATTAGTTTTTAAAGGTTTGATTTTAGATCAGCAGCAAAAAATGCTGTTTTCTCGAATGATCCATTTTCATGTTTCCTTTATTATTTTATCACTGTATACAATTGGTCCATTAGTAGCATCTACATAGAACAGTGAACATTCTTCCCTATGCGGTATTTCTGTTTCTACGAAGTTAGAGTTTCCTTTGCAAATTTGGTATAACTTTGATAACTATCATTCTTGGTGGCTTTCGGATTTGGCGATCAAAACGTAATGCAAAAATATACACGCAAGATGTATATTTTCATAATATATATTGTACGAAGTATTGTTTCATATTCTTGATTACTCTCTTAATATACCTTATCAAAATTATCATTGATATCCTAAACAAATTAAATATGTTTGCCAGATAATTTTGCGATTTTTCTTTCCAGCATCTTCGCCAACTTTTGCTGCTTACGTGTTATATATCTTATTTGTTTTCTTGAATCAAAGCAGTTTTCGGCTGCGTTTTGCAGGTGACAATGTGAGATGTGTATTTTGAATACGATTTGGTTTTTGAATTAAATAAAGGTATCAATTTTTATTTAATTTTGCGCCGACTTCAAAAGTTATAATAAATTGTAGTGTTATAGGTTGCTTGGCGAAGGAAATTATTTTGTACATTTAGGCGCAATTTGCAGTTTCATTTCACACCAATTATTATTATTATTATTATTTTTTTTTTTTTAGTTGTTTAAATAGTAGTTACTTTTTGGAGTCGGTTCTATTTTTTTACAAAAAAGATTTTATTTTTCTCTTTTCAGTGAAAACTTATTTATATAGCAGAACATCAGAAGACGTTCGACGGCAGTTTCACAAATCACAACTTCCAAGAAAAGTGACATAACTCAAAAAATGCTCTATGTCACTGAAAAATACATGAAATGCACCCAACGTGAACAAAAAAGTTACATCTCCATCTAGAAAGTTATCCACTCGAGACAAAGTTGTGCCAGTTTTATTCAAGTCAAATTATTTTTAAGTCTATTTTTCTCAAATGCTGCATTTTTAAGTTGTGTCACTTTTCTTGCTTTTATCGGATATGAGCAAAAAAACTATCTATTGAATGAACATACGTTAAATTAAAAAGTCTTTAGAAATGTAAAGAACGGATACACTGTATTCGTAACCAAAAATTCTGTTAGGCATATATATTGAACTTTACAGTGAATACGTGGTACTCGCTGCGCTGAAAATTGCGCAGCGTAAAGTTTAAACAAAAAGTAAAATATGCATTGCAGCTGACGGACAGAAGTTTCAACATAGGTACTTACATACTGCTTTTACCAGTGTAGCTGCATGCGTTCAGCAGTTAGAGTGAGAACAGACTTTTCGGAGTATTCTGTAATTTGTTTATATCTTGATGAAATCACAATGAAACCTTTTTCAAGCCAAGATCATTACGACAACAAAAAAAGTATTAAAGTTAAATAATCTCTTACGAAGTTATAAGCTAACAAATTTCAACAACAACAAGGAGAAACATGGTTTGTATTGAGAACCTCTTCCTTTATGAAGTCGGTTTAAAACGTCTATGCGTTAATCGATGTGACCGCTTACAATAACCATACTTTGAATTTTACATAGCATAAATGTCACCCGCTACGCTGCAACATATGCAATGTCGTTCAAGTGTGCACAAAATAGGAAATTGTGAACAAACAAATGTACGTTTTAAGCGTTCTGTTTTTAGCATTAATGTCTAAACTACCTTTTCGTACTAAATCGATGATGGTCTGCAATTTTATAATTCACTTTTTTCCCCTGTCTTGAACCGTTTCCGAGATAGGAAAGCTAAATCCACTGTTTTTCAACAGGTGGCACTGTAGGCGGTTGAATCGCGTAGCACATGTCCACTTTACTATACCTACATAACACTTTTATGATTATACTTGCAGCTGTTCAGCAGTTAAAAGAGTCGGGACTGACATTTTTGGGCAACCTGTATTTTCTTTTGGTCGTAAAGATATTACAATGGGACCTATTACAGACCAAGACTTTTCCAATAGAACAAAAAGTATCAAAATCGGATCATCCGTTCAGAAGTTATAAGCTAACAAACAAAAACAAAAACAAAAGAACATACGCTTTCAACTTTTTGAAGTCGGTTAATTAGAGCCTCTCTTGCGAAGTTATAAGCACCAACAACAACACATAGCTCGAATTAAGAACACCCTCAACAGTCTCCTTTCTGAAGTTGGTTGAAAACGACTTTGCGCTAATCGATATGACCACTTACAGTAACAGTACTTTGAACAACTGAGTATACGTGTTATCCGCTACGCTGCAAAGTGTGCAACGTAGTTCAAGTGTGCACAGTGTAGGAAATTGCGAACAAACAACTGCACGTTTTAATCGTTCTATTTTTAGCAATAATGTCTAAAAACTGTCTTTTCGTAGTAAATCGATGATGCTCTACAACTTCCTAATTAACTTCTCTCCCATCATTAACCGTTTTTGAGATAGAAGCCCTAATTCCGCTGTTTTTCACCAGATGGCGCTTTATTTTCTTTAGCTTGTAAATATATTACAATGGGACCTACTTCAGACCAAAATCTTTACAACAAAACAAAAAGTATCAAGTAACCGTATTTTGAACTATATAGCGTATGTCTCATCAGCTACGCTACAACGTGTGCAATGTAGCTCAAGTGTGCATAGTGTAAGAAATTGCGAACAAACAGATGCACGTTCTTAGCATTGTATTTTTAGCATCAATGTCTAAACTATGTTTTGGTACTAAATCGATGATGCTCTGCAATTTTATAATTCACTTTTCCCCCCTTGCTTGAACCGTTTCCGAGATAGGAACGCTAGCATGAATGTCTAAACTATCTTTTTCTACTAAATCGGTGATACTTTTCAACTTTGTAATTAACTTTTTTCTCTAGAACCGTTTTCGAGATAGGAACACTATCTCCGCTATTTTCCACCAGGTGACGCTGCAAGCGGTTTAACATTGTACTGAATGGCCACTTTGCTATACTTACATACCATTTTTATTACTCTAGCTGCAGCCGTTTAGCAGTTAAAAGATTTGGGACTGATTTTTTTGGGCACCCTGTATTTTTTTTTAATCGTAAAGATATTACAATGGGACCTATTTCAGACCAAGACCTTTTCAACAAAACAAAAAGTATCAAAATCGGAGCATCCGCTCAGAAGTTATGAGCTAACAAACATAAAAAAAAAAAAACATACGGGTTGAATTGAGAACCTTCCTTCTTTTTTTGAAGTCGGTTAAAAATTGGTTTTACTTTCGTTTCAACACTCCAAAAAGCAAAAAAAATCAGCCAAAATTTTATGAAATATATATTTTAGATGTAGACTAGTTTATAAATTCATTTTACAAATAAATAAATAAATAAATAAATAAAACAAAGAGAGAAAGAAAGAAAGAAGCTTAATGTACGGATATATACGTCGGCGGTGACACGTTGAAGCAGAACTAACTATATTTTACGTGGACGAAGCTAGTAATAGCAGTTTTTAATTGGTTGAACTCTATCGATCATTTTATCATAGATATACTCAGAATTGTCATAAGCTGTATGATGAAATAAATTACTTTAAACAGATTTAGAGTACATTATTTTTTTCTAAGAATAATGTACTTTAAATTTATATTAATTATCCTTTTAATTTCTTTCTTTAAACTCCTAAAATTACTAGGAATGATGAATATCCTGTTCTTAGTCAGTGTAAGAACATGATTCGATAAGGATTTATTTAACAAAACCGTATGAAGTGTACTTTTCTTACATAGGAGTTTTTGCTAGCGTTCGGACACTTTTGTTACCGACTGTACCATTGATTACTCTTGTATTCAAAGCCATAATATCACAAACGAAAACCTGCACTTATTCGAATCGTGATCATTGTAAGCTGATTATGCCTGACCTTTCCCAAATAATTTGTTCAATTTTGATGCAAAAACAATTTTTTCTTCCAGTGCTTCCAAAAGAAATCACTGTAGAAAGATGTTCTTCTTTCATACTTCAAAAGTTAAGGTCTGTTAAAAATTTTCCTTGCAATTAAAAAAATAATGACTTCTGGCTCGTTATCATTTGTCTATTCACAAATGACGAAACTTGAGCATTCAATTTTCTTCAATTTCACTCCGCGAATATTACAAAATAATACTTCGTAGATACGGCATTTTAACGGAAGTTTGGATCCTAATATTTGATGGCTCATATCCCCTACTAAAAACACCTCTCTCTTTAATTCCACGGCCAATATACCAGTTACGAACTACAGTATCTTACTGACACAACAAACAAACGACATCAAAAAGAAAGACATGTTATAACAGAAAACAATACAATTCTTAACATGGAATAAGTAAATGATACACTTGATTCACACTTGTACCGCACGACGAAACAAGCATATTGCATATAACCCTGCGTCAGCAGTGAGTCGCGTAACGACAGTCAGGGAGAAGACACTTTTATTTTTTTCTAACTTGGAAATGTATTGTGGAAATGTATTGTGAAAATATTTTTAATTTTTCATAAATGTATGTATGTATATATATATATTGCCATTTACTCCGCAATAGAAGATATTTCGATTCAACTGGGCACGGGT
Source organism: Salticus scenicus (assembly GCA_963930645.1). Classification (NCBI taxonomy): domain Eukaryota; kingdom Metazoa; phylum Arthropoda; class Arachnida; order Araneae; family Salticidae; genus Salticus; species Salticus scenicus. The sequence goes on along the minus strand of OZ005652.1, from coordinate 60,124,579 downwards.
TAATACAGTCTAAATAATTTGAAACTTCGTTTATGCGTGTTTTAACATAAAACGAAAAAAAAAAAAAAAAAAAAAAATTAGAAGGTATTCCTTAGAAAAAAAAAATCAATCAAAAAATAAAGGACAACCTAATGTAAATACAGTCGGTAACAAAAGTCTCCGAACACTAGTAAAAATTCCTATATAAAAAAAGTACGCTTAATACAGTTTTGCTAAATAAATCCTTGTCGAATACTGTTCTTAGTCAGTCTAAAAACAGGATTCCACATGGATTTATTTAACAAAACTGTATTAAGTGTATTTTTTTTATATAGGAATTTTTGCTAGTGTTCGGAGACTTTTTTTACCGACTGTACATACAGCGACTTTTATTTTTATAAAGATTATTCTAAATTGTCTGCGTCACAAATCACCAGTCTACTATGGGATAATCTTTTTTAACTTAAAACATAGTTTTAATAGAAAGAAAAGTCATTCATCATCCCTTATATAAATGAAAAAAAAAAAAAAAAAACAGGAAAAAGATGATATTTACAAATTACGTTTTTTATTTATTTATGTTATTTTATTTAATTGTGTTTTAACTTTTCATAATTTATAAATTTAAAATTTTATATGAAATTTAAATTTCGATTATAATTTCTAGTTACATTTTATGATAAAAATAATGTTTCACAAATAGAGACTTTCATTCATCCTTTTTCTTCTTTTTTTAAGTTTTTTCTTTCCAAAAGCAATTTTTATGAAAAAATTATTTTTATTTAAATAAACTGCTTGATTTATTAAGGCACAAAGTTAAAATTAATAATAATAAATCTATTCGAAAACATTTTTATTTGGCATTGTGCATTCCTAAAGAAAAAGATTTAGTTGAATAGCTTTCTGTGCTAAACTCTGAAACATAAGGCTACAAATTTAGAAAAATTACATTTGGGGTTATCAAGAAATGAAATATAGCACGAAATTTAAAGAGATGGTTAATGTAGCTCGACACATCATTATTCTGTTTGAGAAATGACAGAACATTTACTGTTTATGGCTAAAGAATTTTTTTCAAGCGCATTATTTAAAAAGGGAACATTCCTCGAAAAAAATTCTTTTTTATAAATTGTCCGTGTTAACTACGTCATTTATTTTTTAAATTTTATCAAGCAGTTTTATTTTTTGTGCGAAATAATTTTATGTGTATAAATGGCGATACGTTTAGTATGAATACAAAACATTAAAGAATCAAAATAAAAGTTATAAATCTCTTACTATAATAAATAGAATTATACGTAAATTCAACGAAAATGTTAAAAAAAAAACTGTGAAGAAAAATCATAAAACTCTATAAGTAAAAATCTCGAAAAGTTTGTATTTTGTTATGCTGTTGTATTGTTTCATTCCTCTGCTTCCATGTGAAAGACTCCACTCGACTTTCCGAACATTGAGTAAGTAACAGTTTTGTAGATAAAGTAAAGAAAGAGGAGTTGTTAAACAAACGAAAGAGAGAAAACCATAATAGAGTGTTTGAGTATTTTTCTCCATATAATACACAATGTTTTATTTAACGCTACTGAAATTTGAGCCCATGATCATAATGATAAAGAATTTTTCGTTGTGTCCCTGTAAAAAACCTATAAATGCTAGATTCACCAAAATGCTTATATTTAGTGCAACAGTGATTTATAATATTCATATAAATTTTCAGCTCAATTGAATAAGGCGTTTAGACGCTATTACACTTTTAAAAATTTGGCCCCATAGGCCATAATGATAAAGAATTTTTCCTGGTGTCCCTGTAGAAAAACTATAAATGCTTGATTCACCAAAATATATAGAGCTCGTACTATGGTGACTTACAATATACGTACCAGCTTTTAGCTTATTCGAATAAAGCGTTTAAACGCTAGCGTGTTCCCTCACAGACATACACACATACATGCACACATGCACACACATACATACATACATCATCGTAAAAATAGTAGAAACGGACTCAGGGGAGCTCGAAAACGTATAGAAACATCAAAATCTCGAATTCGAATTTTTGACATGATTACAATACTTTCCTCACTATGGTATTTGGAAAGTAATAATTAAATGAATTACGAAGAAAAATTATAAAACTTAAATTTCATGAATAAAGATCACGAAAAATTATTATATTATTGTGTTGTTTCATTTCTCCATTTCCTTGTTAACAAAAAAAAAAAAAAAAAAAAAAAAAGAAGAAGAAGAAGAAAGATCTGTAAAGAAAAATCATAAAACTTAATTTTCTTGAGTAAAAATCGCGAAACGTTTGTATTTTGTTATGCTAGTTTCATTTCTCTGCGTTTCTGTAAAAAAAACAAAAACAAAAAACAAAAACAAAAAAAACATGGCGAAACTTACTTTGTTCCTCGTACGTATTTTCAAATTTAATTAACATTGATTAGTACAGTGTAGTAATATTGTAATTTTACAAACAGAAATCCTCATTTCTCTTTCATTTACAATACTAATCAATGTTTGAATAATCTTTGATGTCAGCATTGCATTATAATTGAGATATAATAATGTGGAAAAGATTTGAATGCGCTTTTAGAAATAGGGCTTCAAAATCATTGCGAAAATAATACATTGGTGCATTTAAATAAGTGAAAGCTTCCTCATACTATTTCGAAGTTATTTCTGCTATAGAGCGATTATGATTTGGAAATAATTTTGTTTAAACGGATTATTAACTAATCGGGTTAAACACAATTGTATTTAGTATACAGTAGTGTATTATCATCAAACATTGAAATGGCTTACAAATGAATAAAGGTTTAAATTTTCCAAACTATGATATAAAATTATAGTCTTAATAAAATTAAATCCATATAAAATATAAAATAACTTGTAATGTTCAATGCAGATATCGTAAATAAAGTTATTACACTGAGAAAAAAAATATACCGCTTTCATCTAAAACAAATAGAACGTCCTATTCTAAATCCCTAAACTAGAAATATCGATTTCCGAGCTATGAGTATGAGGTACGCCAATACACTGAAAAAAAAAAAAAAATCTGTAACTGACAACTAGAATCTAAATTGTGGCTCTAGAAAAAATTATTCCATGTCATCCTTATAAATTTCTTTTAAATTTTTTTCTAGCCCCTTCGAAAGCGAATTATACAGACTATTAGAATTCTTAAGCGTTTGCCTATACTATCGAGGGCAAACCTATTTGAAAATATCTCCAAATATATCTGAATACAAGAGGCGGGTTTCAGCAGCTATAATCTTGGTTTATGACCCAATTCTAGAAAATCAAACGAGAATTTCTCGTAATACAACAGATTCAGAATATTCAGAATATTCAGAATATTGTTTAACCACCTAGAAATGTGTAGACTAGAAATTCTCGACCATTTCATCTACTCAGTTTATTGGCGTGCCTTATGCGCATAGCTCGGAAATCTACAGAGTGAGTTTGACATAATCTGCCAAACTAAGAGAGGTGATAGAACAGCCCATGGGGAGCATAAAACACCATAGAAACCCTGTCCTATCTCTAAACATTTTCGAGTTATGGTAGATAGAAGAAAAATCTGTTTTTTTCCGTCCCGTCTGAAAAAAAACAAAAACAAATTTGTGACCTTTCTGACTTACACGCACAATAAGCACATATTTGGAAAGAGCAGAAAAAATCCTATCGGGTGACACCATTTATATCAGGATACCTTAATTTGACGGCGAGCTACAAGCGTTAAAACATTGGCGAAGTCTAATATCGAGTAGTCGCCAAATTCTTTAACCGGCAATTCTGCAAACACCGTTCAAGCTACAATCGGTCAAATTTACCAAACACTTCTCCATTCCACAAGCTTTAGAATGAGCTCACAATAAACCATATCGGTGTTAGAGTTCAGGAGAAATTTAGCCTTTTGTTTTAAAAACATTCATCACTGAACTCGACATTCGTCGAGAAGGAGACTCACGGAGTGCCATGGTCGTTCCTGATTTCATGTCCGTCTTCAGCCCGCTGTTTGATCTTTTTTGTCAGATGCAAAAAAGAAAGTTTTAAAAGCAAACAAGAAAAGTAGCAGTTGTATTAAGTTTACAAACACAATGGAATGGAAACAAAAGAAGTATGACGTTTCTCACGTCTTTCACAAAGGAATATGCAAAAAAAAAAAAAAAAAAAAAAGACGTATCTCACGTTTATGATTAAAGCACATACGCATTCGAAAGGATGTGTAAAATTTAAAATTTGTGCTGAAATTGACCAATTTCAGCAGCAGCAAAATATGCCGCTGCTGAAATTGGTCATCCCCACACCTGATACATGCCCTTGCCCGCTTACGAACGGAAACCACAGTAGCGCTTAGCGAAAGCTCATCCCTCAGTTTTATTATTGCATCATCGAGCCGGCTTCTTAAATCCTGCAAACTGGCAACTTCTGTGCGGTAAACTTTTGCTTCAGGAAACCCCAAATATAGAAGACCAATGGAGTGAGATCTGCCGATCTAGGTGGCCAAGAAATTGGTCCATTACGACCAATCTATCGCGGATACTGCTGAGTCAAGAAGTCCCGAACGGCATTTGAAGCATGTCAGGGGCCCCATCGTGTTGGAAAATGATTTTCGCTCGTTGGGGTGCAGGAAAGACTTCAAGTAATCCTGGAAGATGATGTTCCAGAAGCTCCAAATATGTATTGCTTGTCAGATGACCTTGGAACACATGTGCACCTATCAAGCGATCGCCAACCACTCCAAGCCAAACATTTAATCTGAATTGCGTCTGGAACGATGAGTTTTGTGTTACAAATGGATTTTGTTGAGGGTAATGATGCCAGTTATGTAAATTTAACATGCCATCCCGAGTGAAAAGTGACTCATCTGTCCACAGTATCGTTCTAAGTATATGGTGTTAATCAATATCTCGCTCCAAAAGCCAGTGGCAGAATGTTACCCGCGTTTGGAAATCTGAGCGGCGTAATTCTTGTACCGGTGTGAAGTGGTATGGATGATACCGGTTTTTGCACAAAACATTCATCACTTTATTTTGGGAGATTCCACCTTCTTTTGCAAGTATGCGTGAACTCATATTTGGATTTTCCTCCACTCGGTCGAGCACGGACTCCTCAGCGGTGGCAGAGCGGCGACCATGGCCTCCTTTCGTACACCCTACCGAAAGACCCACTCTCCCTAATCCTTCGATGATTTGCGGCAAATACAGAACGGTTGGGCTCACGACGATGTGGATAACGTAGACAGTACTCTTCTTCGGCTCTCCGAGAGTTACCATCTCAAAATCCATACACAAAATGCATATTCGCGTGCTCTTCATTTGTAAAACTAGGCATATCTGTTTACAGGTTGGAAAGTATGACAATTTGATTCCTGTGATGACTTCAATTGAAAATGAAAGTCAGAAGGGTAAACAAAAAGGGATAAAATTTCAATATTAATTTACAAAAGTAGAAGAAAAAAATGCAACGGAATAAGAACCAACTTGGTTAATTCGTACCAATGTACGAAAACATATTAAGTATTAACTAAGAGAGAGCAAGTAGATGTGACAGCAGCGTGAAAAGAATCGGCCGAGCTCAGGCAGAGTCTAGAAAATGCTAAAGCAAAAAGCACATAAAACATAAAAAAAGCTGATGAGCTAATGAGCTGTTACAGATTGGCTCGCCTTTTGTACCCGCGAGTGGGATGCGCGTGCAGGAAGGTTGGAATATATCTGTGTATCACTAAGAGTCCATATGCAGATAGTCACGAATTTGCATACGTTTCATTTACTTACCATCGTTTCGTTTGCCGAATTTTAACGAACGCCGTTTTCAGTGATGTATTGCAAACAAGAGGCTAAATTTCTCCTGAACTGGAACACCGATATGGTTTATTGTGGGTTCATTCTAAAGCATGTGGAATGGAGAAGTTTTTGGTAAATTTGACCGATTGTAGCTTGAACGGTGTTTGCAGAATTACCGGTTAAAGAATTTGGCGACAACTCAATTTTAAAATTCGCCAATGTTTTAGCGCTTGTAGCTCACCGTCAAATTAAGTTATCCTGATGTAAATGATGTCACCCGATAGGATTTTTTCTGCTCTTTCCAATTACGGGCTTATTTTGCATGTAAATCTTTCAGAAAACTCACAAATTTGGGTTTTTTCAGACGGGATAAAAAAAAAAAACAGATTTTTCTTCTATCTACCATAACTCGGAAACGGTTAGCGATAGGACAGGGTTTCTATGGTGTTTTATGCTCCCCATGGGCTGTTGTATCACATCCTTTCGTTTGGCAGATTATGTCAAACTCACCCTGTATATTTATAGTTTAAGGATTTAGAAAATTACCATTTGTTCCTTGTAGATGAAGGCGGTATATTTTTTTCCTCAGTGTATAATACTTGTTTGTTTGTTAAATAATGCTTTTTATTTGTAGATAGGCATTTTTATTTAGATGTAAATATAATTTAATACAACGTATTCATATAAGTTTTTTACACATTTGTATTACTTGATAAACTTTCAATTTAGAGAACTATAAAATACTTTTTCCATATTTTAAATGGATAATATTTACTGGTAGCAAAATATAACTATATAAAGTCTTATCAGTATTCAATTCTATTTGCTATTCATGTTCTAGACTGAGAAAAAATTCTGTAACTAACATCTAGAGACTAAATTGTGGCTATAATTAAAATTTACCGTAATTTAGTGTGTATAAGCCGCAGCTTATTTAAAAAAAAAAAAAAAAAAAAAAAAAAAACACCGCACAGGAAGTTAAGCCACGGATTATGCAACCATTGTTACGATGATGTGACAGGTAAATAAGGAAAAAAGATATCAGCCTTCTGGCACCTATGCAAGTTAATAAAAATAATTAATTATTAATTATAGATAAAAATAATAAATTATTTAAAAATAATTCTGCATAAAGAAAATAAAATCAAACTATACCAGTATGCAGATGTAATGCATCCGAGCATCTGGGCATATATACAAAGTCATAAAAATAATTTATTATAAATGAAAGTAAATTATTTTAAAACGCACTGTATAAAAAATAAATAAATAAACAAATAAAAATAAAACAAAGCCACTATGCAAATACGAAAAGGAATACAAAGGAACAAAATGGCGAATTCCAGACATATATGCAAATTAATCAAAATAAGAGATATTAGTTAATAAATAAGATATTATAAACATGAAAATTAGAGATTATAAGCGTGAATCAGTGCTAGAGAAAGTCGAAAACTAAACTTCCGTTTTCGGGGGAGATCGACTGTTCCAAGAAGTTTGGACGACGGAATTTGGGTTATCATTAGATAGCCCGCACAGATAGATAAGCTGCAGTCCCCAAAAAATCAATGTTTTTTAAAAGATAGCCCGCGGCTTATCGTCACTAAAATACGGCCTGTCCCAGTTCTCGAAAATCCAGCGAGAATTTCTCGTAATAGAAAGGACTCATGATATTTATAGTATTCATAATATTGTTTCATCATCTAGAAATGTATAGACTATAAATTCTTTATCATTTCGTCTATTCAATTTATTGAGTTATCTTATATGCATTGCTCGGAAATCTATATTTCTAATTTACGAATCCTGATAATGACTACTATCCGTCCTAAATGAAAATGGTGTATTTTTTTTTACTTTCTTCTATATTCAATAGAAGAAAGTATTGGATTCGTAAAAATTTTCGACCTCGAGTTTTTGATGGATTTACACGTTTTGAGAGCTGTAGAACACGATTTGACCATTTTTAGAAAATGTCTGTCTGTCTGTCTGTGTGTGTGTGACATAATTTTGTGGCAACTGTATCTCAGGAACTACTGCACAGAATTTCATACAAATTGGTATGTAGTTGCACCTTGACACAAATTAGTGCCTAAACTTTTGGTAAAAATTGTCTTACAGGTTGCGTTGCCATCCCGCTTTTTCTAAATTTTTAACATGGTGATATAGGACAAAATTTTGTATAAATGTGCATAAATAGAATTATTTTTTAGTAATCATTATGTAATTTACAAGAATTATTTATAATAGAGACATTCAACTGGGAAAATTTTTTTGTATGTGTAGGAGCCTCGTCAACACCCTGATGGGAAGTCCCCCTCGAGGGGAGTAAATTTTCAAGATGGGTATCTTTCGAAAGGTCTCGTCAATACCTTTAAAACGAATGGTTGAACTATAAATCTGTGATAATTTAAAACAAAGTTATCGATTTTTTTTACATTTTACGAAAAAAAAAAAAAAAAAAAAAAAAAAAAAAGAAAAAAAAATCGTATTTAAAAAAAAAAAAAAAAAAAAAAAATTAAACGAGATTTAAGCAAACTTGGTATTTAGTTGGCCCCTGACATAAACTGGGGTTGATTAGATTTGGGGATTAATCGCACAACAGGAGGCGCTGTGATCGTATTTTTTCTAAATTTTTAACATGGCATTATAGCACAAAATTTCGTATAAATATACACAATGAGAATTATTCTTAACCTGTGTTTCTAAAACTAATATGAATTATTGATAATAGTAGTAGTTAATTAGGAAAAAAATTTTGTGCATGTGGGGGCATCGCTTCCCCCCCTGGGGGTACTTCCCCCAGGACGGGGGTGGGGGTAAATTTTCAAGATGGGTATCTTTCGAAAGGTCTCGTCAATACCTTTAAAACGAATGGTTGAACTATAAATATGTGATAATTTAAAACAAAGTTATCGATTTTTTTACTTTTAACGAGAAAAAAAAACTTAGATTTTTTTTTTTTTTTTTTTTTTTTTTTTAAATATTGTTACTGAGTGAATTTGTCTAGGAAAATATTGAAGAAAGTCTTGTGGTGGCCACAACATACTAGTTTCTCAGTGATTTACTATTCGTTTAGCAAAATGTGTCCAGAAAAAGTTTCAGCATATCATGTTACACTTTAATAAAGGTATGGAAAAAAGGCAACAATGAATAAATGCATACTAAAAGTATAGTCTTAAGAATTTTAAGTGTAAATTTAAATTCTTATATATATATTTTTTTTTAACTCTAAATGATTCAAAAATACGTTAAATAATATTCATAAATATTCATAAATTTCACTTTACAATAACTACATTTCATATTTAATTTTTCTAATAAAATATAAATTAAGAAATTTTGGCTATGAGAATTATTTTAAATAATGTTACATCGATATAATTTAAACATTTTTCATGTGTGAAATTCGTATGCTTTATGGAAAATTCTTCTAAGAATATTAAATTTTTCTACCTTTTTTCAGGTAAAAATAATCCATTAGAAAAATGTCTTGCAATATTTATATATATATATATATATATTACGAATGAATATTACAGTTAAAGAAATATCAGGATGTGAAATGTAAGAGGAAACTCAAAATATTTTTATGTTTGAAACTTTACCATGAAGTATCATTTTTTAGTTTATAAAATCAAGGGGTATGCAAGATAAAAATATGATTTTTTTTTCTTTATAAAGCAAAACATAAATTATTGTTAACAAAAGGAAAACCCTTTTGTACGTGAAATAAAAGGTTATGTATGTGTAAAAATTCGAAACGTTTTTTCGTAAAAAATATTCATACTTTTCATTATTGAAATACATTTAAGCAGTAAATTTATTTTTATTTTATTTATTAATTGCCCTTCCATTAGACGCATAGATAGAGTAATGTTTTAGAAAGATATTTCGCATGCATTCTCTATAATCATTTATCTTTAATCTATTAAGGTAAATTTGATTTGCTAAATTACACTTATTACCACTTAACAAATTCAAACATGATTGAAGGAGGTTCAAGTAAGACACATTTGTGAGCTTATGAGGTTTATCGATTTGAAAGTTAATAGATCAAATACTCAATTCAAAATACGCAACATAAAATTATTTTTGAGTTTCTTAGTAACAATATGGCATATTCTAAATAACGATGTGGCATTATCTTAACAATAATACGATTACGTACTTTTTTTTTGTCCCCGGAAGTTTTTTTTTCCGGAAGCACCAGAAGTTTTTGACGCAAAAATTAAACCTTTTATATATGCGGCCAATAATTGACTTTACAAGCTCGTAATATGTAAGATATTACAATTTACAGTAATAAACAATATGCAGTATTTAATTATTTGCAGTTATTATTTAATTATTTAATTATTAATTATTTACAGTATTTAATTTAATTCACTTAACACGTTCGCTGCCGATCTCACGTGACTAATATTTGAAACGACGTTTTTTCCCTTTTAACCTGTCGATTATGTTTGGCGTATTTCACAAGAGCGCTACATCGCCAGATGTTACGGGCTTTGTGTTTGCCTTTGCTTGTTTGTGTAATGTGTTACATCAATACGCTGTATGACGTCAAACGTATGAAAATTCGTCTGCTCGGTAAAAGCAAACTCTGGAGCTAATAGCTAATGAGTAAAAAGTTAAATTTCCTTAGCAAATAGTTTCGTAAGTAGTAAGCAGATAAAATATTAAATCACTGACGTCATCACCTTGGTCGAGTATTGAGTATACGTGTTTTATTAGAGAGAAAGTATTCTATTTTGAAATATTCTTCCGGGAGGATCAAAATTTCGATGGCATGCTTCCGGACCACCTCTAGGGGTGATTTCAGACTGTCACCAATTACTATTGCGCAGCTCTAGTGTGACGTAAAATCTAACCAACCATCTATTTTGAAATATGAATATTTCTGATTGAATAGTGTTGGAATTTAAGGTTGGTTGAGTTTTACGTCGCGCTAATGCTGCACAATGGGCAATTGGCGACCGTCTGAGCTACCCCTCGATATGTTCTGGAAACATACCATCAAAATTTTTATCCTTCATGGAAGGGAAATTAGAATTTAAGGGGTACTTTTGAATTTTAGCAGATTCCTGCACTTTAAGATACGGTCATCTTCGTTTCTGTGGTTCAGTGCATGTGGGACCATTTTCCTGCCATCTGAATTTTTCCCATTGCATGAAGGCGATTAGAAATCGTTATTTGTGATACGCCTAATTGTGTAGTAACTTCATTTTTCGTTTTAGATGCATGTTTATCCACAAGTGTTTTGGAAATCATCATGGCTAACCTTCAGTGGAGCGCCGTTACGTTCTCGACAGCTAACACGAAAATCGCCATCTTTAAAGCGTCGAAACAAATACTCCCATGTGCTTTTTGATACGATATTCTTCTCCAAAACAGAGCAAATTGATTGACGTGCAAATTGTCTTGCTTGGGAATGCTAAAACCAAACAAGGATTGAGACAAATTATTAAATTTTATTGTGAAGAATCTATGCTGGGAATTGATGTATATTGCGAAAATTTAATAGAAGTTTGATAATTTATTTTTGTAATTTCTTATTTTGCAATTGTAATTACTATTGTTATTATTATTATTATTATTAGTATTTTACTTACGAGTTTTATGTTTTGAAAAAAAAAAAAAAAAAAAAAAAAATTATCAATTGAAGGCTTTGGTGTTTTGTTAATGGCTCTAAATTTATTTTTTATTTTTTTTGTTATAACTGTACTCCATCCATTTTGACATTTAATTTCTTAAATTTCTAAATTTAATTATTTTTTCTTGTTTTTGTTTGTTTATCCTCCTGTTGGGGGATTAGAAGGCGCGGCGTGGTGCCGCTCTCTGCGGCTGCGCCTGGGTTGTTTGCTGGCGGTGGGGACCTGCGAGTTGCTCCTGCATGTGTGGTGGGCTGTGCTTTTTACGTGGTTCCTTGGATGCTTCTGCGTGGCGGGAGTTGATGCAGCGGCTGGGATGTTTCCGCCTGTTGGGGCTCTTGTTGTGGGGTTACTGTCGAGACGACGAAATGGTTTGTTATCCCTGTACCTTCGGGCAGGACGAATTACAAATTTCTTACGCATGGAAACATGTTTTTTGCTCCCCTCCCAACTCACAAGGAGGGTATAGGACGGAATTTAAAAGAATTCATTTGTAGTGTGTGTGTTGAGTACGCATAACCAATCAAGTTTTCAAAAAAATCGTTTTCGTTGGGAACGTATAACCAGACCGCACAAGAAAAAAATAGCCTTTTTAAGATAGTTCGGAGCAGAGTTAGGCACGGAAAGATGTTTTTAGCCCCTCCATCCCGAAAGGGGATAGAGTGGAATTTTGCAATATACCTTTGTAGTGTGTGTGTTGAGTACGCATAACCAACCGACATATCAAAAAATCGCTTTCTTGAGATAATTTGGAGCAGAGTTACTCTTAAAAGCGTGTTTTTGCCCATCCCTGCCCTTAAAATGGCTGGCAAGGTGAAATTTCGTAAAATCCGTTTATAGTCCGTTTTGGGAACGCATACCAACCCACACATAAAAATTTATTTTACTGAGATAATTTGAGGCGAAGTTATGCTTCGAAACGTGCTTTTTCTCCCCCTTCCTTAAGGGGGGAAAGTGGGGAATTTCGCAAAATCCTGTTATAGTGGGTGTTGGATACCCATAAATAAGCCACACACTAAAATTTGTGGCCTCAGCTCCTATAGATTTCCCTGGACGAATTTTGCCCTCTTGACTGGTCACTATATTTAAAGGAAATTCTTTTCTATATTGCTTTATAGACAAAAAAAAAAAAAAAAAAAAAAAAAAAGCTAGTTTCGGGTCTCCTCTGCCTTCGGCAGCGGCTTGCTTACACGTATAATCTTGGGTGCGTATAACTATTGTCTGTGACAATGCCATACCATTAGGCTTCCATTTTTGAGTTTGTCAGTTAATAGTTTCGAAACAGGCTGTATCGAAAAAATTGAAGTAGCTCTTTTATATTTAAATTTGAATTACATATGAAAAATACGGTACGTACTGCGCATAATATTTACTTTCATGTTATTTGCTATATTTATTCGTTTTTTCTGCTAAACCGTAAAATGACGGCATTTTCACGTCAAATATAATATTACAATATACTATGAGCTCTTTGTCTATCTTATGAGACAACTAATTTTTTGTGGTTAGATATATTTCATAGTTAGTTAATAATGGTTGGTATATAGAAAAATAAATAAATAAATAAATACATAATCTGTTCATGATACAAACTTATTATAGCTCCCCTTGGAAACTTTTGAAATTTCTCGCCATTTTAAACCAAATTACATAACTTATGAGTTTATTGTTCCTGTTTCTTTTCTTTTCTTTTCAATATTTTATCATTTATATATTTATATCTTTTTATGGGCTACTTGGCTTAAAGTGGCTCTCGCAAAAATAGAGTCCATGGCAAAAAATTTTCTATCTACTTCAGAATCAAAAATTATAAAATTTACCCAAGATTACCAATAAGTAAATCTTTTTAATATGATGCTGTATTAGCTTGCATGCCACGTGTAGTATCCATGCAAAAAAAAAAAAAAAGAAAGAAAAAGAAAAGAGCTATTAAAAAGAAATTAAAAATTGAGGTATGTTAAAAAAAGGTTATAAAACAAAATTTGTAGAAATATGCTGGATTATTATTATTATTATTATTTAATTTTGACAATGACGTCATTTTGTCAAATGTATGAGTGTATTTAATATTTTATATTTATTTTTTATTATTCGCGTGAAAATATATTTTATTATACGTCGAAAAAAGAATTATTTCATAAACATTTTTAGCAACAATTAAAAATTTATATAGCTATATCTATATAGAAGATATCAATATTTTATAGAAAATATGATATAGATAACATTTTGCTTCCTCTTCCACCCTTTGAGGACTGAATTTCTAAAATTCCAAAAATTGATTTCCAAATATATACCCCGCGATAAAAGATAGGTACAAAGGGTTTTTTCTTTGATTTTTCATAAAATAAAATTATCTAAATTGTGCTTATCATTTATTATTATCAAAAAATAACACTATTCCGGGACTAATTTTTGTTTTAAGACTAATCTAGAAAAGTTTTAAGACTAAAATTTTTCTAATTTAAGACTACACTCCGCGACAAAAAGATAGGAACAAAGTTTTTTTTTTTTTTTTTTTTAAATTTTCATAAAATAACATTATCTAAATTGTGCTGATCATTTATTATCATAACAAAATATTATCATATCAAAAACATATTAAATATTTGAATCACATTCAAAATATTCATATTCAAAATAATCATATTCAAAAATTAAGAAAAAAAAACCCTTTTGTTCCTATATTTTGTCGCGGTGTATAATCTTAAATTAGAAAACTTTTAATCTTAAATTTTTTCTAAATTAGTCTTAAAACAAAAATAGTCCGGGAATAGTGTTATTTTATGATAATAATAAATGACAAGAACAATTTAGAAAATGTTATTTTACGAAAAATCAAAGAAAAAAACCATTTGTACCTACCTTTTTGTCGCGGGGTGTATGTGTTTGATATATTTCGAAGCAAAAATCTTACGTGTATTTTTTTTTTTTATTTGATATATGAAGTGTTTCGTGTAATCACGTTTTACCCCTTGTCCCCCCTTGGATGCCGAATTTCTAAAATTCCAGAAACTGGTTTTTAGATACTTATGCTAACTAGATTTTAAATCAATCTTTTACGGATATCAATTTTTTTTATCTTTGAGATATGAAGTTTTTTTTGTCAAATCACTTTTTGTGCATGGTGGAATAACATTTTGCCACGCACCTCCTCTTGTGAACTGAATTTCTAAAAATGCAGAAATTGGGTTTTAAGTATTTGTGTTAGCTATATTTTAAAGCAAAAATATTACAGATATCTGTTTTTTTCTTTCAGATATAAAGGTTTTTGTGAAATCACGTTCTGCCCTCCTTGCCCCCCTTGGGGAGCGAATTTTGCAAAATCCCTTCTTAGGGGGTGCTTTAACTATATGTTCTATAACAACAGTTTGGAATCAGTGGCCAGTTTTGCTGTGCGTTGATAAGTGAGTAAGTGAGTTAGTGAGTGAGTGGAAGTACTATATTATATATATATATATATATATAGATTCAGTCTATTTCACATAAAAAACTGATATTAGAAACTTTTATTAAAAATACAGTATAACCTCGCATTTATGTTCTAGGGATTTTCGCTTTCCCGAAATTTGCAATTTCTTTTTTAGACACATTCTATTTCTTAAGTTTACAAACAATTTAATCCTCACTTTTTCATTAATGAAATTTTTAATAGGTCGCCTTGAATATACACTTGAATATACAACAAATATAAAGCAAATACATATTATAATTTAATTTTAAAGCAATAATATAAAATAAAAACATTTGAGAGACAGATTATATCAAGCTAGAAGATAATATTCAATATCGTCAGCTCGAGAACAAATAAACAATGTATAAAGATTACAATCTGATGTTGATTTGCCGATCTGTACTCAAAGTGACATTGCGGAGTGTAGAAGCGTACCATTTTTTGATACAAGATTTTACTTTTTATTTTTAATTTCAATAAGCTATTGCGCCAGTTTTCTCTGAATAAATACGGTGAAAATGTCTATGAAAAATACCCATGTAGAATCAGAATGGTCGGCACCTACGACAGGGATTAACCGCGAATCATATGTATGTGCTAAATAATTCTAGTTGTTTTCTAACTCATTGGAAGTTAAAATAAATATGCATTCCGTAAAAAAAAATAAATAAAAATAAATAAATAAATAAATAAATAAATCTGGTGTGTAATAACCACACGACTTCCATTATCTACTACTATTCTACATATATTATACATACTTTTCGAAGTTAATGTGATCAGAAGATACAAAATTAACCTGATAAATTAGACACCTAATAATTTTCCTGTAAGAGGAAGCTCATTTATGTGTAACAACATAAAGAACGAAATTTATAAAACGAGTAAGGAGAAAAAAAGATAGAGCCGTTATTTGAAACAGCAATTTCTGAAATCTAGAACTGATTTACCTAATCAGGATGACTGTAAATTTTCCTGTAATAAATGTGAAAGAATATCTAAAAGGGTTTTATGTAGCAATTTTCAAGAAAATCGTCAGAACCGTTTTTGAGACACCGACTTTGAACAAAACTTATCATAACCAATTGTTAGCCACAGGGTTTAAACTGCCATTAGTTCTTTTAGCATTTTGCTAAAAGGTATCACATTTTGCTAAAACATGTCGGTCAGAATTTCGCTAAAAAGCTAAAACTGGATAACTGTATAAAATATCTCTATATAATAACTCAGATTTTTTTTTTTTTGTAATATTTGCAGGCAAAAACTACGAAAGGACTGAATTTTTTGGGAATCATTATTTGTAATTTGGATTTTTAATTTTCAATGATTGAATTTAAATGCAAAAATATTTAAAAGTATGTCAGAATTCAGAATTTGCTTCATAGAAGCATTCTTAGCACTAGTATTTCACGATTATCTACCACGACACTTTACTTAATTTTTAAATTGCTTTTTCATTTTACACATATGATATGAATATCTGTTTTTCTATTGTTAAAATCAAAACATAATTTCCCTGATTCATATTTTTAAAGTCACAAATATGGATGCTTGATTAAAATCATCAATGAACAAAAGGAATAGAAAACAAAACTGAGGATAACAAAGCTAAGTAAAAGAAATCAATGGTATCCAAAGAATTAATTAACTTTCGAAAAAGCTAAAATGGTGCTTGCCTATTTTTGCTAAAATGCTAAAGTAATTTTTTTGCCAGGTTAAACCCTGGTTAGCCAGAAAACAGCAATTGCATACGAAAGGATATCTAAAAGGGAAGGAATATGGCGAGTCAAAAATAATAATATGGCGAGAAATTTATGAAATGTACGAATTTTAATTTGGCGAGAAAAAAAAAAAAAAATCATTTAGTTATTTTTAAGAGAACGCACTTGCGAGATCTCAAATTGAGCTATTTATACAGGATACTTATACATTTTCCTGAACTGACCAACTATATTATACGAAAGATATACAGTAGAGTGTTTATATAGCAAAGTTGAAGAAAATCGGTTGGGTCGTTTTTGAGACAGGGACTTGCAGTCCCACTTCCGGTTTCCGATGCCCGACTTCTGGTTTTCCAGTTTTCAGAAAAAGAAAAAAATGAAAAAGAAATCATCTGTACACTTTACATATTCAAATTCTGAAGTTTCGTAGTTCTATCTTTATTAGTTTCAGAGATAGAATAATCAGAAATCCCCCCCCCCCCCCATACACATGTACACATATACTCACACTGACCAATTGCCGAAAACTCCTTTTTTTTAGGGGCGAAAGTTTTCCGTCTATTGACGGAACTCTTCCAACGGTGTTTTTTAGCAAAAATCACAATCCTATTCAATCGAAGTATATTAGTTTTAAAAGACACTCAGTATTTCTAAATAAAAATAGTGGTGCCGATAACGCTAACCACTTTGACCCCTGTTTTTTAGACATATGAGACTTTAAAACATGTAAATCCGGTGAAAATTCGATATAAAAGATTTTGGGGTGTAGGTAAGTTCCGGACCAAAAGGGGGAGTTGAGAAATTCCATGGTTAAATTCCGGACCGACATCTGGTCCGGAATTTACCTATGCTTTTTAGAAAGGATGGAAGAACTTTCTTTTTGATTCGTAAAATGCGAGGGATCAGTCACAAGTTTAAAAGGGGATTTTCGCTTTTTAAATGTTTTGTAGCGTAAGTTTGATACAGTATTGTATTGTTAGTTTAATACATGCTAATGCATAAAATAGTGGTGTTGTTTATAATGTAATCTATTTTACTTTCTCTTTAATTTCCGTATGAATGACCTTTCATCCATCAATGTGCAGATTATACTCAGATTTCATAGAACTCAATTGCAGCAGTAATAATAAAGTGTAAATACAATAAAATTTAAGCGTAACGCTCTTTATATATGATACATTAAAGATATATTATTTCTTATAAACACATGTATACGATCAACAATTAGAACACATAAATTTCCATTGATTTATTAACATTTTACTATGAAATAACAATACAGTTATAAAACAAGAATTTAAAATATACACTGCAAAATATTATTAAGAGAGCTATGCTTATATTGCAATTTATTTAAACATTGCCGCATTCTTATGCTTCTAATTCCAAAATCAACTCTAAAACAGAAATAACCGAACAAGATATAAAAGCATAAGTAATATAACAGAAAAATAATCCATCTGAATACACACAGATTAAAAGCTGTGCTCTTATTTACAGTGGAAAGTAACACACGAAATTCAAATAAATGAGAAAATTTTAAGCTAACATTCAGATAACACCACCTGTCGGCTGATATACATCAGTGTAAAACTGGTGCAGTTTTACGCTGTAGAATCTGAGATATAGCCTTTTCACAATCAAGACAAATTGCAACATAACAGCATTGCCCGTCGGTCTATGTACACTTAAGTTAAAACTAGTGCAGTTACACACAGTAGAAGCTAAAATACAGTCTTGAAATAAACCGAATAATTTCAATGTAGCAGCGCCACCTGTCGACTTATATATATACTCAAATTAAAACTTATGCACTTATACACTGCAGAATATGAGATATATCCTAATAGTAAACAGAGAAAATTGGATCCTAAGAGGGCCACCTACAGTACAATAAATGCTCAAGTTGAAGTGCTTGGTTGGTAAGATGTTGCCGTAAGCAGTGGAAACTCTGATTAGAAATAGGGTTGGTGGAGATAGGGCGCAATATATTTTTCGCTATCGATGGCAGTGGAGGGCCTTAAGTGGTTTGTAAGATTTCAATAATTCTTTTTTAGTTTTCATTTATAAAACAATTAAAAAAAAATCTGGTGTGAAACAATCACACGACTTCCACTACTCATTATTGCACGTATTATATGCATTTTTTGGAGATAATGTGCTTAGAAGGCGTAAAAAGGACCTAACGAAGTAGACTCCTAAAAATTTTCCGGTAAGAGAAACTTGATACACGTGTAAAGACTTATCAAAAAGAGTTTACATAGCGAGTTAAAAAATAAGCGTGTGTGTGTGTGGGGGGGGGGGGGAGGGAGGGGGGGAGGTAGTTATTTTGTAAAACACAAATTTCCGAGATCATAAACTGATCTACCCAATCGGGATGACTTTTAATTTTCCTGTAATAACCAAATAATATATGACAAAGGAGATCTAAAATGGATTTATGTAATAATTTTCAAGAAAATCGTTAGAGCCGTTTTTGCGATACCAACTTTTGCCAAAACTTGCAATACACAGTTATTGACAGAAAAACAATAATTACATACAAAAGAATATTTAAAAGGGAGTTAATATGGCATGTTTGAAAAAAAAAATCGTACAGTCGTTTTTAAAGATACGCACTTGCGAAACCTGAAATTGAGCTATTTATGCACGACGCCTATCCATTTTCCTAAATTAACCAACTATATAATTCGAGAGGACATCTAATAGAGTGCTTATACAGCAACTTTGAAGAAAATCGTTAGAGCCGTTTTTGAGAAACAAACTTACAGTCCTACCTACGGTTTCCTATGTTCCACTTCCGTATTTCCAATTTTTACCAAAAATTGGAAAAATCATTTGTACACCAGACTTGTCTCAATTCTGAAGTTTCGTAGCTTTATCTTTAATAGTTTCGGAGATATGATAGCTAGAAGATTCCCCACATACATACACACACTGACCAATTGCGAAAAACTAGTTTTTTGGACTCAGGAAACCCTAAAACATGAAAATACGGTGAAAACTTGATGTCATATTTTTGGAGCGAATACAGTACTTCCATTACCTAAGGTAGTCAGGTAACGGAATAAAAATAGTGATTTATTTTATTTATAAAAACACTACAGAACTGGAATTTAAAAGTAATAAGTACAAGTCTTTGAAACAACACCATATAATGTAAGAACTGATAACAATTATTTTAGATCGAAAGAATACACGACCCTTCATCAGGCGAAAAAAGTAGCCATGAACAAAGTAGGTGTTTGTGTAGTTTGTGCGTTATCGCTATGTTTGCAGAATGTGACTACTTTGTTCACCTGACGAAGAGTCGTATTTTCTTTCAACCAAAACATTTGTTGAGAGTTCTTGCACTTTATGGCGCTGTTTCAAAGTTTTGTACTTATAATTTATTTTATTTATTTATTTATTTATTACTTTCTCTTACCCATATAAATGGGTAATTTAATTCAAGCTTTTCTTTCTTTTTTTTTTTTTTTTTTTTTTTTTTTAACTATTTAAAATTTTAAGTATGTTCAGTTCAGACTAATATTAAACTAAAATATGTGTTAATTTTAAATATTTATTTGATGATTTACTCTTTAAAAATGTATTTTCTGTTGTTTTGGAAAATTATAATACTTAGTTTTAATTTTAATATACAACAGTAATTGGATAATCCCGCTAATATGGATTAGTAATTTTTGAAACTATAATTATGAACACAATACTAAGCAGTATAAATTGTTAAATCATTTATGACAGTCGTTACCGATTTAATTTTTATTGGTGAAACGCCCCTCAGTTTACAAGAGTAGAGTGGAAACGCATGTCCGGAACTTACCCATTGGGTTGATCGTGCGAAAAGTTACATAATTAGTCTGGTCCGGAATTTTCCTACTCCGAAGATTTTGATCGGATACAATACTTTCATTATTTATGGTAATTGGGTAAGGAAACAAAAAAAGCAATTTCTAATAGAAAAACAAAGCACAAAACAATTTTAAACGACTTCGTGCGGTAAAAAATGACATTCTAAGGTTTGCATTAGTTCAGTTTATGGTACATATGGTTTAATGTAATATTTGTATGCCTCTACATCATATATAATGCATTTCCATTTTTTTTCTTTTTTTAAACTTTTTTATGCTGCGCTGTAAATAGTCACTTCTAAACAGTCTTTTTCAAAATTAATTAGTTGTCCAAAATAAAGTACAAGACTTACTTCAGTAACAAATTTTGCTTAAAATCGGTGTAATTATTCATTACTTTCCTGCAATTTACGCTTTTTATGATACGTCTCTCAGAATGTGCAAAAACGGGATTGTACAATATTATTATGATACTTGAAAAAAAAATATTTTCATAATATATATATATATATATATGTATATATATATACACATTGAAAAAATAAATAAATATCGAATATAAATTTCTGGTGTTAGGTTTTTTTTTTTTTTTTTTTTTTTTCTTTTTCTTTCCCTTTCCTTTCCCTTTCTTTTTTTTTATGTTAAACTGTCAGAGTTTTCTAATAGACGTAATATTTTGCATTTCGAGAATGCAGTAACAAATCATTTCATTGAAAACATTCACTTGAAAGATTTCTTCTGCAAACATTACATATTACCGCAGAATAAATCTCAGTAGTTTTCAGTTTTCAGTTTTTTTTTTTTCATGGAAACATTGAGAAAATATTCTACGAGTATAAGAAATATATAAATTCAAAAATATCAGTATATGAAATATGACTGGAAATCCCAAGATTTTTCTTTTTTATAACTCTGTCATGGAGTCCAATTTTTTGCATTTTTGAATTCAAATGATAAATCACTGTAGAAACTTAAGTCTTTTGTTATTCTTTTGAAAACATATAATACAGAAATATAACTTTCTCAGTATTATGTATATTTTTCTATTATGACAGAGGGAGTAATAGTGGAGATAAGGAATCTTCACTTAAAATTGAAAATCAACCTATTTTTGCAAATGTCTGTTTTAACCTTTTATTTGCCAAAATTTTTAAATATATTTTTTACTTTCCGAACGCTGTAGTGAGGAATGTATTGTTATTATGTCAAAAATCCGAAATTGAGATTTTGCTGTTTCTACACGTTTTGAGGTCCCCTGAATTCATATTTACTATTTTTACGATGATGCATGTGTGTATGCATGTGAATGAACACGATAGCGTCAAAATGATTTGTTCAAATGAGCTGAAATTTGGTATGTATATTATAGGTCTGAATAGCACGAAACTTATTGATTTTGGCGAACCTAGCACTTATAGATTTTTTACAGAGGCACAAAGAAAAATTATTTATCATTATGGTCTAAGTGCCCAAATTTTGTAAAGCGCAATAGTGTCTAAATGCCTTATTCGTTTGAGAAAAAAAAAATATACACATATTACAAATCACCGTCACTCAAACTGTATCGATTTTGGTAAAAGTAGCATTTATAGTATTTTTACAGGACACAAAGAAAACTTCTTTGCCATTATGATCTACATGGGCCCAAATATTTTAAACTGCGATAGCGTCTAAACATTTTTTTTCAATTCTGTTGAAAATTTACACACGTGCTATAGGTCACTGGTGCAAGAAGTGCATAAATTCTGGTGAGTCTAGCAAGTACAATTTTTTTTACAGGGACACAACTAAAAAATCCTTATCATTACGGCCTACGGGCTGAAAATATCGGAAGTGCGATAGCGTCTAAATGCCTTATCAGAATGAGCTGAAAATTTATATACGTGTTAAAGGTCACTAATGTTCGAACTGTATAGCTCATGATGAATCTAGTACTTATAGTTTTTTTTTTTTTTTTTTTTTTTTTTTACAGGAACACAACAAAAAAGTCCTAATCATTATGGCCTCTGGGCTGAAATCATTAGTCTCTAAATGTCTTATCTGATTCAGTTGAAAATTTATATACGTATATAAATTTATATAAATAAATTTATATCACCGTTCCCTGAAGCATAAAGATTCTGGTGTTTCTACAACTTATAGGTTTCTGCAGGGACACAAAGAAAAATTCTTTACCATTATGTTCTATAGACCCAAATTATTTAAAATGAGATTGTGTCTAAACTTCTTATTTGAATAGATCTGAAAATTCATTCGCATGTTACAGGTCACAGTCACAATACAGATTTTGATGAATTTAATTCTTATAGTTTTTTTTTTTTTTTTTTTTTTTTTTTTTTTACAAAGACATAAAGTAAAATACTTTATTATGCAAAATTTCAAGAATTGAATCATACCATGCTAAATCGGTTGAAAAAACATCATTGGATTTGAAAATTGTTAATTATAATGTTTGATTAAACCAGGGATAGTTAACGTCTTTATACCTATCTCCAATGTTTATATGTTTTTAATAGTAAAACGTTCTATCCTCCTACTGGTTCCACAAAATCAGTGACGGTTAAGTAAGGAAGTACAGTCGGTAACAAAAGTGTCCGAACACTAGCAAAAATTCCTATGTGAGAAAAAGCATACTTCATTCGGTTTTGTTAAATAAATCCTTGTCGAATTCTGTTCTTAGTCAGTCTAAGAACATGATTCGACAAGATTTATTTAACAAAACCGTATGAAGTGTACTTTTTTTTACATAGTAATTTTTGCTAGTATTCGGACACTTTTGTTATCGACTGTAACTTTAATTTAAAAAATTTATAAAACTCACAGTAATATCAAGTTAAACTATATAATAGTAAAGCATTTTCACATTTCAATGTTTCTAAAAAACCAATAATAATAAAACAAAAATAAATAAATAAATAAATAAAAGAATTATTTCAGTATCGAAAAAAACTTTTCCCGCCAACAAAGACAGCAGAATTACCCACTAGTCAACAATAGAGAGAAAGTTTACTACTCCAAGTTTAAATAATAAACCGCTTGACATAACAATGTCGATTTGGTTGTACATATACAAATATTTGTCACAAGACAAAAAAGTATTCATAGATTTTAGAATACTTTTATGCGAATACATTTTCTATATTATTTATTTAACGTACAAATAATAATGCAAGTAAATAAGTAATATAAAAGGTTATAATTTAACAACTTAATGAAACAAACACACACATACAATGAAAGTAAATGTTTAACTAATAGTTAATTTATTTTTCTGTTACAGTTCAATCGCACCGTTGCTTTTTATAAAAATATGCTGCGATACAAATAAATCATTCACTGCTTTCAAAATTTCTTGTAAGTCAATGTTCCAGAGTAATTCATAAATCAATATCAATATTCAAACTATAAACTTCAGCAAATTTTATTTTTACTACAGTGAATATCTTTTACATGAAGATATACTTAATTTCAAGACTTCAGAGACGAATATTTTGTCAAAGAGAATATTTTCACACATAATTTTAAATTATTAAAAAAACCATTTTATCATATATGTATATGCGTACACGGTGAAAGTTCACACATTAAACTATGACATAACATAAAATACATGCGTATAAATGTAAGCGCATATATATATATATATATATACAGGGTGTTTCAGTGAACCGTTTCAGAACTTCTAAGAGGGGTAGGATACATCCTGACAACTCGAAATCATATAGAAATGTGGGGTCGGAAATGCTTTCCTGAAGCGGTGTTGTACACAGAAGCACCATAAAGAAAAGAGACCGTAAGTGAGAAATAGTTTTAATAATACATGAAAAGAAGCAAAAAGTACATGATTTAAAGTAAGTGTTCGAAGTTTCTTCCACGGGCTACAATGCACGCCTCACATTTTCGACGCATGGACATCCGAACATTCTGGAATATTCCAGGCCAACGCCTGGACAACGCCATCTACCGCGTCAGGAAAGCATTTCTGACTGCCCATTGGTATATGATTTTGGTTCGTCAGGATGTACCCTACACCTCTTAGAAGTTTTGGAACGGTTCACTGAAACACCCTGTATATATACATATATATATATATATATATATATATATTAAATTTAATAATAATTCTACGCATTTAATGTATTTCTGCTTTTGTAAAATTTGGTAATTTAACTAAAAAAATTGGGGGGGGGGGGGAGTTTGGCATATATATATGAATTCTAAATAAAAATAGCTAAAATATAAGTAAAATGTAAATATTCACTTATAAACATAATTTAACTTTCTTAAATAGAAAGAAAGAAAGAAAGAAAGAAACATTTATTCAGCGTTACATAAAGCTCCATCTAACCATTATATTATTTGGAAACAGCCAATTCCAGACCTGAACTTTAAATTAAATTAAGAATAAAAACATCTGGCTTTATTTTTAGAAATTCAATATCTTATTTAAAAGAAAACATTTCCTTTTGCGAATTGTATTTCTCAATTGCTTTTTCACTGAATTTGAAATATCATTCTGGTAGTTTTACGAGTTTAGAAATTGAATTACGTTTCTCTAAAGAGAAGAAAACAAAGTAAAATAAAAAAAATAAATTTACTTAAACAAAGCAATTGTTCTGTTCGATGAGTGTTCTACTGGTATATTTTACTCTGATGTAAATACTAATGATTTCAGACTCGGAATATTTGAACAAATTCAAAGAATATTTTTAATAAAGACGCCGATTAAAAATAGGATTTATGTATGCATATAACCTTACTCAAAACATTATTAAGTTTTGGAACATATGAAATATTTTGTAACAGTTCTTATACACATAATTAAAAAAAAAAAAAAAAAAAAAAAAAAAAAAAAAATTAGAGTTCTGGTTCTAAATAATCTTAAAAAAAAAAATAAATATATATATATATAAACAGAATAGTCATATGTGAGGAAAGTGTGTTAAGTAGTAACAGTTTATTTAATACAGATTATGTAAAAAGAAACTGAAATAAAAGTATGTTTCAACAACTATGATACATAGCTGAAAATATTTCTATTTTTTAAACTAGAATTATACACCCGTATTTTTAAAAATAAATCAGTCGCATCTATTTTCCGCGAATCAATAAAATTAAATAAACTGAAAATATTTATAAAAAAAATTTTGGTAGGAAGTCTCCGTTGAAAATAACGAAGACTTGGCACCTATAATAATATTATAAAAAAGCACCACAGAACTGGCGTTTAAAAGTAATAAGTATAAAACTTTGAATAAACACCATAAAGTGCAAGAACTCACAAAAATTGTTTGGGGTCGAAAGGAGACACGACCCTTCGTCAGGCGAACAAAGTAGGCACGATTGCTGCAAACAAAGAGGCAGCATTCGTGCCTACTTTGTTCGCCTGACGAAGGGTCGTGTCTTCTATCGACCCAAAGCAATTATTGCAAGTTCTTGTACTTTAAAATGTTTAATCAAAAATTTGTTTTATTACTATTTATGGTAATAGTTATGTGAAAAAAAAAATACATATATATATATATATATATATATATATATATAGTTACAGAAATTAACGAAACTTTATACTTCAGTTGGGGTGAAACTTGACTACATAATTATATCACCATATCAAAGTAGAACAAATAATAATGTAACGACTAAAGCACTTTGAAATTATTAATTAAATTACAATATGCTGAAAGAAAACTTCAAACGTAATCCCATGTTATATTAAGCAAAGTTTTATACCTATTCATCTAAATGGCAAGATATTGAAGTTGGGGTGGATGATTAGTCTAATTGATTACATTAGAGTGTTAGACCTGCTTGGTATGTCCTCAATGGGGGGGTCTCTTTTTAAGTAAACATTGCAAATAATGACACGATTATTGGAGGAAACCACGGAATGCTCAAGAAAACTAGAACGACAAACGCAATAGGACATTGTACAACGGGAGGAGGGATAAAAGGATGTATAAGGCAAAATCGTCGGATTTGTGAAAAAGATTCTGTTTCAAAACATGATGTTTACCCCATACAGCCCCTGATATCCATTAGACATCTAAATTTCATCCAATGATCCATAAAAGGAACAAAATATCTTAAGAATATCCATTGAAAGTCCTGGATATCCTGTACTAATTACATAGATATCGATTACATATTTAAATACAGAGGAAATTTAGACGTGCATTTTCGACGTCTAATAGATGTAACACGGTAGATCAAAACAAGATTTAGATATTTTCAATATTTATTAGATCTAGCAAGTCCAAATATTGCATATTTGGAGATTTATTGGGTATGTAACAGACATCTAATGGATGTAAAACAGAGTGACATTGGTCGTGTTAATAGATATCTGTAGGATATTCATAGAAGTTTAATGGATCATTCTAAAACTTTTATACGTGTTTATAGATGTCTTATGGATGTAAGTGGCTGTGTGGGACCAAATTTCATATAAAACGCAAGTTTGAAAAACAAGGTATGACTAAAAAACAATATATATATAAGCAAAATAACCAAGGATAGATGAAAATTAATCCCAAAACACATGAGGGCCTTCTTCAGGGGAGATCCCCCATGTAGGGAAGGAAATATGAAAAGTTTCTGACGAAACGTTGGCTATTTAGCCAAAAAAATACGTTTCTAGCCCCCCCCCCCCAGCTTCTCACAAATATAAGCAAGACCATACAGCAAACGAATTTAATTAATACAAAGCATGAATTCATAAATGAAACATATAAGCAAATACATCAGAATAAAGTACAAGAATATAAATATTAATAAAAATAAATACATACTGGACAAACTCGAATAGTCAAAGGAAAATTGAAGTCCCCACCCCCCCCCCCCCCCATCTTAAACATAGAGCCCGCTTTTTGTTCTAGTTATATATTAAAAATGCAAGTTTTATTCCATCTTATATTTAAAATTTATCTTATATATATATATATTTATATCAGGAAAAGCAGCAACATATTTGGCCATGGCTGCCGACAGTTATAATTTTTCGACACTGGTGTTTTTTTATGGAATTTTTCTCCTTATATATTTACAGAAAACTGCTACAAAGTCTTATAAATATATTCTTTCTAAATGATACGGGTGTCAAAAAATCGTAACGTTTAGCTGCTATAGCATTGGCTAGTACATGTTTTAATGAATAAGAATTTAATTTCATGTAAAATAATTTATGTATTTGCAAAAAAAAAAAAAAATTCTCGAAAAGAGGAAGTTTGTGACAAAGCCCATTATTTAACATTCATCATTTAACGAATTTTTAATATGTCCATGAATTTTCATCACTAACAGTGCACATGTAGATTAAAATGATCTTCTTAAGAATTTTTGGCGTAAATTTGAATTCTTACATTTAATTTTAATAAAATTAACTCTGCGTAATTTGTAATTATACATACGTACTTTTGCGTTTGTAAATAGCATTTGAAAATAATTTAAATAACCTTTTAAACTTATTTCACATATGATTTTAATTATGATACCAAATAAATAAAGAATCTTTGCCATTTATTTTTTTTTATTAAATATTCTATAAATAATATTGGTAGGTTAACCCTATAAAATTTATAAAATTTAAGCGAAAATTTTGAATTTTGTTACTATTCTTGATATAAAAATAATCCACTGGAAAAAATTGTCTTCCAAAACCTGGCTAAGTTATATTTGTACTGTATAACCTCAATGGATTTCGTTTTATTTTTGGCATGAAAACATAAAAAAAATCTTACGAATGTAGAGGTTTTCAAATAGAAAAATATGAGGATGTGAAATATAGCAGAATACTGATATTTTCTGTTTAAAATTTTACTACAAAGTAACATTTCTCAGTTTTTAAAATTCAAAAGAAATAAATGACAGAAATACGAATTTCTTTATCGAACATGAGGTAAAAGATAGAAAAATTCGGCGTTTTTTGTACGCAAATCAAAAGTTTAGATATTTAAAAAATCATTAAATTTTTTTTTTTTTTTTTTTAAATTATTATTATTTTGTTATTATTCCATCTGACGTAAGTAATAAAACTGTTTTTATTGCATTTATATTTTATCCTTAAACTAGGTAGGTGTATAATGGAAGGAATATACTGGAGTTATTTTACGTTAAAGAGACACAAAAATGACTAGGCTGATACAGAATGTAAAATTGTTTATAAAAATTGTACTTATTCACACATAACGAATTGAAATATCATTTTAATATAAACACTCATAAATTTTACATTTTACAGCAGCTTATATCTACGATATACACGCGTTCTTTAACGCTAGTAGAGAAGACTTCCTTAGTATAAAAGCTATATTTACTCAACTCTGTTATACAAAGGGTTGTTATAAAAAGGGCTGTTATACAAAGGGTTGTTAAGTTCCCTTATTCAGCCGGTTATATGGCTCCACACGAAACAAAAGTTCTCTAGTATGTAGTACAAGTGATGCGCTCAGCGAAAATCAAAAATAGACAAAAAAAAAAAAAAAAAAAAAAAGTTGCAATTTTCGTCAATAGGTGGCTCTGTTCCAATATCAGAGGTGACTTTCGAAGATTTTTTCTATCAATTTCGATCAATCCAGACGAAACAGACAAAATTTATTTTGTTTTTCACAAAAAATCTGCATAAGTCGCGTTAGATTTTGGCGAGCACCACCTATTTATGAAAATTGTGTCTGTCTATCTATCTATCTATCTATCTATATATATATTTTTTTTTCCGATTTTCGCAGAGAACAATACCATCTAATTATTTTCGTCAATACGTGGCTCTATGATCTGTAAAATCGAAAAATAAATAAATAAATAAATAAAATAAGTTACAATTTTCGTCAATGGGAGGCGCTAAGAGATATCTAAAGAGATTTTTGTAGATTTTTTTTTCGCTTGTAAAAATAAATAAATAAATAAATAAATAAATAAATAAAAATAAAATAAATAAATAAATAAAATAAAATAAAGAACAATTTATTTTGTGGATGTTAATTTTTGCTGATTTATTTTATCAATTTCGGTCAATCCAGACGAAACATACAAAATTTATTTATATATTTATATACAAAAGAATCTGCAAAAATCACCTTAGATATTGGCGCAGTGGCATCTATTGACGAAAATAATTAGGTGATGCTGTGCTCTGCGGAAATCTAAAAAATAAATAAAAAAAATTGAGTTAAAATTTTTTGTCAATAGGTGGCGCAGCGCTAATATCTAAGGCGATATTTTGCAGATATAAAAACAAAATACATTTTGTACGTTTCGTCTGGATTGATAAAAAAATGACTGAATCTGCAAAAATCGCCTTAAATATAAATTTTTTTTCCCTGTAGAGCACATCACTTGTACTACATACTTGTGAATTTTTGTTTTGTTTGCAGCCATAGACCGGTTCTGGAGCATTCTGAATAGGAAAACATTAATTATAACAAACCTGTAGTTTTATACAATCATAGTAAAATAACTTAAAAATAAGCATATTTACTTTTTCTTCTAAGGAGATTAATTAATTATGATATAAAATATCGTCTGTAACATGCTTACCAATTATCACGTTGTCTTATATCGTTGCTTTAAATATAAATTATACATTTTAATAAAATCACTAGACGCCTTTTTTTTTTTTTTTTTTTTTTTTTTGGGGGGGGGGGACAGAAATGAAATTAACTGTTTTCAATGTACATATTGTACTCTACAATATACATATTGTAGACTAAGTAGAAGATAAAAATATGGAAAATACACTAAATGATTGAATTGTTATTATTTGCTATTTAAAAACCAAAATACAACTAGTTGGCATAGGTGGACTCTGCTCAGTTCCCCACCATATTTATGTTCTCATAAATTTCTAGTGCGAGACATATTGTAATAATGTTAAAAAAAAAGGAATTTGACCAAAGCTTGATACAGTGACAGAAAGAAATCCCGCCAAATAGGCTATCCACCGTTCACTTCGATATATTTATCTTATTCTAATCTATTAATTTATTTTATCAGGGTCAATTCCGTTGTTTAGTTTTCATGCTACTATTTCCAATGCAATAATCCTCAAAATTCAGATTTATCTGAAAAATTTACAATTTCGCTATGTTGATAATATCGTAAATTACGAATAATTTACGAAATGTTCCTATTAGAATATTTGTATTCAATCATGTTCAAACAAATATCATAAATGTAATTTTGAAGTTGTCTAATGCATTTATGATCCTCAAAATGGAAGTTTATGCTCAATTTTGCCTAATTCTGACATGTTAAGTAAATCATAAATTCCAAATAACTTACGAATTTTTTAAATTGGAAAACTCATAGACTATTATATTCATGCCAGTATCCTAAATAATATTTCGAAAGTGGTTTGACATCTTTACAATGAAAATATTCCTCAAGATTGACGATTATGTGAAATTTTGCTCTATTCTGCCATGTTAAGAAATTCGTAAATTTCCAATAACTTGCGAAATTTTCAAGGTAGCATATTTATAGTTACTTATGTTCATTCCGGCATCAACACTGATATTTTAAAACTGGTCTGACATTTTTACAGTAAAAAGTTTCCATTTAATGCACGTTTAAGTGAATTTTTGTCCTATTCTCCCATGTTAAGAAAATCGTAAACTTCTAATAACTTACGAAGTTTTTAAATTCGAATGTTGCAAATGAATAAGGTTCTTGCCGGTGTCGAAACTAATATTTTAAAACTGATCTGGCCTCTCTGAGACAATTTTTTCTTGAGATATCGTGTACACAGACTAACAAACTAACGAACTAATGGACACCCTACAGACACCCTACAGACACACTAACAGACACCCTACAGACAGACACCATACAAATTTTGTCATTTTCGGATTCCTCACACCTGAAAACGTGTAAAAAAGTCAAAAAACAGAGGTCGAAAATTTTCACGATTACCTAAGTTCCCCATACCTATAGTATGATGGGGAACTAAATAATCTGGTATGTCTCTCACACAACTTTCTCTTACCCTGAAATTTAATACTATGAATGCAGGTTGGAGATTAAGAGGTAAGATAACGATGTTATGTAAGCCTATGTTAAACAATTCAAATTAAGCTTCGAGAGAGTTTTATATGATAATTAGTTCTGTGTGAGGGGGGCTACCGCCCCCCCCTCAACCCCCCGTTTCATTAATGCACCTACATTTATATAGAATATAATTCGATTATTAACAAATAATTCTGTTTTTAAAAAATAATTTATTAAAATTATTATTTATGAAAGAATTATGAATTATTTATTAATATTATTATTTCCATATTAGAGAAGTAGTATAACACCAAATATCCAAAAAAGACCATTTTGTTTTCAATATTTAAAAAAAAAAAAATACGATTTTTTTTGTAAAAGTTTTTTTCGTTAAAAGTAAAAAAAAATCGATAACTTTGTTTTAAATTATCGCAGATCGATGGTTCAACCCTTCGTTTTAAAGGTATTAGCGAGCTCTTTTGAAAGATACCCATCATGAAAATTTACTCCCCTCGAGGGGGGACTTCCCCCTCAGGGGGTGGGAGGCATGGCTCATAGTTGACTATCATAGTTGACTATCATAGTTGACTATCTCTATTACAAAAAATATATATTCGTTTCATTTAGTTTAGTGCAGTCTATAGACGTTACTTACCTGCAATTTCCCCCATAGACGTAATGTATTAGAATTCTCTTGATTGTCCCTGTACACGAACCATTTGCTTGATCTTAACGAAAAGCTTACTGTAGCATCCCTATATGGTACACATTTAGAATACCAAGTTTGAACTTTCTGCCATAATTTGTTTTTGACATATGCTGATTACAGACAGAGACAGACACACACACAGACACACAGACATACACACAGACCATTTGCTAAAAACACGATTTTCGTATTCAGGGCATCTCAGAACGTGTAAATATAACAATAACTCGCGTTCGAAAATATGACACAAAAACAATACTTTCTCTATCTTATTGGTATGTGAAAGTAAAAATATCCTTTTTTACGTCTTGTGTTAAATGTCAACCTTGTGATTTTAATATGAATAGTTCACAAATAATGCAAAACTTATCGGGTACGGTTTTAGAAGTTCTACACTGAAAACTTGCCATTTTGGACATGAAACTTTAACTATAAAACAGCACAGTCATACTTAACGAAGAATATCTGTTAACTAGAATACCAGAAAAAAAAAAAAAAAAAAAACAGATAAGGTACGAATACAGGGTTGCCAAACAGGGGTTGCCAGCAGAAAAGATGGCCAGGAGGTAGGTTTGGTAGCACGAAAGTTACCATGTGTGATACAGTTGGCAGCATAAGTATCTGAGCACTAGCAATAATCCCTGTCTAAAATAAGTACACTTAATACTGCTTTGTTAAATAAATCCTTGTCGAGTCATTGTCTTAGTCAGTCTAAGAACATGATTCGACAAGGATATATTTAACAAAATAGTATTAAATGTACTTTTTTGATATCGGAATTATTGGCTAGTGCTCGGATAATTTTGCTGTCGACTGTATTGTAAAAATCCTAATATATATATATATTTATATATATATAGTGAAATTTGCCATTTTCTGATACTTTAACAAAAAAATGGAACAAACGTAGTTGCCATGACTCTGAGTTGCCAGGACTCTGGGTTGCCAGCAGGAAGCGTTACCACCTGTGATACTGTGAAAACGATAAAAATTTGTGAATATTACCATTCTCTGACAGAAAAATGTGACGTGGTGGGACTTTTTTACTTGCAGATATTCATATAAAAATTGAAATTAATAATAAAAATAATAATTCGACCGTTGTTATCGAACCACTGTAGATCATTGTAACGTGCAAAAAAAAGTGATAGTTTTATTTCATTATGAGTTCTTCATTAAAACTCTTAACCAATTATAAAATACTTAAGATATGAATAATGAAACGTCTTCTAAACAAATATTTTAATAGGAAATTTCTGTTTCCCATTTCCTGTATAATCTTTAGAAATGAGTTCAATTCATTATAAAAAGTGTACTTTTACTTTAGAAATACTACTTTATTCTTGATAGATATGGTGAATGAAAAGCCTCGTTTGAGCATAGCTTAATCTTTAACGCACTTTTAAATATAACTTTTAGATATAAGTTTAATAGATTCGATAAATTTTATTCAATAAAATTCCTCATTGCACAATAAAATTTTAAAAATTATAACCTGATGGTATTGTTATATATATATATAAATTCTGAATAAATCAAGGAATTTTAAATAACTTGTAGTAATGAATAATTTTAAAGTATTGATAATTTAAAAATAAGAGAAAGTCAATCATTAAAATAAAATTTCTCTTTCAATAAAAATCATTCTTTGTTTATTTTTCTTTAAATAATATAAAGTACCTATTTAAATAAAAAAATATATATATTTGTAATCAAAAAATTAAAGTACTACAAAGTGTTAAATTGGATATCGGCCATTCCATGGGAAGCTAGACATAAATATAATATTTTCAAATGTGTTACATAACATCATATTATACAGCAATTTATAGCTAATTTTATGTAGAATGGGGTTTTAAAATAAAATATCCTTTGTTTTGGTAGCATAAATTCAGAAATTTGGCTTTTAAAATTGAAAAAAAAAAAAAAAATAGCCATAAAAATATTTTTTGCATTTACGTACTTTCTATTGGTGCTAATGGGTTAAAAAAAAAAAAAAAAAAAAACAGAAAAAGAGAAAAAAAAAATCATTTGGAAATCAATTGTAGTCATCGATAAAGTTACGTCTTCATCGTTTGAATGCAACAAAATATTTTATATTTTCACCAAATATGGAAAGTTTAAATAAAGTGTTCTGAATACTTTATCATTGCGTAATAAATCAGATTTTCATTGTTAATATTTAAACGTATAATTATTTAAAGAAAAACTGTATAATAACACATCCGACATAAAAATTTCTTCTTTTAATATTACTAACAAAAATTCATTTTCAAAACGGTATTATATTGTTTAAAAGAATCTGCGCTAACCTTGAAAAAACTAGTTGGCATAGGTGGACTCTGCTCAGTTCCCCATCATATTTATGTTCTCATAAATTTCTAGTGCGAGACATATTATAATCATGTTAAAAGAAATGAATTTGACCAAAGCTTGATACAGTGACAGAATGAAATACCCGCCTAATAGGCTATCCACCGTTCACTTAGATATATTTATCTTATTCTAATCTATTAATTTATTTTATCAGGGTCGATTCCGTTGTTTAGTTTTCATGCTACTATTTCCAATGCAATAATACTCAAAATTCATATTTATATGAAAAATTTACAATTTCGCTATGTTGATAAAATCGTAAATTACGAATGATTTACGAAATTTTCCTGTTAGAATATTTGCATTCAATCATGTTCAAACAAATATCATAAATGTAATTTTGAAGTTGTCTAATGTATTTACGATCCTCAAAATGGAAATTTATGCTCAATTTTGCCTTATTCTGACATGTTAAGTAAATCGTAAATTCCAAATAACTTACGAAATTTTTAAATTGGAAAAATCGTAGTCTATGATATTCATGCCAGTATCCTAAATAATATTTCGAAAGTGGTTTGACATCTTTACGATGAAAATATCCCTCAAGATTGACGTTTATGTGAAATTTTGCTCTATTCAGCCATGTTAAGAAATTCGTAAATTTCCAATAACTTACGAAATCTTTATATTGGAAAATTCATAGTCATTAATAATCATGCCAATGTCCTAAATAATATTTCAAAAGTAGTCTGACATCTTTACGATGAAAATGTCTCTAAAAATTGACGTTTATGTGAAATTTTGCCCTATACTGCCATGTTAAGAAATTCTTAAATTTACAATAACTTGCGAAATTTCCAAAGTAGCATATTTATAGTTACTTATGTTCATTCCGGCATCAAAACTGATATTTTAAAACTGGTCTGACATTTTTACAGTAAAAAGTTTCCATTAAACGCACGTTTAAGTGAATTTTTGTCCTATTCTCCCATGTTAAGAAAATCGTAAATTTCTAATAACTTAGGAAGTTTTTAAATTCGAATGTTGCAAATGAATAGGGTTCTTGCCAGTGTCGAAAGTAATATTTTAAAACTGGTCTGACCTCTCTGCGATCATTTTTTCGTGAGATATCGTGTTAACAGACTAACAAACTAACGGACTAACACACTAACGGACTGACATACTAACGGACAGACACACGGACACACTGACACACTAACAGACACCCTACAGACAGACACCATAGAAATTTTGTCATTTTCGTATTCCTCACACCTGAAAACGTGTAGAAAAGTCAAAAAACCGAGGTCGAAAATTTTCACGATTACCTAAGTTCCCCATACCTATAGGGGAACTAAAAAAGTCAAAGTAATTATAATAATAAAATTCACATGAATTTAACAATAAAAACAGCTGGAAAGAAAGAAAGAAAGAAAAATAAAAATATATTAGTGAAAATTTATGTACCAAACATATTACATTCGTCAAAAAATGAAAATAAATAAACAATATATAAACAAATATATAAATAAATAAAAATAAAATACGAGAATTTCTCTCAGTAGCATACTTTCTAAAAATATTATTTAATATTTAAGAGGTTGGAATAACAAAATCCTTTCTGGAAAACATTCACTTGAAAACATTTCCTTCTCTAAACTGCATATATTTTCGTAGAATAAATATCAGTGGTTTCCTTTTTTCTTCTTTTTTTTTTTTTTTTTTTTTTTTTTTTTCTAGGCCTGAAAACATTAAAAAAAATCTATGAGTATAAGAAATATCTTCATTCAAAAAAACCAGCATACGAAATATAACGGGAAATTCATAGATTTTTTTATCATAGAGTTCGATTTTTCATATTTTTAATTCAAATAAAAAATGACTGTAGAAATCGAAGTATTTTGTTATTTTTTTGTAGCATATAATATAGATATATAAACTCCCCAATGTGGTGTAATTTTTCGAACATACCCTATCGAATCGTCACAAAGATATGCTCTTCTTATTTAAAAATAAACAGTAACCGCGTAAGGGGATAATAGACATCGGAAAGCTTATTTTAAATGTATGTCTTAAATAAAAAAATTCTGGACAAGTATGCATTGAAACATAATATTATTAGCTGTGAAAATTAATTATCGAAAATTATCTTTAAAAAAAAATTAAACATAAAATTAAACATAAAATGCTCCCTGATAACCAGTTTGTAATTACTTTATTAGTTATTAGTTATTATGTTATTATATATTATTAGTTATTATTATTATTTATCTTAATAGCGAGTTTTCGGGTCAATAAACGTTTATTTGCAATATAGCCTATTAGAAACACAAATGACTTTTGGAAATTTCTTTATGTTGTGCTTTTTAAAACAGTAAACATGATTTATTATTGAATTTATTTATGTCTGAATTGCACATACTGTCGGCAACAAAAGTATCCGAGCACTAGCCAATAATTCCAGTATCAAAAAAGTACACTTAAAACTGTTTTGTTAAATAAATCCTTGTCGAATCGTGATCTCAGAAAGACTAAGAAAATGACTCGACAAAGATTTATTTAACAAAGTAGCATTAACTCTACATTTTTTAGATAGGGATTATTGCTAGTGCTCGGATACTTTTATTGCCGACTGTACTAAAGTTGTTTGATTTTGTCAGAGAGACTCAAAGTACATAGCATTTTTTAATTAGTCAAATCGATTTAAATTATTTACTCAAAAACACTAAGGATTAGCTTCCTGCACTTTACTTATGTATTAAAATAGAAAAGAACATACGCTTATCAAAACTTCTAAGTACTTATCTCAAAATGAGAGTACGCATGTTATTACACGTTTAAAGTATTCGAAACATCAATTATTATAATTTTGAAATATTCATGCAAAACATCTTAGATAATAAATGAAATCAATGGATTTATTGTTTAATACATTCATTCGAGATTTACGTTATTAAAGTACATATCTATCTGTACAAAATAACACAGCATTGAAAATAATGCAGGGAAATTAAATAGAGAACAAACGTGGGTATATATATATATATATTTATTTATTAGTGTAAAAAACAAAAGTAATGAAGACATAATTTGTACAACATAAAGTTCAACATTGCGTATACTCGATCGTTTCACAAATTGTAAATTTCAAAAGCTTCATCATTCCATTCTATAACTAGGTTAAAAGAACGGATTTGTTTTATTTGGAAATGGTTTATTGTATAATTTATTTAACGAATAAAGCACTTACAGGGATGAAACACGGTCACAGAACTCATACCGGTATTTGTTTAAGAAATTTATGTACATATCATGTCATTGATTTAAGAGTAGAGAATTTTGTTTTACTAATAGTGATATGAGTTCTGCGTCCGTGTTCCATCCCTGCACTTATAGATTAATAGGTTAATTATATAAATAACACAATCGTAACCTTTCTACCCTGTTGAAAAAATTTTACGTTTTACCTGTATGGGTCGAATCGACCCACTTTGTATAGATTGAATTTATGTCTTAAGAAAGAATTTCTATGGAGCTCACTTTACATCTACGTTTCCGACAACTATCGCCATCTATTGACTATTCCTGAAAATGAAGTCTACTCAAAAAATAAAAATTGGTTTTAAGCATTTCTATGCATGTTAATAATGTGGGTCAAATCGACCCAGACAGGTAATATGTCACATATTTTTTTGGGGTGGTTTAAAACAAACCAATGACTCTGAAAACATCATATATTAAACGAATGCATATTTTTGAGGCATACATAATGTTTGAACAATCAAAATTAAAATCTGTAGAATATATCGAAAGATCAATTTTAAAAATGGGTCGAATCGACCCATACAGAGTAGAAAGGTTAAGACAAACATTATAGCTATTAGATCACTTTTCAATGTGAATACATTTTATAACTGCTTTACTTAAAGCGCTAAATAAGTCACATAATAAATTAAGAATTTCATGAAATATTGTTTAGAAACAGACTAAAATATACACAAAATTGAAAGTTTAAACAATAGTTCATTTATTTTTTTCCCGTTGTTAAATTGTACCGTTGAAATTTATTAAAAAAATGCAGAACTCAAAATAAATCATTGACTGCTTTCAAAATTATTTCGTATAAGTCAACATTCCAAAGTACTTCATAAGTCAACATCAATATTCAAAGGGTAAACCTCAGCAAAATTTATTTTTACTTTCGAGAATATTCCATGAATGAAGATATATTAAAGTTCGAAACTTTCAAAGACATGAAATATGACGGAAATCTTAAGAAGGTGAATATTTCGATACATTATTTTTAAAATATGAAAAAAAAAAAAAAAAAAAAGGATTTAAAGGATAACATATGTATGCGTAAATTGTGAAAGTTCATACATTAAACATGCATAAAATATTAAATACATTTTGTAGATAAAAGTTGCATTAATGTCTTCGTTGTCCTTTTTTTCTTAAATTATTAAATTTTAAGCTTACACCATATTAAAAATTTCTTTTTATTAAATGGAATGTTTCTATAATTTGCGTATTCCGAATTTGTTAAAAAAACAAATAAACAAAAAAAGTGCATAGCAGTTAACATAAATAATATAAGTTTCTTATATACTAATAGTTCCTTAATAATTTTAATATATTTATATACATTAGTAAGCAAAGAAATGAAAAAAAAGTTCTTTATTAGACAACTTGCTTATAAAGAATTACATACAAGATATAAAGAATAATTAAGTTATTTATTTATTTATTTATTTATTTTTTACTTTAATAATAACAAAGTTTAATTAAGGAAAAAATTAAATGGCATCTCAATATTGAAATAAAATACGGCGTTAAAAATAATATTTATTAACAGGATTAATATCGCATTCTACCAATTTTAGGTCATTGACATTTGAAACGCCCACAAGTCCCATTATGATTAAACAACGATTTAATCATACAGAAGACAGACGATCACGTGGCCAATCTGTAGGGTCTCTTTTATTCAATATTCATCACTAATTTTTTATTGAAAATTTTTTCTAATTATATTCTGTCTAAAAATAATTCCATATATATCATACACCATTCTTTTGTATATATGGTGATTATTAAATGAAATTATCCCTGGCAGAGGGATATCCCAAAGAGCTGGCAACTCTCTGTGAGTTACAATCACTTGATTACCCCAAGTTTAAACAACCGAAAAACAATCGTCATAACAGCTTTGGCACATATTAAATGAAACTAAAGTAAAATATTTTAGGTATAAGAATGTATTAATATAATTATAAAATAATGCAGAAATAATTTTCTTGGAAATTTACGTCATATACATTTCTTCACAAAATGGGTAACACGATACCATTATGTCCCTCAGACGTAAGAACTAGAAAATGCCCGGAGTAACATCCACTGCTCGAGCAAGGAAATGTAAACACTTCTTCTCCCGAATTTCATAATCCCCCCTCCCCTTCCCGTAGTTTAAAAATTCTCTCTCAGGAGATATCTTTATGAAAAGTATATAACTTATATTTATAAGTTATATAAGGAAAGTTTTATGTGAACAATTAGAATAACATTTAAAATTTGTCACAAACTGCTAATTGTGTAATAATTGCATCTACGTAATCACCAATATAAATGATATCAGAGCAAAAAATAATAACAATAATAAAAAGCAAGTGATTATTATTATTTATTTATTTATTAAAAATGAAACAGTTTGAACTAAAATACTAACAAGGCATTAGTATTCCATTTACATAATATTTAACAAAATACTCGTAAATTAACAGATATTTTGTGAATGAAGCTGTTAATTATCTAATAAAAACATATAAAACTATTATATTCTTAGTTATTTTAAGTCAAATTTTATCAAGCAGAACACACACACACACAAAAAAAAAAATTCGCATCTTAACATCAAATAATCAATAAAACAGAAATTCTTTTATTGCCAAAAATCTAATACATGATTGAAAACTAATTTCTTGAAACCAATAAAATACGTATAAATATAATAATACAGCTATATTAAATTGATTATTTATTATATACGTTTACTATAATATTTAATTTGTTAAAATTAGTGTTTTAACAAAAATAAATAAATACATAAATAAAGGCATATAATATACAAAACTTAATTGAAATTCACCCAAACGTAAATACCATGTGAATATTCCATTATACAATAAAGTGGATTAAAAAAAAAAAAAAAAAAAAAAAGGCCTATTCATTCAAACAGCGTTAAATAAAGCTGTATTGGACCACAGCATTACTTGGAAATAGCCAACTGTAGAACTGAGCTTTAAATCAAATTAGGAATAAAAACATCTGGGTTTACTCTTAGAAATTCAATATCTTGTTTAAAAGCAAACATTTTCTTCTGTGAATTGTATTTTTCAATTGCTTTTCACTGAATTTGAAATGTTATTCTGGTAGTTTTACATGTTTATAAATTGAATTACTTATTTCTCCTAAGGAAAGAAATGATAAGTAAAATAAAAATAAACTTATTTAAACAAAGCATTTGTTCTGTTCAACGAGTTTTCAACTAGTATGTTCTGCTCTGATGTAAATACAAATTATATCAAACTCGGAATTTTGAATTAATTTAATAAAACTACTCATAAAACATGTAGATAGAAGATTGATTCGACTATGCATATAACATTTGGCAATAAATTAAGATTTAAAATAAGAGAAAAATATTGTAAATTGCCTATAAACATATAAAATTTATTATGCCAGTTCTTAAAATATATGTGTGATACGAATGGCAAAATAGAAATATAATTCTACTATGTAAAAAATAGCTTTAAAAAATGTAACAAAAAGAAAATAAAAATGTAAAGATCATTTTAAACCTGGATGGACATATTTAAAAAAATAAATAAGTAATGGCAAATTACTTAATATATATACCAAAAAGTTTGTTTTAACAATAATTTTTCTAAAAACATACCTAAGTGTTGAATCAAAAAATTATGAAACTGTATTCTTCATTTGTTGATAAAAAATAAATAAATAAATAAATAAATAAATAAATAAATAAATAAATAAATAAATAAAATAAATAAATAAATAAACGCAAAACTCTTTTATCCTTTCGATATTAAATAAATAATAATTCAATATTACGTAGGGCTTTACAATTAAAAATGGAATATAAATCATGGGAAAAGAAAACTTTGCCTGTAATTTTTTTCTCCAAATAAAAGATGTCTAAAATATATTTACTAAGTCAAACTGAAATGAAACTTTTATTGAAAGAACAATCATAAAAGTTGCTAATGCATGATTTTTAAACAGTTGAGACAAATCCAAATTGCATTAAAAATATAATTGTATATATATATATATATATATATATTTCTAGAGTTAACTAGCAAAACCCCAAGAATAGCATATTACAATCTCTTACTAATATAGTGTTAAAAAAAGTATTGATTTTGAGTTTTTGCTATATTTACACGTTTTTGATCCCCTTATTTCGAAAATCTGGTTTATATATTAAGCAATATATACATACATTTAATTTAATATCTAATACTGAATTTTATACGCTAAATGAAATTTCTGCATATTTTATTTTTAATACATTTGTTCGATATTTACATCATCAAAGCACAAATCTGTCTATTAATAAGAATACAGCACTAAAAATAGAGCAATGTAATTCAATAAAAACCAAGCATTTGTATTTATTTATTTATTTATTTATTAGTACAAAACCCAAATGTAATGAAGGCATAAATTGCGTGTAATCCATATAACTCGAATATATCGTTCCACAATCTAAAAATTTCAAGACGTTCATCACGCCATGCTACATTTTGGCTGAAAAAGAAGCTTTTTATTCAGAAATGGTTTACTGTAATAATTAATTGTAATATTTAATAAATAATATTACATTTTTTATTGTAATTTTATAACCCATTAGTAAAAAGTGGTTTATTTAATAAATAAACCACTTATTCATTAATGGGTTGATTATATAAATAAAAACATCACTTTTTTTTTTAGATCACATTTTAATGTGAATGTCTTTCATAAGTGGTTTCATTAAAAAATAAACAATAGTGCAACGTTAACAAAATATATTGAAATATTGTTTAGAAGCAAATGTAAACATAAAAAGAAATTAAATGTTTAAACACGAGTACATTTATTTTACAGTTCATTTATCCCGTTGAAATTTATGTATATATAAAAGATGCAGCGCTCAATATAAATCACTAATCTCTTTTAAAATCCCATATAAAGTCAATATTCCAAAATACTCCATAAGTCAACACTAATATTCAAAAGGTAAACCTCAGCAAATTTTATTTTTAGTTTCGAGAATATTCCATGAATGAAGATAAAGTTCGGATCTTTCAAAGACATAAAATATGACGTAAATCTTAAGAAGGTGAATATTTTAACGCATTATTTTTAAAATATGAAAAAAAAAAAAAAAAAAAACTATTTAACCATATACATGCGTAAATTGTGAAAGTCCATACATTAAAGAATATTAAATGATCAACACAATTTAGATAATGTTATTTTATGAAAAAAAAAAAAAAAAACCTTTGAACCTACCTTTTTGCCGCGGAGTGTAGTCTTAAATTAGAAAAAATTTAGTCTTAAAATTCTTCTAAATTATTCTTTTTAAAAAAGAAAAATTAGTCTTGAAATAGTGTTATATTATGATAATAATCAATGATAAGCACAATTTTATATAATGTTATTTTATGAAAAATTAAAGAAAAAAACCTTTGTACCTATCTTTTTGTCGCGAAGTGTATGTCACATTATGATTAGACTGCGATATATATATATATTTAAACAACAGAGAAGTTCAAGTGAAAGTAATCTGATTATTTCATTGTTAAAAAAGCGAAAAACATTCGTGAGAACTCGTTTAGGACATATAAAATGAGCCAAAGGTAAAATATTTTTGAAATAAG
Source organism: Salticus scenicus (assembly GCA_963930645.1). Classification (NCBI taxonomy): domain Eukaryota; kingdom Metazoa; phylum Arthropoda; class Arachnida; order Araneae; family Salticidae; genus Salticus; species Salticus scenicus. The sequence goes on along the minus strand of OZ005652.1, from coordinate 60,081,178 downwards.
AAAATATAAATGCAGTTATAAAATGATGATGTAATAATTTTCTTGATGATTTACGAGACCTTAAAATATAAAAACTTCTTTGCACACCATATAATAAAAGGAAGTATTACCTGTTTCGAAAGGACGTGATCATATTCCTTCAGGTGCAAAAGACATGTGCCCACTTTGGAAGCAAAATCTAAGGCAGTAGCATGCTTCCAAGGTAATAGCGCGTGTTTCTTTAACCTGAAGAAGAAATGTTACGTTCTTTCGAAACCTGATATGCTTCCCTTTATCCATGGTGTGTAAAAAATTTTTTGTGCTTAAATTCTTATTGTTCAGCAGTTTTTTTAAATTATAAAGATTTAGGAGATATTCATATCTTGAAAAAAAGAAAAAAAAAAAAACAGGGCGCATGGTTCCATTATGTCACTAGGAGGTAAGTGCTGAGGAATGTCCGGAGGATATACAACGATTGAGCAAACATATGTAAATACTCCTTTGCTAAATTTCACACCCATCCTCCTCCCACACGCGCACACATAGTTTGAAAATTCTCTTTCACGAAATGACTTTGTGGAAATAATATCGTTTATAAGACACATTAGAAAAGTTTTGTACAAATAATTAGAATATTATTTAAAATTTGGTCACAAATTACTAACAGCACAATTATTGCATATATACAAATATCTAAATAAATGACACCAGTATTAAAAAAAAATTAGTATATAAAGTGTGGTATTATTAATATTTATTATTTTATTGGAAATGTAACTTTTTGAACTAAAATACTTACAAGACATTAATAAAGAGTTTAAATAATATTAAACTAAAAACAAAGAAATATATCTTGTATATTAAACTTTTATTTTCTGATAAAAGCGTAATAAACTATTATCTTCTTACGAATTATGTCAAGCATAACGGGAAAAAAAATATTTTAGTAATTCAATATCAAATAAGTAATTAATCGCAAAATTCTATTAGTTTTCTAAAATTGCAAAACTAATACCTGGTTAAGAAAAAATCTTTTCAGACAAACTGAAAGCGTAAAATTGTAAGTATATGTATGTTAAATTTAGCAATAACTGTAAATGTTTAATATATTGTTTTTGCTTGAAATAATTAATTTCTTAATTTAAAAAAGAAAAATAAATTAAAAGTATAAACACTTTAAATAATTAAAACAAGGTATAAAACCAGTTTTAAAACACGTATATAAAATTTCTTTATTAAAATCAAACATAAAACTTTTCGCTATTATTAACATAGCATCTTCAGGTGTTGTTAATTAACATACAGAGTAGACATCATTATATACTGAAGAAGTTCAATACAGTTACAGTTAAAATATGAGTCTTGTAAATATCATGAGCCATTTAACGTGATTACACTACAAGATAGTTCAGGTGTGCTGAAAACATTTTGTGTGTCAACGTTTTCTACGGAACTTGCTGTGTAACCCTAGCGTGACGCCAAGTGATCTTAAATGACTCATGATATTTACAAGACTTATTTTTTAACTGTAACTGTATTGAACTTCTTCAGTATATAATGCTGTCTACTCTGTATGTTAATTAATAACACCTGAAGATGCTATGTTAATAATAGAGAAAAGCTTTGAGTTTGATTTTAATAAAGAAATTTTATATACGTGTTTTAAAAGTGGTTTTATACCTTTTTCTTTAATATGTTTACACGTGAAGTCATTACAAATTTTAAACGTTCAGTAGTTTTTAATTTTAACTATTTTAAATAATATTCACCAAACAAAATTATCATGAGATTATTCTATTATTTTCTAAACTTGTTCTTGTTCTGGAAAAAAAAAAATCTTTCAAACAGTGTTAGATGTATTGAGCCACGGCATTATTTAAAAGTAAGTAACCAGTTCTAGAACCGAACATTAAATCAAATTAGGAATAAAATCATCTGGATTTTACTCTTAGAAATTCAATATCTTATTTAAAAGCAAACATTTCTTTCTGAGAATTGTATTTTTTCAATTGCTTTTCCACTGAATTTGAAATATCATTCTGGTAGTTTTACGAGTTTAGAAATTACTTTTTTCTCTGAAGAGAATAAAAGCAAAGTAAAAGAAAAACAAATTTATTCAAACAAAGCGTCTGTTCTGTTCAGTGTGTTTTCAACTAGTATATTTTACTCTGATGTAAATACGAATCATTTCAGCCATGGAACATTTGAACAAATTAAATAAAACTTCTCATAAAACGTATAGATAGAAGATTAGATTCGGGTATTTCTATCTTTTGGTAATAAGTTAAGCTTAAAAACACATAAAATTTATTGCGTCAGTTCCTTTAAATACTTGTATGATACGGGAAAAAATAGATTTATAATTTTGCTGCATGAAAAATAGCCTAAAATAAAAATTTATAAAATGTATGAAGGGAAAATAAATATGTAAAAAATATTTTAAACCTAAATGACCCTACTTAAAAAATAAAAATTAAATAATAATAATAATAATAGCAAACTACCTTATAAATAAGCCAAATAATGTGTATTTTAACAATTACTTACACGTGTCAACAAATATAATGTTGATAAAATTTTATTTGATGGTTCTTGGTGTCACATACGATTTTTGATATCTTGAAACCGAAAATGAAACCAGTTTTACTCTATCATGTATAGATTTCTGTCAACGCAGGATAATTTCTACCGAGACAATTTCGTCCTTTTCGGTAGTTTCTATTTAGGTTTCCATGATTAATTATAATTAATCACAAAAACCTACCACAAAAGTTACAATAAAATTATATTGATGGAAGGATTATGGAAGAAATTATGTAGACACCCTGTATTGACAAAAAGTTATACGTAATAAAGAAATATTTCCGTCAATTTCGATTTCAGCGCACCAAAAGACACAGATTAGTCAAAATTATCTACATCTAAAATTTTTATTTTAGGTGTAGACCTGTGCGTAGCTGCCAACATTACTAATTTTTTAATCAGATTTATACACCAGTATTTTTAAAAAGGAATCTGCCACATATATTTTCGATGAATACATAAAATTAGAAAAACTAAAAACATTCATGAAAATTTTCCCGTATAAAGTCTTCGTTCAAAATAACGGAGACTCGACACGTAGGCCTGTATTATCTACAAATATAGAAAAATATTGTATTAGAAATTAACGAAACTGCATTCTTCATTTGTGATAAAAACAAAATAGCAAAACTCTTTTATTAAAGTAAAACAAATAATAATGGTAATTTTGCATGCTATTTTCAAATTAACAATTACATTTAAATCAAATTAATAGAAAACTTCGCATGTAATTTCTTTTTACAAATAAAAAATGTTGGAATATACGTACTAAGCCAAATCGAAAAGAAATATTTGTAGAAAGAACAATAACATTGATAGCGAACGCATGATTATTCAACAGCTGATAAAAACAGAGTTATTACTCCGTGTTTTCATTATTATATATAATTTATATTTTATTCAGTTAATCAACAAAACTCCGACAATAGTATTTTACTTTTCCTCACCTATATAATGATAAAGAAAATATTGGTTTTGGATCAAATTTTCACAATTAACCGTTTAATGTTTTAGCCCGAGTATACTTGAACATCCTTTTTTTTTTTTGTTTTTCCCCATAACAACGAGTTAAGTCGTGCATTTAAAATAATTTTCCAGTTTTTTTGTTCGGGTACGAAAAACATCGTATATTGTATCTACAATACTGCATTAATACGGTTTAACTCTAATGAAGATTAAAGAGATAAAAAAAAAAAAAAAAAAAAAAAAACTAAAGCATTTTGTAACAGCAGATAATTAAAAAAAAAAAAAAAAACGGAACGTGAAGCAGTTACGTTTTTTCTATATTTACACGTTTTGAGATTCCCCACCTAAATCCGAAAATCAGGTTTTTAGTGATTGGTTTGCGTATCTGTCATACTCATAACTCCAGGAAATACATCAGCTGAAAATCCAAGCTAGATATTCTAAATCTGTATTATATGTGAAGATGCAACATGAAGTATTTTGATAAAATCGAACAAATAACTCATGTAGAGTGACCTCCAAATAAATTCAAGTCCATTATCCCTATGGGTGAAAATTTCTGGTAGGAACATTTTAATATCTTTAGACAACAACAAATAAAACGAAATGAAAGATATTTTTCTTTATATTTTTAAATTCATGATTTGTATAGAATATCTTGTGAAAATCATTTAAGTATCATTTGCAGGGTCACAAATGTAATCTGATTATATTAACACCCGACTGGCGGGAAAATGCCCACCTATGTAGTCGGGCATTTTCCCGCCAAATGACGAGTTTACTTGTTTCGCTCAAACAATGTGTTAAATGCTATTCTTGGAAATTGCTGAAAAGTTGTGTTATGTGATTTTTTTTTTTTTTTTTTACAGTGCTAAATTAAAGCACACTGTGTTATGTGCATGAAATTAACAAACAACATAAAGACTACCCAAAATATAGGAAAAGGACATTATTTTCTATTCAGTATTCATTCTTTGAAATTATTTTAATTAAATTATATCAAAACCAGAAAAAAAAAATTGCATAGGAATATGATGATTATTTTCGCATACTCCAATGGTAGAAAGTATGTTTTGAAGTCCAATTTTTTTCAAGAGTGATTTTTTGCTTTATTTGCGCGTTTCCAGGTCCCCTAAACACGAAAATCTAGCTTTAGCTGTTGATATATATTTATGACTTTTATCAGCATAAAATAATAATAAATATTTGCTGACGTTGCGTAATCGAATTTTCGGATTTTGGTACCCCTTCATAGCAAGAAATATTCGCGATGGTGACTCACTGTCGAACATGCACTTACGTATTTACCAGATATGTCTTTTAAATACTCGTAGTTATCTCTATGTATAGATATGTTATTCTTGTTCTTTTTGATGAATTGGCATATTAAGGTTAAGAGCATTACAGACGCTTGCCATTATATGAAAAGTTAGATATATATATATATATATATATATTTCTTTTCTTTCCTTTTCTCCTTTCTTGCTTTTGTTTAGGAAAATACTATTAATCTTAATCTACGGATTTTTACGGTACCAGTTTTGCGATAGTTGGACATTTATCGAAATCGAAAATTTATAGAAAATATAACTGAATAATTTGAAAGCGATGTTATAATTTGAAAAAAAAAAAAAAAAAAAAACTAATAGTCCTCCGTACTAAACTAATGCTTGAAATTCATAAAAATCTTTTTTTTTTTTTTTTTTTAGAAAAAAAAAAAAAAAAAAAAAAAATAATAATCAGTATCGAAACGTCCAGTATCGAAAGAGTCCCCCCCCCCATTATTTACCCATTTTATTACATAGTATTTCCATTTATATATTTAACTAGCTGACCCGTCAGGCTTCGCACGGATGAACAAATTTTAGCTAAAAATTGATTGATATAGAAAAAAATCAACAAATATATCAGTTTATGTGTTTGTGAAACAATATTAATATTTTGGTTTTCCTTCAGAATTTATTTCTAAATTACTTAAACCACATAATATTTATACTGCTTTCCGGCCAATTAAAGAATTAAAAAACGTCCTTTTTAACTTTAAACCCATAACCCCCTTCTCTTTATTTAACTGGTGTAATATATTTAATTCCTTGTAAAAATTGCAAATATGTTTATATAGGTGAAAATGGCCGTACAGCAAAAATTAGACTACAAGAGCACAGACGATCTTTTAAAAATTGCAACCAAAATTCTAAAATTGTAATCCATTCAACAGAAACCGATCATATTCCTGACTTCGATAATATAAAAATTCTAAATTCTGGTTTTCATAATTATAAATCGCGTATTTTCCTTGAGAGCTGGCACACTGCCAAGCATCTCCACACTATCAATGAAGCATGCGCACTGGCTCATCAGTATTCGGTACTCCTTTAAATTCCTTGAGTGTTCATGTAATGTTTGCATATTGTGTTGTAATTACTGATGAGGAAACCCGGACGGGTTTCGAAACGACTAGATTTTAATTGTTTTTATATGTATTTTTTGTTTTTTTAAATGTATTTTAATTTAAATTTTTGTCTCTTAAATAAAACAATTTTTGCTTTTAATATATATAATTGAGACGGTTTGATGTTTGCGTACGTTAAATATTAATAACTGTTTCTAAAATTGTGACTTTTTTAGGCATATTCTAAAGAAAAGTTCCTAAAAAGAAGGAATTTCGAAATGCAGAAAAAATTAAATTATATGAATTAAAAATTAATGTGTAGATAAATAGATAAGATACAGCATTGCTAAAGGACCTCCATGACGACATTTTATTTATTTATATATTAATTTTTATGTTTATTTTTATTGCTATTTATATCTTTTTTTTTTCATTTTTGCGATGTGCTAAGATGAATATCTCTATTGCGTAAGTAAAGCCATTGGCGAGGAACGTTTGAGCTATTCCAGTGCTAAATTTCAAATTTCGAAAAGGTATCTATATTACTAGAAGAAATAATTTGCCTTTTTGACGTACAGTACAAACTATCGCACGTTTAGTTTAGAAATTCTTTTCTATAAAAAGAAATGCGTGCATATTTGAAACATATATTTTCGATATTCCTATTAGAACTTTTAAAAAATTATGTTTCATGCAATTTTTCTTTCTCTCTCTCTCTCTCTCTCTCTCTCTCTTTTTTTTTTTTTTTTTTTTTTTTTTTATATATATATTTTTATTTAAATTAAATTTTCAAGCTGATGATAATAAAATTAAATGTTGACAATTTTTACTTAATGTTTATTTATTTATTAATTTATTTTTTACATAAAAAGAAACATTTCTTTACTCATGCGAATTAAAAGTATTGAAAAATAAAACCGATGACATGATTTATTTTTTATTTATTTTTATTATTTTTTTTAATATAAAACTGACGTCATAATAGCTTTAATTATTATTATTATTATTTATTTGTTCTTAAAATATTAATTTTTATTAAATAAACAGCTTATGTGTTTTTTATTTTCTTAAATTTAACGTCCACAAAGCAATATGGTTACTGTTTTAGTAATGGTTCTCCATAGCGATTATTAATATTTTTTGTGATTTTGGCGATGAATTTAAAAGGCTTTCGCAATAGCGTAAAAACCTTGGCGTGATACGTCCTAGCTATTGCGGTGCCAAATCTTAAATATCGCCAATGAAGTCCTATACAAAAGCAGATTTCCAATGCGAATACATATTTAATTATTTTAAATGAACCATGTTTCTAATCAGTATAATGAAACTCGAATAATGAAATGTCATTTGCATTTCCTTAGCGGCTGTATATTGCGCTACTTGCCATAATTGTTAATTGCTGATAATGTTCGCTAAATAAATTTAAACATTCAATTATTCAGTTAAATCAATGAAATAGCGGAGCGAAGCGGCAATAAAATTTAATAAGTAAAGTCTGATTCATTCCACAATGGAACACCAGTATTTCAAAGAGTGAGCTTGTCAGCCATTTTTAATTCACTGGTTAATCAGTAAAACTCGCTGGTTCAAACGTTCAATGTTAATTGCGGTCGCAGCCACCAGATGTTCACTGGTTTAACCATGTGTGTGTCAAATGCGCCAAATTACGTGAATGTCACATAACTGAAAATAAGCGGCGAGAAATAATATACATTTTAGCGAATGTTTGGCTTATATTAGATATCTGTCGTATTTCGTGATATTTTATTTGGAGGTTAAAAATGTAATGAAAAAATATATACATTCCAAATGTATATTTTTGTAATACATATTGTACAAAATATTGTTTCAGATTTTTTTTTTTTAATTTTTTCGGCAGGGGCATTATCAAATCTGCTCTGATTAGTTTCTTTAAAAATATATATATTAAACAGAATTTAAAAGTAAATTGTGAAAAAAAAAAATGGAACTCTAGCTTTAATTTTCTTCTGTTGAATGTTGAACGTTAACTATAAAGTATAATTTAAAAATATATTTAAGCGTTAACACTTAAACTGGTGAACAAAATATAATTGTGAAATTTGAAATAAATGATAATCATTAGAGAAAGACTGTAGAGTTCGTACATTTCGGGGAAATTAATTTTGAAATACTCATTTGTAGAAACAGGCGAGAGCGAAATATTGTAAAGAATGATTTTACTATAGTATTTTGCCAGCTTTTTTTTTTTTTTTTTTTTGGTTAAGTATTCAGATATTTGATGGTTATTAAAAAGTTTTCGGAAAGGATGCGTTATCTGTCATCCTTGGCGAAAGAAAGAAAAAAAAAAAATACGTTGCTCCAGGTTATCTCGCGAATATATTTAATTTCTTCCAAAGTTGATGGTTATTTTAATAATGCATACTAAGGAAGCAATCAATAATATGAAACAATATTGGTACAATATATACTACAAAAATATAGATCTGATATTTAATACGAAAATATACAGATTTTCATATTTCGATTTCGATTGCCAAATACAAAAGTCTCCAAGGACAGCAGATATCAAATCTATGCTTTTTTTAAAAATTGAAATATTGAAAATTTGAATCAAAAATTAATTTTCCAAAATTCATTGTAGCCTGTAGCACTTAGGGACCGTGTAGATAGATTAAACATGTTTCTAATCAACATAATGAAACTCAAATAATTAAATGTTATTTGCATTTCACTAATGGCTGTATGCGCTGTATATATTGCGCTACTTGCCCTAACTGTTTGCTGCTAAAAATGGTCGCCAAATAAATTTAAACTTCTCAATTATTCAATCATTCAATTAAAAAAATCATTTAAATATAGTGACTGGAGTAGCAGGCAATAAAATTGTATGAGTAAAGTGTCCTTGATTCCTTAATGGAACATGATTCAAAGAGTTAGCCCATCAGAGATTTTTAATTCATTGGTTCATCAGTGAAACTCACTGGTTCAAACGTTTAACGTTAATTGCGGTCGCAGCCACCAAATATTCACTGGTTTAACCATGTGTGTAAATCGCCAAATGCGCTAAATTACGTGACAGTCATATAACTGAAAAAAGTAGAATTATGTTTAAGCGTTAGCACTTATAATGTCGACAAATACTTTTAAATAAATTATTATAATTAATAGAAAAAGGAAACAAAATTGCTTACATTTCTGGAAAATTATTTTTGAATTATTAATTTTTAGAAATGCTCGAGAGAGAAATATTAAAGAAATGATTTTCACTGTACCAGCAATATTCACTTGCTTGACGGCTATTATGAAGTTTTCGGAACAGATTTGATATCTCGTCTTTGGAGAAAAGAGGATGGCTTACTTATCTCCAGCAGTATTAATTTCCCTTCAAAAATCGTGGTTATATACAAGCGAAATGTGGCGTCATTAACCATCTGTGGGGTTCTTATGTTAACCGTCCTTTGGAATTTTTGTAAAAAAATATTAAAAATCAAGGAATTTTTTTTCCGATTTTATCCCCATATCTAGGTCTTATAGATATGTATTAGTTATTGCGTGCATGCGTTAGATTAAGTTATTTTGCTGTCAAATTGATAAAATTTTAATTTTAAATTTCAAAACTCGGACGACCTTGGCGTCCGAGTTACTTGTTTTGTGTTTGGTGATCAAAAACGTAATACAAAAATATACATGCCAGATGTATATTTTCGCAATATGTATTGTACGAAATATCGTTTCATATTGATGCTCTCTTAATATACGCTGTTAAAATAACCATGATTTTTGAAAATAATTAAATATATTCGCTAGATAATTTGGAGATCATTTTTTCCCCGCCAAGGTTGACATATCAAATCTATTCCGCTGCAACATATTAGTTTCTTATATCAGATACTTTATTTAGATATTTGAAAACAAATTTGACTTCAAATTATAATAGAATATTTATTATTTTCATTTTAGTCAGTATATTAGTTGGATATTTATTGTGCTAATATCACCCTTTGAAATGAAATGCTTATGTTTACAAGCGAAAATGGAAGTTGGCCATTTTTTTTCTGCAGTTTTGAAATTTAAAATTAAAATTTTGTCAATTTGACAGCAAAACAATTTAATCTAACACATGCCCAAAATAACTACTACATATCTATATCTAAATTTAGGGATTGAAATCGGGAAATAATTTTCCTCGATTTTTAATAATTTTTTACAAAAAATCCAATGGACGATAAACATAGAAAATTTTTTTCTTGGCCCCATTGACGGTCAGTGACGTCATCACTTCGCTTGCGTATTTTAATAAGGTGTATAAACTTTATTATAAATTATACTTTTTATATTTAATGTTGAAAAAACATTTAATACTTCATTAAGTTATTTATTTATTTATTTTTTTAAACCAGTTTTGTTTAAACATCTGTTTAAACATTAATGCTTAGTATTAAATAAATTACATCATTAGAAAATATATATATATATATATATATAAGCTATAATGATGTCAGATTTTACGTGTAAATTTAACATTTCACAAGGCTTTATATGAATTTCAATTTAATTCACGCGTAAATATCAAATATATTTCTTTTCTTTTCATGTCAAGATATTTCAAAAACAAAATGAACATGTAAAAATTTGTTTTATGTTGGCAGCAGCTAATTTTTTTAACATTTAATTATTTCCATTTTTATTATGGCTTTTATGGGGATTTTAATTAAAATGCTCAGATTTTAAACTAACATTTATTTTATCAAAATTAAATATAGCCTATAGCACTCAGGGAGAGTGTAGCTTTTGATCAGTGAAAGAAGTTTTTAAATCGGTTCAGCAGTTTCAGAGATTACCCTCCACAAACAAAGTTTTGCTCTTTATATAATAGTATAGATTACTTATCAACATTCAGCTGCCCCCCCTACCCCCTTCTTTTTCTAATTTTATTATTATTATTATTATTATTATTATTTTATTAATTGGGCATAACTGACCTGATATATACGGAAAAAAAAACTGAATGGCAGAGAGACAAATTAATAAAAGTGTACTTATTGTTTGATTCCTGATGGAAAAACATGAATATTGGAATAAAAGAAGAGCAAGAAATTTTAGGCAAACTAGTAAAAAAGGGATTAAAAATATAAGTGTGAAAATATTTTACATGAAAAGTAATAGAAAATTGTGAGTATCATGATAAAAAAATGTCCTTTATATTTAATATTTAATTGTTTACAAAACTAAACGCACATACAAATATTTAGCTTAATTACTTTACAAATCATTCTTTTTATTTATATTTGTAATTTCATGTATAAAATACAATTATAATTTGAATATATATATATATATATGTACATACATTCCTTAATTCGAGATTTTTCAACACAATTACTAACTATTCATTAAGAATACATGTAAAAAAAATATATATATATATATATATATATTAAATACTTTTCAATATTTAAACATAGTTTGTGGAATGTTATTTTTTACAAAATTATGATATTAGATTATTAAATATAACATTTTATTCTCCAATGTTCCTTATGCTTTCGATTTTTAAGAATTAGTTTTATAATAATTTTCTATACTTTACCTTATATTCAGTTAATTTTTAAAAATTTCTAACTTAAGGTAGAAAAAATTATTTTATTATACAAAGCATTTTATAACAATAATAATAATAACAAAATTGTTCATGACTACGTCTGTGTAAAAATATCTGAATAATTAATAATTTTTATTGATATATTATTTTCAAGATATAACATAGCGTTAATTGTATTTTAAGTGAACTTTTTTCGAAATTTCTAAGCTGAAATGTTTTCTATTATTACTATTATTATTTGTAAATATGCTTTAAAATATTTCACTGTTACAGTCTAAAACAATTTAAAGAATTATAAAGAAAAATTAAATGAAATTTATGTAATATTGTTTTTCCTGTTACAAATAAATGTCACTTGAAATAATGATTTACAAATCTAAGGCAGTCTTTATAGAACTTCTTTAATATTTTAAATCTTTTTGGAAGGTGGTAAGATTTTCATTACGAATACACCATGAAAAATGTCTGTAAATTCAACGTAATATTTATCCATAGTCTCTGCTATTTTACATTTTTTTTTTTTTATCAAAAAGAAATAATTGAGATTTTTAGTCTTTATTATATACATAATAATTATCTATTTTCTTTAAAAAATTAAAAATGGATGTTCTAAAAAAGTATTATAAATGACTTTTATACCTTCGATAAAAACACTGCTCAGCATGAAAATTGCCCCAACATCATTTTGGTAAATGCTTATGTAAAATAACCTCCTGAAAACGAATATGAAGTCCATTTCGCCCTATCATCCACCGTTTTTTAGGGACGGCCACCTATTTTTATCACTTTTTGTTAATTTTATGACTATTTTTATATTTTAATAGTTATATCTGAAAATTGTGTGGCATTCAAATAAAATTTGATTTTTATGGGAGGGGGGGGGGATTATTTTAACTGTTAAATATCTTCTGGGGGGCTATAGAGTTGTAAAATTCTAAAACATCAACAATTACGGCGAGGGGAAAATTTAGGGAGCGGACATTTGCGACAAGGGAATAATTTTTTTGGGGGAGGGGGGATTTGCCACTGAAGTTATGTATTACATTTCTTATACTTTTCTAATCTATTATTAATGTTACTTATTAAACATTATATATTTTTCTTTTTACGTGTTAAATTAATTCTTTTTCATTCTCCAAATCAAATTCATGACCATAAAATTACCGAACACTGATAAAAATTGGGGGAGGGGGTGGTGTCCCGAGAAAACGATGGGTGACTGGGCAAAATAGTAGTCATATTCGGATTCCTGAGGTTATTTTACATAAGAATCAGCAAAAATGGTATCAGGGGTTTATTTATTTATTTATTTTATTTTTATTTATTTATTTATTTATTTATTATTATTATTATTATTATTTTCTTTTTTTTTTGCAGCGCAGTGTAATTAGATAAAATAATATTTAAATTTTTCATAAATAAAAATCCAAATATTTTCTTTTCTTCGTAATTGTTTTGTTCAACTTTTCTTTGTAACTCTACATAAGGCTTACGTTAGATTTTCTGCTGTAGTTTTAAACTTTATACTAAAAATAGACAAAACCATTCAATACAATTTTTTTTTTCTCAAAGATGAGATTAATCCCTAAAGAAAACAGTTCAGTTAGTTTTAGTTTTTCTTTTAGATTGAAAGCATCAAAAGAAATGTACCAAAAACATATCCACGATAAAATATATCAGACTATGAAATATGACAAGACAGTTTTTTGCATTTTCAATGTTAATCTACCGTGAAGTTTTATCTTTTCAATTTTTCCGTTTAAGAGGATGGAGAATGTTAAAAATTTTCCTTGAAATTACTGTCTTAGAGTTACGAAAGTTTGGATACAAATGCATCAAACATTTTTGCATACAAATGCATACTTGTGCATACAAATGCATCAATATTAAATCTATAAAAAAATTCTCAAAAATTACCAAAATTAAAAAAAAAAAAAAAAAAAAAAAAATTAAAATTCAGAACTTTATTTTTTTGAAAATGTTAAAACTGTTCCATGTTGTTGAGTTTTTTTAATTTTCCCGTCGCCTTTACATTCTTATCGTTTATCAATTTATTTTAAATATATATGTCCAATACGTCGTTAATTGATTGAAAAGTAATTAAAAAAGAATATATATATTTTGCTGAATGTATATATATTTTGCTGAATATATTTTTGAATGCTGAAATTTAATGTAACTTTTTTATCACTCAAACACAAATAATAATCAGGCCGCGAAATTTCCGCTCGCCAGCTCGCCATGGGCGAGTGGAAATTTTACTGTGGCGAGTAAAATTTCAGTCTAAATATAGATAGAATTCTTACAGTACACGGTGCTATAATATATATATCAATTTAAAAACGTATAATCATGCTGATCTTAGGTAAGGTGACAAGATATCCTCTTTTTAAGAGTACAGTCTTCTTTTTCAACGCTCTGCCTTCTTAAACGAAAAAGAAAAATTGCAGGACTAAAAAGTCCTCTTTTTTTGTTTTTTGTCCTCTGTCCTCCTTTTCAAATGAAAAGGATTTAGTCCTAAATTTCAAAAATTTCGCAAAACTGGGAAGCTCGATCGGCGGTCGGCTGTATCGACTGGTGAATACTAACTTAAAAAAGAAAAAAAATCTATAAAAAAGACATTTATAAAAAAGAGGGATATTTCCTCTCGTATCCGTATATTATTAATTTAAATTATGGTGTACTGATCCAAATTCATCATTTGGGACAAAAATGTTTCCACCACTTGTGTAAAGTAGCTTTTGAATCGACTTTTATAGTCCTATTCATTCAATTTTGTGTCCTCTAAAATGACCTCTTTTTCAAAAGTGAATGTCTTCTATTTTCTTATAAAATAAAAGACACTGTGTAGTTTCTCCTCTTTTTCCAATAAAAAATTCTGTTCACCTTATACGTAAAAAATAGAGTAAGTTGATAATATTTTGTGGCGAGTAACTTTTTTTTTCGGCGAGTGTAATCTAAGTTGAAATTTCGGGCCCTTATATATATATATATATATGTGTGTGTGTGTGTGTGTGTTATATATCTAAACAATAACTTATATATACATAAATTAATTCTTAAATGATCGATTAATTTTTAAATGAGCTAAAAAATGTCTTATTCTTACCTCTATTAAATAAATCACGGGAAAAAATACTTTAAAAAATCATACTTTATTTCAACTATGGCTTACAGCTTAAAAACAATTTTTTGTCAATCCGCAAACATGAGACATTAGAGCTTCAATATTATTCTGATAATACTGTAGAAGACAAAATTGGGTATATTGCCGAAAGGCAACATACGGCATTTAAAGGTTATTACACAAAATAATGTACAAATATATTGATAAATATATTGAGGAAAAAAATTTGTATATAAAATTGAGGAAAAAAAAAAAACCCTCAGTCACACGGAGCACTTTAAAAAAATTAAAAAGATATTAAAATTTTTGATATTTTTTTTTATTTTTATTTTAATAGTTAAAAGATCAGTAACTTCCTTAAAACTATCATATATCGACGTTTTAACCATTCGTTTTAAAGATTTTAATGAGTTCTTTTGAAAGATACTCTAGGTTAGAAGCGATGCTCCTACAAACACATTTTTTTTTTTAAATTGCCCTAACAGTACATCATGTCCTGCGGACAAACTCGGAAAATCCTGAGGATGAAAGATCATCCCATGGACATTCTAAGAATGTACTACGCATACCTGTGCTTTTAGAATAACTATTACTGTTTTATCTAATTCTCTTTAATATCATAATTAATCGTTAAAAATAATTCTCATTGTGGATATTTTTCTGAAATTTCTCCCATCTCTAACAGCACATCGTTTCCAAATGACATCTTCAGGATGTACTATGGATAAAAAGTCATCCCGTGGACATATTCAGGATCTGCTATGGACAAGTGTTGTTAGGGATACTGAGATGTTAATTATTCAGAAAAACTGAAATAGTGACGCGACCTGTTTTGTGATTTTCACCAGAAGTTCATAGGCAGTAATTTACGTAAAGGTGCAAATGAATATCTGTGCAGTAGTTCTTGAGATACAGTTGACACGAAATTTCGCCACAAACAAGACACAATATTTCTAAAAATGTCCAAGTCGTATTCTAAAACTCTCAAAACGTGGAAACTTTTCGAAAACAGGAAGTCCATTTTTTATTTTACGTTATCAGCATTTTCTTTTATTGAATATTTTAAGAAATAAAAAGAAAATGAAAATACCATTTTTGAGTAATAGCAATTTGAAAAGCAATTATTCAACTATTAACTTTTTACTATGATGACTTTTTATTACTTTTTCGTTCAGATCTGTAAACCGTTAAAAATAATAATAACAATAATAACTCAAGATATATTTATCCTTTACCTTTCTTTTTTTTTTTTTTTTTCAATGTGATTTACGTTAAATTTGAACACTCAGAGTAAAATATTAGCTTTATCCAAATAAAATGGCTTTTATAAATGTACCTTTCTTCGTGTTATCCATTAAAATAAAAAGTATGTACCATTATTTGAAACAAAAAAAATCGACTGAATGAAATTTAATGTAAAAACATCAATCTTTATAAATTCAAAAAGCAGTATTAGAATTTATAAAAATAATGCTGCATTCAAAATTGTAAATTCACTCTGCAACATTGCCCGAGGCATTGTCAATTCTTAAAGGATAAAACTTATTTGTTTATTTGCTTAATTTTTTACTATGCTAGGAAAAAAAAAATGTATTTGAGATTGAAGATTTCTCGAATTTAAATAGCACTGAAATTTTAAGAAGCTGTATAGTTTCACGCATTAGTATAGAAGAAAAATTTATTTTCTATATGTAATTTATTTGTTTATTAAAAAAAATAATAATAAGGGAAACATATATATTTTAGGTTTAAAATTCTATGAATATCATTAATGAAAAGATTTTCCATTTTTTACAGATTTTTTATTTGTACTATTAGTGTCAGAGAAGAAATTTAGGAAATCCTTTTTCAGAAAAAAATGGTTTTTCTTAAACGTTTTCTGAAAATTACACACATAAATTTAAATAATTCATAGCGGATTAGAAAAACAGGTCATTCATTCATTCATAATATTTGCATATTAAATAATGTTTCTAATTAATTAAATTTAAAAATTTACATGTAAAATATGTCTAACATAATGATAATACAATTATTGCCCAAATAATATTAGTGATTACTGTTTTTCTGAAGTAGAAATATCCCTTTTTATGTTTTCTTTTCTTTTCTTATTTATTTCTTTTTATTTTTCTCTATTTCTTTTTTTTCTTTATTTTGAGAAATAAACTATTTAATAACATAAAAGTATAAAATAAAAAGTGGGAACTCAGTCTCTCTTTTTTTTTTTTTTTTTTTTTTAATTCTAATGTAAATTTGCAGCGACTGTAGATAATTATTTAAGTAAATTTCCAGAAATTTTTTATACAATAAGATTAAAAATCTATTCTGTCTACATAGCAGAGCTGTAGCTGCAGTTACAATAACTTTATTCTTTCTCAAATATTAGTTCTTAATCAAATCTTGTTCACTGCAAATCTTATTCATAAATCTTAGTAAATAAACAGAAATATGTTAGAGTTACAAGATTACAATGGATTTTTAACAAATGAGTGCATTTGGAACGGGGTTGAAATAATTGGATCTTCAAATTAATTACGCAGCATGTGAAAAAACCCGTATCAAATTTAAACCATTGGAAAATACCTAATATCTAGCTTGTTCTTTTGCTGACAATTTGCTTAATTTATACTCTATTCAAATGAAGTTTTGACAAACGTTGCCTAATATATCTAGGTTTTATCCTATGTAATAAAATGTTTTTTTCCTTTCGCACATGCGCACTGAAAACGTTCTTCATAAAAATATTCATATTTCAGGAGATATTTATAATATTAGTATTCCGACTGTAGTATATTGTTTCAAAAGAGTTTTTTCAGTTTATCTGAAAGTAGAAATAGTTTGGATATCATACATAAAAACATGCGGATTTTTTTTTAGTTTTAAAATAAATGTTTATAGATCCGTTATTTATCATGCTATCGCCACACAATTTGATCTATAAATTGTACTCGGTTTAGACTAAGATATCCTAAAGTTACAGATCATTTCGTGCACTTAACGATACAGGACGATAACAAACATTATTGGTTTTGCTCAAATTTTTATCGACCTCCTAAAATATTGTCTTAAACCAATCTTCACTGGAAAATACGAGGAAGACCCAGTTCTTTAAATACCCAGTGGTTGAAAACACTTCATCGAGATATAAGTTTTAAGATGCCTGCATTCTGCCGGAGGGGGATTTTTTTTTAATAATTGAAAAATTGCTTATTTATGTGCATTATATAGTATAATATAGTTAAAACAGTGAATAACATGAAAAAATATGCAAATTAAAAAATATTTTGATATTTAAGCTCAAAATATACAAAAAATTTGCGGAAAAAAGCACTTTTAAAAACATAATAAGTCAAATTTAAAAATAAATATTTTTATTCTGTAAATTTCATTTTGATTAATGAAAGGTACTTACGGGAGGGAAATATTCTCAAAACTATAATCATGTTAAAACCCGAATAAACTACTACGTTAGAAACGTCAAAGAAAAATATTGAAAATGCATACAGCTGTTTCGGTAGTCTTTAGCGTACCGTCTTCAGCGCAAAAAGGATTCTGAATCTGGAGAAGAGCTCGTATATATAGGTGAGGGGCCGAATTTTGTTCAACCAATAGGATTACGAGAAAATTGGGGAGAGTGGTCAATAGGAATTTAGGAAAGTTAGCTGCGTAAACAGTAGACAAATTAAGAAAATGTGGACTGAATATAAAATTTCCAACAGTCAGACAAATAGGGAATAGCGAAATCACAATTTACAAGGTTTTTTAAATTTTTATAAATGTGAAAAGCTTCAAAGAAATCGAGTTCATGAATGGATTGAGGTCTGCAAATTATTTTAGCTGAATTAAATTTAAAATTATGACTGAATTAAATTTAAAATTTATCTACTGTTTACGCAGCTAACTTTCCTAAATTCCTATTGGCCACTCTCCCCACCTTTCCCGTAATCCTATTGGTTGAACAAAATTCGACCCCTCACCTATATATACGAGCACTTCTCGAGATTTAGAATCCTTTTTGCACTGAAGACGGTACGCTAAAGGCTACCGAAACAGCTGTATGCATTTTCAATATTTTTCTTTGGCGTTTCTGACGTAGTAGTTTATTCGGGTTTTAATATTCCAACGCCAAATCTCCTTTTATTATTTATAATCATGTTATTTACTATTTTAGAGAAGTTAACATTTTACACGTTGAAAAATCATGAATATACATGGCAGTTCATAACTTCTATCAACAAAAATACAAAAAATAATTTAACTAGATACATTGCAGTAGTTCAATCCCTAAAACACCTCCTCTAGAGTAATTTGTCAAAGTTTCATAACATTACAATTATAACTTTTGGAATTATAATGTTTTGCGATAAAGCAAAATGTTAAAAATCTCATTTTGAGAAAAAGCAGAAAACATAATTGAAAACCAGATTTTACCTATTAAATAAAAAATAATTTAAAAAAGTTCCTGATTTAGTGCAAAGTTTTTTTCTTTTTTAAATTCATTTTATATGCCGTAACAAATTTGGATTCTGATATTGAGTAAAACATTTATGTAATAAAACATTTACGGACACTTTCCGTTTCAAAAACTTGTGAGTAACTAATATTAAAATGCCTGTAACTCAAGTTCTAAGCAAGATAGAAACAAAATTTAAACTGATTTAGAAAGCTGAAATGTTTGTCTTTAATATTACACCAAAAATAGAAAATCGGTTTTTGGATTGAAAATTGCATTTTAACCCTTTAACCGTTGCAAACGGCTTTTTCCGTCACGTAATAGTTGAAAAAAGAGGCTAATGTGGCAAATTTTGGAAAAATATGATATTTTTTCCTAGGACATAAGATTACTGAATATCCATTGATTTCAAAAACTATTATGCTTTATTCCTACTTCACTTAGTATTGATTTTATGAGTTATTAAACAGATATGCTAAAAAACTCGACACGGTTAAAGGGTTTTAAAGGTAGGCACCTTAAATTAAAAAACTGATAGTTTGCAAATCTTGTTAAATTTTTGAGCAGGAGTGTATTAGATGCTTAAGTGTAGACGAAATTTAGATGACCATTTTTTTTATGTGTAATAGATGTTACATGTTAGATCAAAGCAAGTTTTAGATATTTTAAATATCTATTAGGTATTACAAGTCCAAGTATTGGATTTTTAAAGATTTAGCAGACATCTAATGAATGTAAAAATGAGTGTGCTAGTAGATATCTTTTGGATGTTTAAAGAAGTTACATCGATCTTTTTTTTTTTTTAAGTTTTATAGATGTCTTATGTATGTAAGTGGCTGTGTGGATATATATTTTGTCGGTCTTTATATTTATTTGCATAAAATGCTTAAATCTAAATAAAAATTCTACAGCAATTTTAAATAAATGAAGAAAATCTTTAATATAATACTAGACAAGATTTTCCATGTACAAAAATTTACATGAAAATAATAAAATATTTTTGTCGTTCATCGAAATCCTTGAAATATTTATAGTATAGAATCTCGGCAGATTTTCGAAATGAAAATGCGAATTTAAAAAGTGGCACATTTCCACAGATTTCTTGCTAGAAAAATTAGTTTCAACTATTTAATATTTAAAAAATCGTAGAAACTTTGTAAAATTTGAGATTTTAAATTATATATATAAATGTAATTATTATTATTATTATTATTATTATTATTATTATTTTTAATAAATCTAGTGATTTAAAAACTCAGTTACTAAAAACTGCATTTTTCTCAGGAAAATATCTTGTGTTATAATCGAAAATTCTCTGTTTTTAAATTTTAAATAAATCTCATATTGAATAGACACTTGTTTAACGATTATATATGTACGTAGTGAAAAGTTGAAAATAAATACACGCAATAATAATAATAATAATGATAATAACAATAATTAAGGAACTTAAAGTGAAAACAGATGGAAAATAATAATTATCCCAAAATCTTTGAAGCCCTCATTGGGTCCCCTCAAAGCAGGATCGACAGTAAGTATTTTCAATTTTAATATGATTTTTTTTATTATTTATATTTTTTTTTTCAGTATTTATTGACTATAAACTTTCAAATTATATTCTTTTTTTAAATATACAGTCGGTAACAAAAGTGTCCGAACACTAGCAAAAATTCCTATGTAAAAAATATACACTTCATAAGGTTTTGTTAAATAAATCCTTATCGAATCATGTTCTTACACTGACTAAGAACAGGATTCGACAAGGATTTATTTAACAAAACCATATGAAGCGTACTTTTTTTACATAGGAATTTTTGCTAGTGTTCGGACACTTTTGTTACCGACTGTATATATATATATATATATATATACGCACACACAATGTGTATTACACTTATAAATACAGAGTTCACCTAAATGATTTCGCGTGTCTCACTGTTTATTGACAAGTATACGACATACAAAAACGGGTAATGTACGAATATATAGATACACTCATCCACTTGAAAAGTCCCGCCTCATTGCTCACGTGTTTGCAAGATGGCGCGCCTATCTCATCAGAGAACTACAGTCGGCAGCAAAAGCACCCGAGCACTGACAATAATCCCTGTCTAAAAAAAAGTACACTTAATACTGCTATGTTAAATAAATCCTTCTCGAGTCATGTTCTTAATCAGTCTAATAACATGATTCGACAAAGATTTGTTTAACAAAGCAGTTTTAAGTGTACTTTTTTTATATCGGAATTATTGGCTAGTGCACAGATACTTTTGTTGTTGGACCGTACCACATAGCTTAGAGTGACCAGCCGTTCTCATTTTTTGAGTGATGTCCTCAACTGTTTTGAAAAAGTCCCATATCCTCAATTGTATTCCTTTTGGACTTTTTATTCTCATTTGTCCTCGTGTTTCACTATTTCCTTTTTTTTTTACTTAAAATTATATCACCAGGTTTGTTACTGACTTCATTTTAGTTTTCAATATTTATTCTACAACTGCGCACAGTATGAAAATCATTACAAACTGTTGCTATTCAATTCAGGAATTTGATTTCAATTTTATATAACAACATACATAATTACATGTAGAAAAGCATCAAGTGTCAAGCGGAAATTTAAATTTTCCGACGCTACGGTTAAAACGTATAAACTTATCAAAAATCCCTCTACTGATCTATGTAGTGAACCAAATATTACTGGTACTTTATGCTGTTGAACTCTGGAAGTAACGAGTCCCTTCCGTGGGAGATCAAAAGTGTGATGGCATGTCTCCGGACCACCTCTAGGGGTGTGTCCCAGACCGTCACCAATTACCCATCTGCGCAGCACTAGTGCAACGTAAAAGCCAACCATCAATCCATCCATCCTGGAAGTAACGAGGAATAGTCATTTCTAAGGGGCACATACAAATGAAACACTTCCAGTTGCAAAGCCGTTTGCAGGTGTTCCAAATGCATGACTGCAGTCGGCAGCAAAAGTATCCGAGCACTACCAAAAATTCCTGTATGAAAAAGGCACACTTAAAACTGTTTTTTTAAATACATCCTTGTCGAATCATGTTCTTAGACTGACTAAGAACAGGATTCGACAAAGAGTTATTTAACAAATCTGCATTAAGTGTACTTTTTTTCACATAGGAATTTTCGCTAGTGCTCTGTTACTTTTCTGCTGACTGTATTTCCAAGAAACTTGCAAAATTTACGTCATCGAAATTGCAAGCGTTCCGTTTGTATGTAACCCTAAAGCACTTCTAATGGATCTTATGCACGAGTAGCAACGGCTATGGGTATTTACCAATTTAAGCGGATGGTATTGGCAGATAGAGAAGTAAACAAATGTTTCGAGATCAGCGATTGGCGAAGGAACTTTTATATATCCGCAATGACGCGCGGTGCTTAAGGTCCATTCTGTTATACGGAAGAAATTTAGTTTTCTATTGGAATATTTTAGTCTTTGTAAAACTATATTTTAAAAAATAAAGGTGGGAAAAAAGATTAATTTACTTTAGGTGTAGGATAAATGTAAGTAACATTTTAGGAAACTGAATGTAAATAATATTTTAGATGGAAAAGCAATTTTTATCAAGATTGGACACCGGATGAGACAGGGATAGGAAGTGAAGTTCGGTATTATGGCATAACAAGATATTATAAAAAAAAAAAGTATAAAACCACTTTGAAATACACTTAGATAAAACATTTTTATTAAAAACACGACACAAAGCTTTTCGCCATTTTTAATAAAAAAAGTTTTATCTACATGTTTTTCAAAGTGTTTTTATACTTTTTTTATATAATATATATACATGTGAAATGTTTTCTAATTTTAAACTTTAACTAGTTTTTAATTTTAATTATAACAAGATATGTTCAACCTATTTACATGTTTGACTTATGATTTACAAATTTCTTGCTTTCAGATGAGTGAATAGAGTCAGTTAAAGGTCAACAGGGCTGCTTACAGTAGGCAGTAAAATTATCCGAGCGCTAGCAAAAATTCCTATGTAAAAAAAGTACATTTAATACAGTTATGTTAAATAAATCCTTATCGAATGATGTTCTTAGTCAGTCTAAGAACATGATTCGATAAGGATTTATTTAACAAAACAGTCTTAAGTGTTCTTTTTTATATAGGAATTTTTGCTAGCACTCGAATAATTTTGCTGCCGACTGTAATTTGTAGAACATTGGCGCTTTATTCCATAAGACCTGAGTTCAATTTCTATTCTAGGCATAGTTAGTTTTTTGCACTGCTCAGATTAATTTTTCCTTTCCTACTATATATGTTATTTATAATATCACTTCCATTTGAAGTATTTATGATTATGTTTATTCTGAAAACTTAACAGACAACAAAAGTATTATTAAAGCAGATATAATTGTTTTAATTTTTATGAAATTTTGCATCCACAGAAATGTCCTTATTTTTCTCATGAAAATCAGGACATTGCATAATTTGTCCTCATTTCGCATAAAAAAAATGTGATCATCCTAACATAGCTAGATAAGACACGCTGATCTGGGTAATGTTTCTCTGTTGCCATCGCCTCTTTATGGCTAAATTTAACACCATGCGATTTCTTTCTAAGGGGGTATGTTAACCCATTTTATCCAATTGTCCTATTTAAAGCACAGCTGAAATATAGCATATATAAATCGCAATTTGCTTGGTGTGAATATTTTGTCATCTGGAATATATAATGTTATATATAAGCTTCCACTAGAGTGTTATGTGTCTCACCTCCTCCTCCATCTGGAATCTTTATTTAATCAATACATTATGGGGCGTGGTTTATCTTCTCTTTGCGGTTTAAATTCGTTCTAGAGATCTATCATGTAAATAAGAAAGGATTAAATAGATAAAGCAAAACTTTATACACGGAAAGAATTTTTCACTATTGAAGAGAACATTAAAACATGTACAGTCGGCTGCAAAATTATTCGAGCACTAGCAATAATCCTTGCCAAAAAAAAGTACACTTAATACAGCTTTGTTAAATAAATCCTTGTCGAGTCTTGTGCTTAATCAGTTTAAGAACATGATTCGACAAGGATTTACTTAACAAAACAGTCTTAAGTGTACTTTTTAAATATAGGAATTATTTGCTAGTGCTCGAATAATTTTGCAGCCGACTGTAAGTGCAAATTCCATCCTCTTTATTTCAATGTCCTGCGTACAAGGTGGATAAGGTTCCTTATACAGAATATATATATATATATATATATTCAAATTTTGTTGTATTTAGTTAAAGTTTATTTAGGTTTAATTAACCTTAAAAAGTATAATTTTTCTCAAATTTGAGCAAAATAAATAAATTGGGATAAAATGGGTTAAGAACAATGTTTATGTACCTCTAATGCCAACAATGCTTCAAGAACTGCAGGAACGGATCACTGTTGCTGTGAAAGAGATTGGTTGGGCAGAAATTTATTGCCATTTAGACGTTTGCCGAGTGACCAAGGGCGCGCTCATTCAACATTTATAGAATGTAGCAGAAACTTGGTGTATCTATCTTTTCATGTATCACCTGTATTTGTACGTCTTATACTTATAAATAAATAGCACTTTGAATCCTGGTGAATAATTTTGGCTAATGATGTATATTTACTTGTATACTGCGCTTCATTACAGAAGAATTCAGAGTATAAACATTTATTCGTCTCCTTACTCGCTCAATCTGAATTTATGTGATTTTTTTTTTTTTCGACGAGGGTGTGCCATAAGCAGAGTGTTTGAAATTAAACGAAATGCGCTCGCTAACCTTATTATGTTTATCAAAATAGCACAGTTGATATCTAAACAGTGCACTTGATATCCATAAATTTGTTTAAATCTGTGTCTCTTATGTAGTTAAGATATACATTTTCGTCCCAAAGAAAATAGTTAGAAATTCTACATGACAAGTATGATATCGTAAATATCACGTAATGCTTCAATATTTTTTTTTACCATCGCATTTTTCATAATAACTTGCGAAAAAAAAATGAAGCATTTTTTAACACATTGTATGGATGAAAAAACATGGAAATTCGAAAATAGATGTAAGAATTTTGTAGCGTATCTTAGCAACCTGTTCAAACTATTATTTTGAGTCTAATAATATATATACACAGTCGGTAACAAAAGTGCCCGAACACTAGCAAAAATTCCTATATAAAAAAGTACTCTTAATACAGTTTTGCTAAATAAATCCTTGTCGAATCCTCTTCTTAGACTGACTAAAAACAGGATTCGACAAGGATTTATTTAACAAAGCAGTATTAAGTGTACTTTTTTTACATAGGAATTTTTGCTAGTGTTCGAACACTTTTGTTACCGACTGTTTATATATATACTATATATATATATTAATTAACAATTGAATAAACTAAAACTATTTGTGTATATGTTTCATATATTATTTATTTATTTATTTATTTATTTTTTTGCGCTACTATATGTATATATATATATATATATATATATGTAACATTATAAAATGTAACAACACACTGATAAAAAAAATAAAATAAAATGGTATTTTTTTTTTAAAAAGAGAGAGAGAGAGAGAGAGAGAGAAATGAAAATGAAAATATAATACTAATCAAGATTAAATCTATAAAATGGAAAATCTTTATTAAAAAAAGAAAGAAAGAAAGAAAAGGTAAAATAATAATAATAATAATATAGTTGATACATTGTTCTTGCATACGAGAAATACAAAACGTGTTTTCTTTAATAAATTATTTTTATACAAATTAAAAAGATTTTTTTTTTAATGTAATGTTTTTTTTTATAAGGGAAGAAAAAAATACGCTGAATACTGTCAAAAAATTTGTTAAGTACTTATAAATGAACAAGAAATATCCACTGACAATTGCTTACTCTAAACTTGTTCTGAGATATTTTTTTTATTTAAGAAAAAAAGAAAATGCATAAAGTTTTTAAATTAAACACAAAGACAATGACTATAGAAAGAAAAAAAAATAATTTCTGCTTTATTGATATAAAAGTAAAAAATATAATAAAATATATAAGAACAACAAAGTAAACACAAAAACGACTCTAGAGTGGAATAAAAACTTTTTAACAAAAGATATATTATGTAATTTTCCACATGAAAAGATTTTTTTAAACAATGTAAATAAAACAAAAGACGAAAAATTTTTTATTTGTAATTTGTCAATTCAAGCATAAATTTTGTTTCTTGAATAGTTTACTAAATTACAGAAGTTCGTTACAGAAACTTTTAGAGACACACTTTAGAGACTTTAGAGATTTTTTTTTACTATGTTATTGTATATTTTAATTGTATTAATTTTATATAAAAAAAAAAAAAAAAAAAAAAAAAAAAAAAATGTCATAGAATAATTCAATATTTCATCTTGATTCCCGTCCTCACAGATTTTACGAAGAAATTTTAGTAATTGGAATATATCATTTTATCCAGGTAAAATTTAAATTTTTTAACATATTATTGGGGCATTAATTTCTTAATTTTTACAATTGATTATATCTGAGCGTTTTATGTAAAGGAAGACGTAATTCGTATTTTGAGCATTTACTTTAATGCTTATGCATGGTATCAAAAACTTTTTAAAATATTAAAATGCTTATGCATGGTACGAAAACCTTTTTAAAATATTAAAATAGTTATGTAAATACTTGTTTTATTTTTTATTTCTAATTGATATTGTTATATTTTTTAAACAAAATATATCTAGCAGCTCCACATTTTTTAAGCTTCATATTTACTATATATATGTATATATAATAAGTGGATAATTTCTCTCAGTACAATGTCGCACCAACTTTTGTTTTTAATACTGCATGACTTCTTCTCGGCATGCGCCTTATGAGATGTTGGAGGGTGGTATGGGGAATTTCAGACCATATACGATGAAGTGAACTTTTTAATTTCTTGAGGTTTGATGGTACTGGATCTAGTTACTTGATGCCCCGTCCGATCTCATCCTACAAATTCTAAATTGGGTTCATATCTTTTTATTGTGTAGGCCAACTATATAATGTGAAATCTCCGTCCTGCATTTCTAACAATCTGCGGAAAATTCCTGTTTTATGACAAGGAGTATAATTCTTCTAAAAGTAACCATACAAAGAAGGGTAAAACTTTAACGTAACAGGATGTACTTCATCTGCGATAACAATAAGAAAAGGACATGTTTAGAAAGAAACGCTCCGTCAATCAATCTTTGCCACTCTCGAGAGGCAAACGACCAACTTGCTCTAGTAGAGATACTAATGTTTTGCCACTCTATCTTACTTGACTGTGAGTGACGTCACGTGCTCTTTACTTATAAAAGACACTTTGACACCAGATAAATTTTTACAAGAATCAACCCACACACAGGAATCAACCCATCACAGGATTCAAGACCAACACAATGCCAAGAAAACATTCCCCAAAATCATAAAATTGCCTCTACAAGCTTGAAGGGCTGTAGTAATGCATTTGGGTCCATGCATTTGTGCTGTTTTATCCATATTACTACCTTGATAAATATCTTCATGGTGTAATCGGAAAAGCGATTCATCAGACAAATGGCCGTATTCACCATTAATTTCAACTACCGGTTCAATGCAAAAACTTGAAAAGCGTCTAAAAGGCAGGGTGCAGCTTTCCAGCGAAATTTCGCACGCTGTTTCTCCCATCTAGCTTCGAGGATTTCATATAACCTTTGATTGGTTATTTTCACTTAAAAAATCTGAAAGTAACTATACCGCTAGATAGCAGAAACAACACGGCAAAATTTGCTGAAAATTTGCACCCTGCCTTTATACGCTTTTCAAATTTTCATCTTCAGCCGCAAGTTGAAGTTATTGGTGAATAACAGCCCATATTTTTCCACTCACCTACTGTTCAATTTTTGTGCTAGTTTGCGAGTTAGAGATGTGTGCCCTTATTTAAAGCAGACAACAGAAACTTTCAAACTGGTTATCGGTTTTCATAGCCTATACGGTATAATGTGTACCGAACAGTTTCTTCCATTGAACACTAATAGGAAGTGGAGTATGCATTCCCTATGGTAGCTGTGGAGGAATGTTCCACGAACATCACTACGGTTTTTCGATGAATGGGCGTCTTCTTTTGGTGATAATCGCTGTCGTGGAAGTGGAAACCTGCTTTGCCGGAAGTGGAATGTTTGTTTGACGAGTGAATTGGTAGATTGGTGGGGATATGATTTTCAGGAACAAATAAATAATTAGTCCGGGGTCTAGTCTAATATATATAATTGTCTATATATAATTGTTTCTTCAGAGGCGTTCGCAGTTACTTCTTGGTTCTGATTAATCGTTATTTGACGTACTGTTGCTCTTCTGGTGGAATGGACGACTCTGGCAAGTCTCCTTTCGAATCGAGCATTCAGTATCTTATGACAACCAGAAACCTGATATTAAGATCCGATTTTCTGCTTGGTAGTTTACTCTTACTCTCTGTTAACATAAATAAAAACAGCTCTCGAATAGTTCACATGTACAGTCGGTAACAAAAGTGTCCGAACATTAGCAAAATATCCTTTGCAAAAAAAGTACTCTTTATACGGTTTTGTTAAATAAATCCTTATCGAATCATGTTCTTACACTGACTAAGAACAGGATCCGACAAGGATTTATTGAATAAAACCGAATGAAGTGTACTTTTTTTACATAAGAATTTTTGCTAGTGTTCGGACACTTACTTTCGAGCTTTACTTTCGAGGACTTTTCGTTCGAGCGCCTACAATCATCCAGCGTTTAAACTCAATTAAATCCCGTGTTTTGCCAATATCTTCGCAAGCAACACAGTTCAATGGATGGCTCACGTACTCTGCATTCCTTCCTTTTTCATAGCTATCTTGCTGTCTAGGGGCAGCACTGTGAAGCAAAAGCTCATTTGAATAAAACTACCAGGTGATCATAAGAAATTAGCCAAAATTTTAGTAAGTGAGTATGTTTTACATTACCATAGAGCAACGCTGAGGGCAATGCCAGTAATTTCAGAGTTATAATATTATGATTATATACTTTCCGAAGTTGCCAGTATAAAATCCTTGTACAAAAAGCATATAAGCATCTTTTACGTTTATGAATGGAGGCATATCACTTTGACAGTAAGAAAATACAGCAGTTTTGATGAAGAACAATGAAAAAAAATTTTTACTTAATTAAAAATAAATGTTAAAATTCTATATAAACCTTGTCCTTAGACTTTTACAATTTATTCTTTTAATTCTAAGCACTTGATGTAAATTAATGAATAACCATGTAAAGAAAGTGTAGACAAAAATATATATTTTAGATAAAAACTAAAAGTTCCTTTTCTATCACTTCACGAAAGACAAACAATTAATGAACATTAATGATTTTTTATGCATGGAGAAAAATTACGAAAATTCGCAGTTTTTTGCCTTTTTGAATTGAATAAAAAAAATGTATTTAACATAATTAAAGTGTTAAAATTGATATATAAATCAAATAATTGCGACTATTAAATGAAAGCATAAAAACAGATAATTAAATTAACAAACTACATGCTTTAACAAAAATAAATATGAAAACGTAAAAACAAGATATTTAATCTTAATTTAACAAAAATTCAGATGACGGTATTAACCAGCTTTTTTTCTATTTTATGTGTAACTGTATAATAAATTAATTTTTGAAGGAGAATTCTCAAAAACGAAATTATATGAAAGAAATCGTTATTTACAAATCTTGAACACGCATAAAAATGATTGAATTTTTCATCTGGAACTTACATTATATGTACCTTTAAAAAGGAAATGAGATGCAGAATGCAATGAAATGAAGCATATAAATGATAAATTAGAATTTCAAATTTCTAGAGAAGAATATTTTTACTTCGTATTTTTTTTTTAATCAAATTCAAAATCGATAAAATTTTATTCGTGTCTAAAATCTTAGAGAATTAATTTCCGTCCAAATTATATTTCGAACGATTATAACCTGAATACGTAAAAGATCTTACCTTAGTCTATATAATTGTTTCACTTAAGTACATCATTTTCTGCTTGATACTATACATACAAGTAAATACATACAATATTATACTATGCATACATTAGTATACATATGTAAACTAATCCAAATATTAATGAATAAAATATTGTTAAATAACTATTAAATCTTATTTAAAGTAATTACAATTTTTCCAGTAATTTAGATAGCTTTTATTATGTGTGTTTCAAGTTTTCTAAAATAAAGAATTTATTTCTATTAGGTAACTAGTTATAAAAGTTTTATATTTGTTTTAAATTTTCGTTTCTGAATTTTCGTTTCTGGATTTTCACCTGCTTTACGTATTATAGGCTCTTTAATAATAATAATAATAATACAAAATTCTTTGTAAATTGATCAATGCGTACAAATGTGTGTGTGGAGGATTACTCTAATTCCAAGGATAAACAAGACAAAAAACGAAATATTAATGTTAAGGAATGTCTGGATACCTATGTGTTTCCCATTTATTGGAGGTGGGGAAGATAAATCAGTAAATGAAAGGTAACATGAAAAACCAGAAGTGTGATCGAAATTCAGTATCTCAAAAAAGACTCAAAAGATTTTCAATTTACTATATAAATGCCTTCCAACATCCACTTTCGTATGGTTTAATTGGCCAGTACATTTAAATAGATTATCATACTGATAATATAGTGGACATTTAGATCACGACAGTGTGTGTCTCAAAAAACGAAACAGCTGATTTTCTTCAAACTCGCTACATAAATTCTCTTTTAGGTGCTCTATTGTGCATATTAGATGGCTTCGAACGTATACGTTTAGCGTACAAGTTCGAGTTTGGCCAATTCGTTTTGGCGAAAATTGGAAATGATATCAAAAGTTGATACCTCAAAAATGGAACTTTATTCAAAGTTACCATACCACCATTTTTAAATGTTGTTTTTTAAATATTAGTTCGTTACTACAGGAAAATTGATAGGCGTCCTGATTAGGTTGGACAGACTTTAGATCTCAGAAGTGGGTGTCTGAAAAAACGGCATTGTCGCTTTACTAGAAACTCGTCGTTATAACTAATTCCCTTTTAGATACCCAGAAATCTTATTAAATCTTGAATGTAGTGGTTTCTAATATTACAATTGCATTATACAGTTACACGTGATAAGAACTATTTTATTTTATTTCAAATTACTGTAATATGACAAATAAAGATTTCTAAAACGCTTTTATTAAAATATATAAAGATTTTAAATATTTTTGAAATTGTAATATATATATATATATACTTTATTAAGTTTAAAATGGATATAAAATTTAAAAAAATAAATACATTTTTGTATTGAAAAAATTTAATGTTGGTGATTTTTGGTATTCTCAGCGAATATTACACGTGGGAGTTTTATGTTTTAGAACAATGTTTCTCTAATATTTTGTCATTTTTTCTGTGAATTTTGTAAAGATTTAGGGAATTCCGTTCTAGTTATAAGCAAAAACACTTTTCAAAAAAAAAAAAAAAAAAAAAATTATTAATAAAAAAAAAAAATAAAAAAAAAATAAAAAAAAGAAAAAGAAATCTATATTGTATTGCGCAAATTCCACAACAAAGCATATAAATATTATATATAGTAAGAGCAACATTGTGTTAAAGTTACAAGTCATTTATAGTTTTTTATGATATTGGATGATCCAAAGTAGTTGCACTTTTCTTCAATTTGTGGTTGGTCCTCTAACTGCTCTCTGAACTAAATCGATAGTGGAAAATGTAAGTTTTAAAATGTTCTTTGCGTGTTTAAAGTCTCGTTCTATTCTGTCCAGTTTTTTTTTTTTTTTTTTTTTATATATAAAATTACAAAAAAGAAAATAATAATAAAAAAAAAAATTCATATGATTTAGAACTTCATGTAAAATATAAAATTGTATTATAATGAACCAAATTTAAAATGAATAAATAAAAAAATATTTTAACTCATTTTTTCTTTGAACTTATATAATTCATACTAAACCGCAGATTTTGAAATATGACAACCAATGAAACTGTTAACATTTTGATTGAAAAAATATTACCCTTATGACATAAAACTCTTGACAGGAATGCTAAGCTTTCATCTAAATTTTGCAATCATGCTCGGACTTTTTTGGTGGGGAGAGGGGAATATTTGATAAAATAATTAGATTTAGTGTATTTTAGCTTTAGTGTAATTTGAAATAAAATACAGTTAGAAATCTGTTTATTTAAAAACAAGTCAAATGCAAAATGTAGCGGCATAAAGATTATAAATATGTGTAAGTGCTACCCTAATTTGACTATGTAAATTTCTACTTGAACAGCAACACATTTTATTGTACGAGCCCAGTAGAATCCGTTTTATTAAAAGTATGTTATTGTACAAAGAATAAGTCGTTTATTGTTTCCGAAATTCCATAATAACGAAATAAGCTGTGTAGTTCAAGTAAGGTTTGATCACCCCCTTTTTTTTTATACAAAATAGCTCAGCCATTTCAAAATTAAAATTTCACAGCACCACAATTAAATACGTTAAATTAATTAGACAGCACTCGAAAGATATTTGAAATATTTTGAAATATTTGAAAATTTTGTATCAGGGATTGCCACTCCGATTAAGTCTTCGCTGATAAATTTTTGCAATCTTGGTATAACAGTGAAACATTCTTGAGACGGATTGTGTCAAAAGCGAGTAATGAGATTTTATCGTTACTTAAAATTTCGGTAAACTATTTTTTCGCTTTTTAAACCGCATGTATGAAAGTTGAAATCAGGATTTAACCTCAAAAATGTTTTGTTTAGTATGTGGTACAAAGTGCAAGAAAACTTTAATGGGGAGTCTTTTAAATTAACAGATACATTTATGCCGTATTTTATTTTTATCTGTTAAAGACACTGTAATCAAAATGGCCAGAACGAAGCTTAACTTCGGTAATCTACGTAGCATTGTTCTCTAACAATAAAAGTCAAGGCCCTATTTTTACATATCTAACCAAAATTATTATACTTAAGCATTTAATATTTCAAATTATTTATAGTTATCATAAATGTTTTTTATACAGAGTGGCTACAAAATAACTTTCTGTGTCTCAAGACATCTGCAATCAAAATTAATAAATTAAATTATATATATTCAATCTTCGCAGCGTTCCTAAAATTTTAGGAATCATTTTGCTACATTGTCACCAGTATTTTAAAAGAACATTTATTTACCTAATATTTTAACATTAAAACCTTCAAGAAAACAGTTTTTTAAGATAGTGGTGTCAGTATAATAAAACACGACTAAAATTTTAGGAACGCTGCGAGGCCTGTATATTTCATATACACACTCTGGAAGACATGGCTCTTTGCAGGTTTTTCGTAAAGAAACACACTGAAGAAACAAAAAAGACTGGTACACCTGACTAATATTAGGAAAGGCACACGACGAATCCTGCATGGTAATCTACAAATCTATAGGAGTCCGAGGGAAAGATATCTCTTCTGAACAGAACGTTGCAAGGCACCCAGATATGCTCAATATTCTTCACGTCTGGTAATTTAGGTGACCAATGAACGTATCTAAATTAAAATGGGTGTTTCTGAAGCCACTTGGTAGCAACTCTGGACGTAGAGTGTTGTATTGTCTTGCTAGAATTGTCCAAGTCCTTCGGAATGCAAAATGGGCGTGGATGTGTGCAGGTGATTGGACAGGAGGCTTATGTATCTGTCAAATATCAAAGTCGTATCTAGATGTAACAGGAGTCCCGTACCACGCCAGCTGCACATGCCCAAATTAGAAGACAGAGCCTCCAACACTGAACAGTTACCTGTTGACATGTAAGTTCCATGGATTCAATAGGCTGTCTCTATACCCGCATACTTGCCAACCATACTCATTAATATTCCGTAGTATTGTTAGATCCACCTTCTTTTTCACACTGGTATCTTTTTAAAGTATTTTTTCTCCTATTGCATTGCAATTGAATTTAGAAGATATTACTCTAAAAATTTATTGGCGTGAGAAAAAGGGCAGGACTAACAAGACTACGGAATATTAATTAGGATGTTGGCAAGTGTGCACCCGTATGTAACAATCCTACAGACACAATTAGAAAAGAGACTCGATAGACCAAGCAACGTGTTTTTTGTCATCAGCTGTTAAAAATTAACTACTTAAAAATGGGTTCGATCCCCGCCCCGTCAAAAAACAATTGTTAAAAAATGTTTTTGTTTATATCTAAAATTTTATTTTGCATTTATTCATTATGTCATTATGTTAATTATGTTTATGTTAATTATTCAGTTAATGTTTTGCAATTTTTAGGCTTTTCGAATTTTAAAAACTCGAAAATTCATCAATTGTATGTAAATGGATGTAAAATTTGAAGTGATATTATATGTAAAATAATGTATAATTTTATAAACGCCATATCTCTGATATTTTACAACCTATTTTTGCAAAATAAGTGCTAGAAACATTAAATGGCAATAAAAACCATGTAAGTCATAAAACAAAGTTTTTGTCTGTTATTTGTACTTGTATATTAAAACAAAGGAAATATAGAAATTTTCCACGTATACAAAACTTACTTTTCGATACATGTTCGAATTTTCGTATTTTGCAGCAATATACTTAAAAAAAGGCAGTGTGATACATTCAGATTTATTATTCAAAGCTATAATTGTCTGGATTTCGTTTTTAAGTGTAATATTTAACATTCAGCTTACATAAAAAATATTAAATTAATAATAAACGTATTTCTATACGTAGCAATAGTTTGATGCATCGAGTAATTAAACATTTACCGCGAGTAATTAAACATTTTTAAAACCGCGATAGCCTGGTCGGTAAGAGCATTGAATTCGTGATCGAAAGATTGCGGGTTCGGTCCTCGAGCCGGCCGAAGACCGTCGTGTACGCTAATGGCGACTGGTGCACGTCGAATTCTGTCCTGGTCACAAAGTCCTCCAAGTTCTCATCAAAAATTATACCTTTGGGGGTACCGGATCATGGGTTTAACTCGGCCTTCATCCGGATCAAAATTCGAGTTCCTGTTGTTTGACTGGTGCTGCCATCTTTCACCAGCTTCTGGAGCTAAAGTCGTACTTCCTCTTCAGTGGCGCTTAACTGACATTTATAGTGAATATGCTGAAATAATGTATTTAAAATGACGTTAATAAGCCCAGTACAACTGGTTTGTACCCAGGGACATTCCATAAAATGCTAACGTATTCAAATAACTTTATGCTGCAAAAATCATAATAAAATTGACATTTATTGTTAATATGCAAAAATAATGGTCTATATAGAATGTGATATGCTTAACGTTCAGATTTACAAAGCTGCACTAAAATATTCAGATTCATTAAAGGCTACAAATGGATATTGCTCTAATTGCATTTCTGTTTATATTAAGCATATTTCACCCTTTTCAATGTTTAAGAGTAATTGTGAAATCTATTAGTCTGTCTGCCTTTCTGTCCTACTGTCCATGAATTGTATGATATCGTAGCCAAAGAACATTGTAAGTTAATCGGTGCAACCAGTACGTATAGTTGGAAAGTGTTAGTAATCAATGTGAAAAGCGTAATTTTTCGTTCTTTTTTCCTACTTAAATCAGATTTGGAAATTATTTTTAAAATTTTTCCGCATTCAGTACTTTTATCCTATAAAATTTTATTTTATCGGGTATATTTTAAGAAATGCTTACTTCTCCACAGCATCAAATTCTAACACTTCACTTTAAATAGTTAAATGTACTTAAATACGCTTCAGGTAATCTGATAATAGCACATCATTTGATATGTACCTTTCAAGAGTTTCTATGAATTGTTTTGTAAAATATATAGAGCGTAAGTTTAATCTTTGATCATTTCTAATTGGAGAAGACAGAGTATTGATGCTATCTTTGAAGTTCTCAGGAAGTCTACTCTAACAAACGGAATGTTTCAAAGTACCTATACTCGGTATTGTTTAAACATGAAATATCTAAATTTAGACTGTTTGATGCCATTTATTTGTAAATTTATCTATGTCCATTTTATTCATTTTATATTAGAATGATTACGTATTTTTTTAACTTTATCAATAATTAAAATAATTATCTTCTTAAATCGAAATTGTAGAAAATATCAAAATTGGAACAATGCTGACTAATTTAAATAAAATTTCATAGAAAAAAAAATTTTCAGAATCACTGAACAAGTACCTAAAAATATAATTAAATTAATTATAATAGCTTTATTCAATGTGACATCGATTTTGTAGAAAATATAGAGAAACGTCTAAATTACAGTACTGTTTGATCATGAATTTCTGGTGTGAATTTTGAGAGTTTTTTATTACAGGACACTGTAACAATCATTTATTGTATAAGAATGTATAAGCTCAAGTGCTGCGGTTAAATGCAAGCACAGCACATTAGAGATTCAAAGAAAAACAGAATTTTATAGATAATGTCATTGACAAATTTTATAACTCGTCAAAATATCGCCCATCAACAGTAATATATGTTTGGAAGGCTCATTCGAGTTGACTGGCATATACACTAAGCGACAAAAAAAAAGCCGCACTTGGATGTTTTCCTTTTCGCCTTCTACAACCGCCAATTTTATCGTTTAAAAAGCAAATTTTCGAACAGATTTTACTATGTTGTCCTCCACATACACTTTAGCTTTGAGTCTAGTGTTAAAAACAAAATGCAATTGTCAGGAAAATTGTAATTTTAGAATTTATTTCAAAAATGGTAAGAATAAGGCAGTTAACGATGCCACAAAAAGTATTAATTTTTAAATGAAAATCGAAAAATATTTTAATACGTGAGATGGCAAAATAATTAAATGCTAACGAAATATTGGTAAAATGAATTTTAGCAAAATATAAATTTTTTTGGCCGTTTAAACTGGGAATTTGGCTTTAGGCGGTCATGTTGTCATCCAAGCAAGATAACCGCAAGTAAAAATGTGAATGTTTAAAAAATCGATTTGTATCATGTTCAGAACTTAAAAAAGATTTTAAAAAAGTGTATAGTAAATTACTTTCTTCAAAAACAATGCGGGAACAATTAAACAAAGCAGGTTAAAGAACGGAAGATCTGTGAAAAAAGCCATTATTAAGAAAAAGAATTAGAAAAAACAATACTTTAGTTGACCAAAATTTAAAAACATTATCAGTTAATTATTAGGCTGAACTGGTTTTCTCTTATGAATCAAGTTTTCTTTATTTCGTGCAGTAGAAAAAAGCTAGAATGAAGACGAAAATGTGACTGACTTAATGAAAATCGCACTTTTAAAACAGTGACACATTCTCCGTACATTATGGTACGGAGGTGCATAACTTTTCAAACACTCGGGGAAATTTTTATGCTCAAGGGATCAATTAACTCGAAATAAAACACAATCTGCATAAAAGTGGTGCCTAACCGACTATTTTGGAGGTATCTTAGACATTTCCGTAAACAGCATTTGAAGATAATAAGGCACCTTACTACACGGCGTCTGTGGCAAGTTTATTCTCTTCAAATTGTCAAAATTTCTTATACATTCCCATGAGAACCTAAAATTCTGTAAGTAATCATACTTTTTTTCACTTTAAGTTAAATACCACAAAGGATATAGTAGAATTTCTTCTTTACCAGACATGGAAATGGTCAAAATCGCGATCCGCTCGAAAATGTTTCATCTATAAAAAGGCGGGGGAAAGGGGAGAGGATTCGAAATTTGCAGCCTATAACTCTGCCAGAACTAGAAAAAATTATTTACGATATTTGGCACATTGAAATTTCTGAGATTTATATTAAAACACTGTATAAAACTATGCCATTGCGCATTAATGCAGTAATTCCATATAAAGGTGGAATTAACCCAATGCAGAATACATATTTTTAACAAAAAATTGCTTAGATCTAACAAATGAATAGTTTTATTTCATATATTAAAATATAACTTGTTTATTTCATGTAATAAATCATAACAGAATGCAAAGTGTATAGTTATTGCATTATGTTCGAAAAGAAAGTTTTATGCAGATTTTTAAAAAGTACTTCGTAAAGTGCAATAAAGCGAATTATTAAATCGAAAATATACATAGGTATCATTTCATACCTTTGGTATTATGCAAACAAGACAGTTTTATTTGTTTCAAACATTAATTTTAAAGTTATTACAAATAAAAAAGTTATAAGTCATTTTTTCTGCAGTGCGGCTTTTTTTTTGTCGCTTAGTGTACTTGTAAACATGCTAGGTATTTTATGGACACGTGCAGTACTTACTGATATTTAAGATACCGAATTCCCGTATGAGTCCACTAGAGTTACATTAACAAGAATTTTCGGATATCCATATAAAGTGTAATTAAGCATCATTTAGTTTGGAGACCGCGGAGACCACGTGACGTGATCACTACTCCTAATCTACCGTACCTCAAAAGTGGCATTCAGGTAACTTCACCCATCACTGCTGAAGTGGGCTGGTGGCCTACCGTTATAAAACTACATACGTCTAATAATGGCAACAGGAACATCTTGTAGCCTTTCTGGTAAAATCTAATTAAAGAAATAAGATCGTATCATAGAATCGCGACGTTAGTAAAAATGTATATGAAAATTCATTGACAGTACTCGTCCACACATTCACAGAAAATTGTTCTTAATACACTTGTGATTGCGATTGCCATGAATTCTCGTTTGTCCAGAAATGAACATTGTGCGCATGAAATACACCTTCGCATGTAAATATCGCCTCATCTGTAAACGGCACATGAGCTAAGAAAGCTGGCTTTAGTTGCTGCTACAAAACCTACTAGTAGAATGTCAAGGGATAGTCTTCCGGAATCAAAGCTTATACTCACTAAAGATGGAATGGGTATAAGAGCCTTTGATTTAACACCCTGCAAACCGTTTGTTGACTCTCAATTTAATTGGGCAGTAGCTTTTTTACTTAATTTGGATCAATCTTCACATATTCCAGGTTAGGACAGCGACAAACTTTATGTCTAGTGACGTGGAATAAACCTCTTTCCCAAATTTGACGATGTAATTGCTGATGAATTCTGTGATCAGACATTCGTCTATACGCATATTTCTCCTGATACATTTGTAGCACATTCAGGCATTACCATTTGCACGGCCGTACATAAAATACAAGCCTGGAAAAAAGATATTGTGGTATGCTGTTTCAACCCTTAAGGTTTGTGTCATTAATTCGGGATCAACCTGTATATATAAGGGCATTTTACGGCTAGTAAGACTACATTTTAGGTGGTGTTGCGAGGACAAAAACGGATCAGAATCACACTGCATTGTATGATCCGAAAAGTCTCCTAGCAAAGGCTTGGTTAAAAGAGGTAAATAATAACAGGAACTGCAACTCACTAGTGTAAATCAAACCATTTAAATGATGCGTTTTAGATTAGTAAGCTATAATATGGTACAGAAGGTATTCGAAATTCTTGCTAGAAGCGTTTACACAGGTTTTACCGCAACGTTTCATAGAATTACTAAAGTTTTAGAAAACCACTGGCATGTCTCACATCTACCCCTCAGCTACAGTTATAGGACCAAGAGAACCTTCAGCTAAATTAACTTGGGTACCGCGCACAGCACTTTTAATTTAAAATCATAAGGAACGTCCAGATATGCTAGCTCCAACAATTTAGCACACCAATGAACTTGATCACCATAAACTATCATATCCTGTTCCAGAATAACGATCAGATGTTGGAGGTTTCCATGTAATGTTTGAGAGCTCCATCATGCTACAATCACATAGAGAAATACAATAACTGAGAAACATGTGCTTCTTTTTAAATTTAAAGAGAGCAGAACCTGTTATATATAATGCACATATCTAATGGTCATATTCAGACAAAACAGTTTTGTTTTTTAACAGTGACGATTATACAAAATAATCATAAGACTTATCTTCAAATGGCTAATTACATATTCATCTCATATTGAAATAAACTTTATGTTAGCATATTGTAAAAATTGCAATGTGGAAACAACATTTAAATTTTCTGTTTTCTAAGGCTTAAGGGTTAAAGGGTTAAGAGCAGTTAGAATTCTGTATGTTAAAGAAAAAAAGAAAGAAAAATGCGTTTAATGGATAAAATAACCATTAGGTTGTAGTTTATGTTTTACAAATCTGGTTTCAAATCAAGAAACCATTATCACTTTCTTTTTTAAGGTTTCCGTGTCAATACACAAAGAAAATCCATTTCATCAATATCAATTATTCAGTTTCAGTCAGATGGGAATTCTTTGAATTAAATTAAGAAAATAATAGCTTATTAAAACCAATTGATGTTTCTATGCGTCATGCGCACATAATTAAACACATTCAATCAGTTTAAATAACAATCATAGTTTCAGTTTGAAAATGGAACCGTTCTCTTATAACGTCACTGAAATTATAGCATTTGAAGGGATTTGCCCGTAAAAAAATGGTTTGGTGGGAGGAACAATTTGCATAGATTAGCGGATTTTTCTCGTAAAAATTCCAAAATTATACATTTAAAACATCAATTTACGGAAACGACCGTTTAGCTAGCAAAACGGTCATTTCCCCTAAAGTTATACGGTCAAATACCGTGATTTTACATTTCAGATTTAAAATATTTTCAAAAATCTATACATATTTCATATCGAGACACTATAACGTTTATAT
This sequence comes from Salticus scenicus, assembly GCA_963930645.1. Classification (NCBI taxonomy): domain Eukaryota; kingdom Metazoa; phylum Arthropoda; class Arachnida; order Araneae; family Salticidae; genus Salticus; species Salticus scenicus. The sequence goes on along the minus strand of OZ005652.1, from coordinate 60,040,483 downwards.
AAAAAATTAAAAGTAAAATAACACAATGATTTATATAAGAAAAATAGACTATTAATAGTTGTTTATAGCTCTTTTTTTACTTTCTTATATATATATATATATAAAGAAAGTATTGGATTCGGATAGATTTTCGAGCTCCAGTTTTTGACTGATTTACACATTTTGAGATAATCTGAACACGATTTCACTGTTTTTAGAAAAGCCTCTCTCACTGTGTGTCTATATGTGTGTATCACAAATTTTGTGGGTGCTGTATATCACGAACCAATGATCGAAATTTAACCAAACTTGGTATTTAGTGGATCTTGACCTGAACTGGCACTGATTAGGTTTGGGGAGCAATCGCTTAACAAGTGGCGCTCTAATTTCCTTTTTTAAAAACATTTTAACATTGCATTATAGGGTAAAATTTCGTGTAAATGTACACATTAAGAGTTATTTTTGATGCATGATTGTAAATTTAATATGAATTGTTGGTAATAGTAGTAGCAAACTAGGGAAGAAATGTGTGCATGTAGGATTATTGCTCCCTCCCTGGGTTGAATTACCCCGCCCAGGGTGTGTAAATTTTCAATATTGGTATCTTTCTAAAGAAATCGTCAATACCTTTCAAACGAAGGGTTGAATCATAGATCTGTGATAATTTAAAACAAAGATTTTTTTTTTTTTTTTTCATTTTTAACGAAATAATAATAATAATGATGATAATAATAAAATTTTGAAAAAAAAAAAAATCTTATTTCTTCTGATGTTGGAATAATATAAACTTTCTTTCGACACTTAATGTTGCACTTTACTGGGATGAAAATCATCTGCATTCATAATGGAAAAGAATTTTAATAAATGATAATTTAATAACTAATTTGTACTGCGTGCATTTGTATAAGATTACATAGAAAAGTGTCTTGTGGTTGCCAAACCATGCTAGTTGGATTCAAATTTGTTCCACTGAAATTGACTTAAAGTTATTTAATAAATAATGAATCTGATGTTTAAAATTTGAAATATTCTCTTGTTTTCCGTTCATTGAACGAACGATTAATCCGTGCTATGTTTACTTTATTTATAAATAAAAATATTTACTTAGAATAACAGCTTCATTTTTTTTTTTTATATTATTGAAATTAATAAGATAATTTTTAATTAATAAGTACATATATAGTATATTTCGTAGGTAATGTGAAATAACTGAGGAACAAACATTCAAACCGTGTTTTCTCAAAAAAAAAAAAAAAAAAAAAAAAAAAATCGAGTTAGTTATTTTTCTTTGAACTTAACATAAAAATAGTATGTCTACATATCTTCCTACATATGTCTACATATTTTTCTAGTACCTAGTAATGCATCTAAACAAACGATAATTAGATTTTAAGTTCAATTATTTTTTAATTTGTTAGTTTTTGTATTATCTGAAAAAATGTATCGGAAGAAGAAAACACGGTTTGAATGTTTGCTCCTAAACTAAAAAGATAATTATTATTGTTAGTTTGCTTTTAATTAAATTGTAAGTTTTAAGATAATTCAATAGAAGCTAAGTGAATTTATTTATTTATTTTTTTTTTTATATTTACATTTTTTTATAGTGTTAAAGTGAGTAAAATTAATTTAATTAAAAATAAATATATAAATAAAATTATGTACTATGTAATCTTTATCTACATCACTCAATATTAATGGTAACGAGCTATTTAATTAAAAGGGGAAAAAATATTTATTTTTAAAATAACTTTGTATAAAAAGATTATTTCGGAGTTTTTAGTTATTTTTAAATATTAAACGTAAGGGATGTTTTGAGTCTTTTTCATTCATTTCTGTTATTTCTTGGTGAAAAGTATTTTACCAATGTTAATTTTAATCTGTTTATTACTATACACTATGCATTCTAAACATATTTCAGTAATTTTACAGGCCTTTTTGCTTCGACCAATATGGCTCATGATCGTCCTCAGGTGTTTTAAGATACTTCATTTCTTCTCTACTAGAAACTCACGCTGTCCGGTCTAGGTATATTTCTTAGCCTGTAGTAACTCGTAAATTCTTGGACAGAAAAGTGGTACCACTTTTTGAGCATCCGGTATTTCCCTTTTCTTTATATAGTAAGACTAGCAGGCTTTGCCCTCTTCTCTGAGCACTATACTTAAATGAGTTGTCAAAATTCCATATCATTATTAATAACCTAAGTAAAAAAGTAAGTTAACTTAAGTAAGTTTCCTCTGTATTCCGTAGAGGTTTTTTCCGCTCGCAACGTAAGGATTCCGGGTCCAACCCCCCCCCTCCCTAAAAAAAAAAAAAAAAAAATGTTTTTGGAAATATCCTGAGGAAGTCGCACAGCCTTTTTTCAATATATTTGTTGCATTTTTGGTAGAGGTCCACTCAAAAATCAGGAATTTTCAATATTCCCCCCCTCCCTTCCCTTAAAAATCGAAAATTCCTAAATATAGAAAATGTATTATCCGTACTCATGTCTAGTCTCCCCATGTGCAATTTCTTTACTGTGAAGTAATTAGGAGCCAAGTTATGCTTATAAACCTGTTTTTGCTTTTGCTTCCCCCAGGGGGGGGAGGGGAGTAATTTCGGAAAAGTTGATAGATATAATTTTAAGTTGGGTAATGGCCTAAGTTCCTGCGAAGCGCCGTTGAATTCTGTCCAGCCATTCTCAAGTGATACCCGGACAAATGCGTTTTTGTTTTTTGCCTCCCAGGGGGGAACGTGGGGGAATTCCTGAACAGTTGGTAGATGTAATTTTAAGTTGGGTAAAGACCTAAATTCCTGCTAAGAGCCGTTGAATTCCGTCCAGCCGTTCTCAAATGATAACCGGACAAACGTGTTGTAGTCTTTTACCCCCCCCCCCCCCCCACAGGGGAGAACGGGAGGAATTTCTGAAAAGTTGATAGATATAATTTTAAGTTGGGTGAGGAGCTAAATTTCTGCCAAGTGCCGTTGAATTCCGTACAGCCGTTCTCAAGTGATACCCGGACAAACATGTTTCTGTCTTTTGCCCCCCAGGGGGGAACGGGGGGAATTTCTGAAAAGTTGATAGATATAATTTTAAGTTGGGTGAGGAGCTAAATTTCTGCCAAGTGCCGTTGATTTCCGTCCAGCCGTTCTCAAGTGATTCCAGGACAAAAAAAGCGACATACAGACACGATGACACACACACACACACACACACAGGCAAAATTTTCTGAAGTCATTTTCGGCTTTCATGTGAAACGTGAAGATATCGCAAAATTTTTCGATTCCGACAAATTTACAGACAAAACTCTGATTTTATTAATATACATAAACTAGTTTGGATATAACCAGTTAAGCCGACTTTTTTAGAGTTCTCTGACTTGATAAAATATCAACCAGAAACATTGTTAAATGAAAAGTAAAGCAATATAAATATGTTTGCTATGTCTGATATTAATTAATCAAAACGTCTAAACACTACCGTGTTCATCTCGCAATACGACAAAATAAATGGTGGAAAAAAAAAAAAAAAATTGCAATTTTGAGTTTATGCCATTTAAAACTATGTTTGACATGTTTAAACGGGCATAAAAAGTGTCACATCCCTATATCGCAATTTATCCACCTAAGAAAGTTGTGTCAGTTTTATGGTATGATAGTTAACATTTTATCTTATTCTATATGTTGATTTCTCTCAAGTACTTTAATTTTTATTTGAGTACTTTTCCTGCCGGAGTGAAACTTATTTTGCAAACACACACAATTTGAAAAGATACACAATTTTAAGCATTCCGATGAAGCCAAAAACTGAAATTGAGACTTTTAAAGAAAAAGTAAGTAATATCATTAATATATTCGTACAGGATGTTAATAAGAATGGCAAAAGAAAGTTTAAAATATATTCAAAAGAAGATTTTCTGTATTGTGATAATGCATTTATTAAATTATGCTGATACGGTAAGGTAAGAGATATCCCCATTTTCTGAGGTAGATATCCTCCTTTTCTGAGAACAGATCTTATTTTCATTACAAATTTTCTAGGGTTTAAATAAATGGAGCAAGGAATTTTATATCATAATTATTATCCTTTTTTAGTCATTATTTACTAAGAAAGTAAAAAGATGCAACCCCAATTGGGTGATGGTAATAATTTTTGATTCCATTGTGTTATAATGACAGTATAATCTGGTCACCAAAGTCACCATGCAGCACGTAATATGATTATGTTCTAAACATGAAAAAAAAAAAGCATGCACTATTTAGCAAATATGTAAATAAAATTTCAATAAAGTACCAAATTTTTAAAATTCTAAGAATTATTTTTACAAATATTTAATCCACTTAAAATAAGGTGAAACACTTGTTATGATGTACTTGGAAAATAATTGTAAATGATTTTATTTAATATTTGATGGAAGTGCTAAAGTTTCAAGCGATCAATTTTGACATATAGGTATGAAAATTACTTTACTAAAACCCAATTAACATGTCAAATAAAATTCTCAAGCGTCATATTTGACAATTTGTAATTATCCGTTATGCCAGAACTAATATCTCTGGATTTAATTAGATTTAATATCATGGTTTTCATATTATTAAACAGATATATTATTTAATAAATAATAAATCAAAGTTTTCTTCTTCTTTTTTTTTTCAATTATTAATAAGTTAAAACTCTTTTACTATTAAAAAAAGCTAAATGTTTGGTATTTTAAAACATTTTTATTAAACATGCAAAATATAATTTGTAAGATAAAATAAACATAATGTTCGGTCTTGCAGTAACTGAAAAATGTTTACGAAGCATATATAAATAAAGTTTCTTTAATGAAATATTTCAATGAAATTTTTAAATTTATAATGTTAATAATTACAGATAAAATATGGAAAACGTAAGAAATAAATTAAATATATTTTATTATTGTATATTGACGACTAAAAATATATGATTATTGCACATTTATAACTGAAATACTAGCGACTCATTTAGTCCTCAATCCAATATATTTATTAATTTCAAAACTGAAATTTAAATTTAACATTTTTTTTTAATTAATGAGTATTCTTTTTCCTTATATCCAGATATAATAATGATTATAAATGCTGATTTTTACTAAACAGAATGTAATTAAAGCTGCATTTTCTAGATTTGTGCATTACACTTTAAAATATTCCAGTAAAATTGGAGGGTTGACAGTTAAAGAATGACCAGCATTCCTTCTTTGAAAAAAATATCTAGTACCCGTATTTATAAAAATTAGTACTATTATTCAGAGTGTTGAGACTACGTTAAAAATCTTACTTTAGTTTTTCGATAAGAAAGTCTATAAATTTAACGGGCATAATTTTAATTTTACGGTTAGTAAGTTGAAGACTTTTTGCTAGTCACCATCCACATTCTAGTGGTGAGAGTTCTATTGTGTAACTATCTGACCTAATTGTATTTTCGCATGATTACAGGGTAGGATATCTTATCGTTCGAATACACAATTGTTGTTAAACCTTAACACCAATATACAATTTTATGTCTTTTTGTCAATTCCTACTTTAGAAAAAAGCAATTTTTTGTGTCTTTGGTACTTTATGCTAGAAAGGTTATATACTGATCGGGCATCAAAAGTTTTAAAAACAATTTTAAATGAAATAGAAATATCGAAATAAAATGCAACATTATACTTAATATAATTAAATATTTTTACCACTCAGTGTTGAAAAAAAACAAACATAAACAGCATTTAAAATGAGATATTAATTTGCCACTATATATGTATGTGTGTGTGTGTGTCTGTTTGCACAATTTATAAACATCCAAAACGAGACAGACGCTTAGGCTGTAAATCAGCCCATATTAAAACATCAAAAGAAAATTAGATATTCCTGAGGTACTATGAAGCTAAAATAGTAACTCCAGAATACCTAATTCTGGATAAGTATAATGTTTCACATTGTGCTTTTTTTTTATACTTTTATGCTAAATAAATATGTCATTTTAAATGTTGTTCTAAAATTTTACTGAAATTAAAATCGTTAAAGAAGTACCAATTCTAAAATTTATTATAGCCATTTTCCAGTACATCAGTTTAATGATTCATAAATTTAGTACTATGTACAGTATAGGGGGAAGTTTGATAAAACGGGATAGTCGGACAAAACGGGATACGTCGCGTAGACACCCGGCTAGTACTGCTATCGAACGGATGACGACAGAAACTTGTTCTCGGCCATCATTACATCATTCTCAGTTCGTCCCGTCTCGAGACCACTGGTTGATGGAAATTTGTAGTTCTTAGAACTTTTTTATTCTGTTTTCTTGGCACTTTCTACATTTACGTGCGTTGTTTTCTACATTATTCTGCCTACATATATGGGAATACAATTCCGGTGAATATTACATTTGATTAAGCATTTATTAGCGAATATTCTCAAACACAAACAGAGCTAAAACAGCTCAAACATTTACTCAAACAGCGAAATTATGAAAAACTTCTCTAAAACTTGGTTCGAATGATAGATAAACAACTTTTATAAATAGGACATTCACCGATTGGTGCCAAAGTAGACCTAGTGCTGGTCTAAATTTCATGATTAAGTCTGAAAATATAGCATCCCATTTATTTCCATAGCTCTTGTTTCGTTTCCATTTGATAGACTTTTCCCATACGAAATACGAAATACTGAATGCAAAGTAAAATGTCTAAATACTTTAGATATTATTTTATGTTTAGAAACGAAGCTAAAATAACTTTCTTAAGGCTATTTGACAGAATTATTTGTTCCCTTCTTCATAAAACGCCCGTTTAGTATTTCCCTGTAACGTTCACATTTTTCAATATCATGAATAATTTTTTTTTCTAAAGAATAATATCCATTAATTGATATTATATATATATATATATATATATATACTAGCTGTTACCCGCGACTTCGTTCACGTAGAAATTTTGATGTGTATGTGTGGGAACTGACGGTTTGATCATAATATGTAATGTAATGAAACCTTATCATTGTGGTGCTGTGCAAAATAGAGTCTGATAAAGTATACTCAAAAAAATTTGTAACTCATTGAAAGATCTACGGGAAAAATATACAATTTATTTTTATTTTAATACCGATCTGTATACAACATTAAATGCCTTATTATTTTCCGTCAACACATGCAAGTTCTGGGCACTTGAAACACGTGAACAACCAACATATAATTGACCGTGTGAGAAGCATGGAGTTCTTAAATGAATGCCTGCCACTTTTAAGGTTTGCCCCTGGGATTTGTTGATCGTCATTGTAAAAGCCAATTTCAATGGAAATTGCAATCTCTTGAAATGAAATGGCAAGTTGTTGGGAATAATAGGTATGCGGGGAATCAAAACGCTGTCTCCTTTAGCAGTTCCTGTAATAATGGTACATTTTATAATATTAATACCCAGCTCTGTGATACAACTCGTCTCTTGACTTCTAGCTACTTTCATAGCCCGAGCTTTATTATTTCTGTTGGAAAGATTAGATTTGCGTTTCCCGGGCATTTCGAAAAACTATCAAATAATAATAATAATAATAAAACCCTTAAAAGGGAACTAAAAACAAAGTACTACTATGAAATAATAACAAATCAAAAGAATTAAAACTACTAACAAATAAAAAGTAAATTATAATTCAAAAAAGTAAGAAAACGCACGTTAAATGACAAAGTGAAATAAAAAGTTAAAAATGAGAATAGTAATTAACCAAAAATATTGAACGTGTGATGCTTTCTACTTATCTATATAATATTTCTTTAACGTGGTCCAATAGGGCAGTTCCTTGTTTGTAAACAAACATCTCAACTTTTATGAGTGGTTGGCAAAAAGGCTTGGGAAAAGCATAGCGATGGAGGATCACCAATATAGTAAATTGCGCGGAAAAGTCGAGCGCGCTTGTTTGCCAACCACCAGACGTCACGAGGAAATGCTCTATTACGATATACATGGGGATAAAAAATAATATTTATAAATGGACAATATTTACACACGTGGAATAAGCTCAATAATTTAATAAGAAAAACTGACGACATTTGTCTGGTAAGAGTATTTTATATACTTCATGCTTAGTTAATAGTAGTTGGTATATAGAAAAATAAATAAATTAATTAATGTGTAAACTTGATCATGGTACAGCCTTAATGCCCTTGGCGACTTTTGAATTTTTGTTGCCGTTTTAGGCCAAAATAGAAATTATGCGATTATTGTTCCTATACGCAAGAGAAGTGTGACGTCACTGACCGTCCGTGGATGCAAGAAATTTGATTTCCTATGTTAATCGCCCATTGGATTTTTGTAAAAAATTATTAAAAATCGAGGAAAATTATTTCCCGATTTTAATCCCCATATTTGGGTATATATATGCAATTAGTTATCATGTGCATGTGTTAGATTGAGTTATTTTGCTGTCAAATTGACAACATTTTAATTTTAAATTTCAAAACTCTGTCGTTCTTGACGCTTATTGTATTTGGTGATCAAACACGTAATACGAAAATATACACTCCAGATGCATATTTTCGTAATATGCATAGTACGAAATATTGTTTCATATTATTCATTACTATCTTAATATAAGTTGTTAAAATAACTATGATTTTTGAAAGGAATTAAAATATGTTTGCCAGATAATTTGGCGATATTTTTTTTTTTTCTGCAAAGGATGACCGATATCAAATCTATTCCGCTGTAGCATATTAGTATCTTTATCAGACACTTTATTTTGACATTTGAAAACAAATTTGACATCAAATTATGATAGAATATTTATCACTTTCCTTTTAATTAGTATATTAGTTGGATATTTATTGTGCAAATATCATCCTTTGAAATGAAATGTTTGTGTTTTCAATCGAATATGGAAGTTTGCCATTTTTTTTCTAGAGTTTTGAAATTAAAAATTCAAATTTTGTCAATTTTACAACCAAAATAACTTAATCTAACGCATAGCCATGATAACTAATACATATCTATACCTAAATATGGGGATTAAAATCGAGAAATAATTTTCCTCGATTTTTAATAATTTTTTACAAAAAATCCAATGGGTCTTTAACATAGGAAATATTTTTCTTGCATCCACAAACGGCCAGTGACGTCATCACTTCGCTTGCGTATTTCTTTCTATCTTTTCCTTGGCGAAAAATGTCCGATCTACTTCAGCATCAAAATTAAAAAAAATGTCCAGAATTATTAATAACAAAATACCTTTAATATAATGATGAATTAGCTTTTATGCCAAGCGTGTTCATCCGCCGTACTCAAAAAAAAAAAAAAAAAAAAAATCTGAAGTTGAGGTATATAAAAAAATGCTATGAAATAAAATTCAGAAGAAATATCTTAGATTTGTAATATTACTATTTTATTTTAAAATTATAAAGTGTCATTTTCTCATCGACCAATTTAACATTTAGTAATTTTTTATTTTTCGCGTGAAAGCATATTTCATTTTATGTTGAAAAATAAATAAATAAAAATACCTCGTAAACTTTTTTGGCAACAATTAAAAATTTAAATGGGTTTTATTAAGTCAATTACCGGTTTATTATTTTCAAAATTACCGGTTTTTTTTTTAAATCTAATCAAATTTTCGGTATAAATAGTAGCCTATGTTCTATTCCAGACTATTCTACATCTCTGTACCAAATTTCATCCAGAACCGTTTAGCCGTTGTGGCGTGATTGAGTAACAGACATCCATCCATCCAAACTTTCGCATTTATACATTAGTATAGATTACTCTAAATTACAGAGATCTCTTGAAGTTTACAAGTATTCAAAATAACTGTTACTTGTTAATCATCTGAAGTGAACTATAGCGTAGTGAAAAAAAGACTGTGCAAACCTATATAAATAATTTAGAAAAGTAATAGTTTTTTTTTTTATTACTCATATTTCATACATTAAAGAAATATTTGTGAAGAAATTTTGAAATTTGTAAAAGTTGTATGAATACAACGTATAGTTCTTATAGTTTAACATAAAATTCTACACTAAATTATATGTCAACAATTATATGTACACAAAATTATATGTTATTCTCAAAATTATATGTCGCTAGCAATATATTCATAATTATAAAACTGAAAAAAGTAATATGCCTAAATGCTGCAAGAAAATTAAAAAATAAAATAAAATAAAATAAAATCCTTTACTGTATATTTACTTATTCAGTTGCTTCAATAAAATTATAATCATTTAAATTTTCTCAATATCTGATCTGAACGACGTTTTTCATGAAAAATGTAAATTATTCAAAGTAAAGTAATACTCATTTTTTTATTTGACATATTTATAAAATGTTTACTATCATTTAAAAAAATATTAAGGTATATTTGGTTGTGTAACATTTTAATGAATATTTTTCTTTCAGAAAATGTATTTGAAATAAATTTTTCTTTTAAATGACGGATTAAACAGAACTTACTTAGTATTCAACATTAAAGGAATTTTTCTTTTAAATATGAGAATCGGTCTTATATGTCATTAGTTCATGACTTTCATAATTTATGAAGAAATTCAGTTGTCAAAATAAATCATTTATCTTCATCAAAAACTTCTGTTTGGAATATAAAACATTTAAAAAACTTAGTATTTATATCAGTCTTTACTTCCCTTTGAACATTGTAAAAATAAAAACAAATACAAAATGGTTTTACCATCGAGAATTCAAAACTTAAAGCATGATAAAAATTTAAAAGCGCACCGTTTCTTTGATCACATAATATTTCTACATTACATATTTTTAAGATAGAAAATTAAAAATAACATTTAGAAAAACATAAAAATCATTTACAAAATAACGAAATTTTTAAAGAAAATCAGTATTATATATATATATATATATTTAAAAAAATTTAATTTTGGAAAATTTTTAACTTTATTCTTTTAATTTATATCGATTTTTGATTTTGTATCATAAAAATTACATTTAAAAGTATAGTTTTATAGTTTATCGTTAAATTATGTACATGACATTCAATAAAAAATATCATTGGAGTACTTTTAATTCAATGAAAGAAAATAATAAAAAAATATTTTACAGAAGAAAGATACATTTTTGTAACATAAAGTTCTTGAAGGAAAATTCCCAATACTCTTGTATGGCAATATTAAATATTTATGTTTTAAAGTACAGCTAAAATAATGTTTGAAGAGCATTCAGGAAGATTTTGAAAAGATAAAAATATTAAATATTGAAATATGTATGAATCCCTATTATGAAATACGTTTTCCTTGCTAAAAGAGTCTTTAACGATTGAAATTCAAATAATTATTTTTTTTATTTCTTATTTTAGTAGTTTATAATCTGGTGTTGCACTGACACTAATTTCTCTTATCCCAAATTACTATAGACACATTGTAAAGATGTAAGATTTTAAATATTTACATCCAGAGCCTGATTAAGGGGGAAGCACACATTATTTCCGCTCTCACCGGAATATTTTTAGAATTATTTTTTTACATGTCATAGGAATCCCACGCTTTGACGAGGAAATATTTTTTATAAAAAATAAACGGTGTAAAACAATCCAATTTACTCACGGTTATTAGACACCAGAATTCTTTTAAAATAATTTTTAATGAGAATTTTGTGTTTATTATAGGAGGAAAGTATTTGTTAAAAAATAACGGTGTAAGTATAAATAATGTGGGCTTCAAAATTAATCAGGCTCTGCTTACATCATATAATTTCCGGTGTAGTTAAACAACAATTGGAAATTATTTTACAGAATAATAATAACAATTCACATATAGTTTTGTGCAAAAGGTAGGATAACTCGGCCCTGAATCTCTACAAATATAGTTTTGTGATAAGAGGATTACCATCCCCTTAACTCAACATTTGACTATAGTACATACATTCATAAAAATATTAGTTTTTTTTATTAAATTATAAGCTTATTCTAAACTATTAAGACAAATTTCACCTACATTGCTTCTTGAAATTTACTAATTTTGGTTAAAATTGTCAAGTGGCACCCTCATATGCTTTTCAAAAGAGAGGAATTGGATTTCCCAACAAAACTTACTCCCCTATATGTAATTATATATTTAAAGTTATGTTGACAACAGAGATCTAGAAATATCAACCGCTAAAAACATTATTTATGTTTTCATGTGACTTCAAGTCACAAAATTACATCAGATTTAAAAATTAGTTCCCAAACAATACTTTATACATCAAAGGAGCATGAGAAAGTAATTATTTTGCTTATATACATTTTTCTTGCACTTGATAAAATTTAATAAAGAACTTCCACCAACTACATTCATTAGAAAAGAATGTTTATTTTTATTTTTATTTTTGTGTATGTGTGTGTGTGTGGGGGGGGATAGCCCTTTACATTGTCTTTAAATGTTATGCAAACCCCATACGTAATTAATTTTAGCATGGTGTGACAAAAAAAAAAAAAAAAAAAAAAAAAAAAAAAAAAATCGCATTGAAATGTACATTCAACAAGTTACATGTATAGTCCTAAATTACTTTAATTCTATTGTTCGGCCCATTGTAACAACAGTGAAAATTTTAAATGCTTATTCTATGTGAAACATGGATTTATGCATGTAAAAAATTAATCTTTATTTTATTTTATTTGGTTTAAGCCTAAAGGTATTAAAGTGTACCTATGAGAAATTTCTCTAATAAAAGTAATGTTTTTGAATTATCTTGAATGTTCCTATACACGATGCATTAGTCCGAATAGAATAAAATGTTTCATGTAGCAAAACCACATGATACAGAATTTGAATGCCTTTTTTGGACTTTCTCATAATATTCATTCTTGAGTGATGCTTATAACAGAGATACAGACAAAGAAACTCTCTCCCTCTCACACTTACCCAACCATTATATACATTATTTACGGATTTAGAGAACCTCAAAAGGTGTAAAAATAGAAAAAAATTAAATTTCGAAACTTTAAACCGAAAGCAATATTTTCTCTACTTATACGGGTATAAGGAAGTATAGAAAGAAAGAAAAGGATAAGAAGTATAATATATTATATACACCCTTGCAACAATGTTTTTTTTTTTTATAATTCAGCTTAAAAGAAACAAAATTCTAATAGTAATAATTTAGTTAATGATTAAATAAATATATGATACATTTTAGCGATATCTATCCCTTCTATGTGTAATTTAACTATTTTACTGGCTTGGTATTTCGAAGTATTTCTAAACAGAATAATAATATTCAAACTTTATTTCCAATTAATAAATCATGAGCAGTCAGTTTCAAATTATTTTATTAAGTAAAATAATTAAAATTATTTTATTAAAATATAAACTTTAAAACAAATAATCGAAAAGACACATTTTTCTATAATAATGAAGAAAAAAGTCTCTTTATACAAAATATACCATGCTCTTCCATTTCATATACATTGTAATTATTTAATAGGAAGTGGATATGCAAAGTCCTTTCTTTAATAATTAAGAGCAAATTTGTTCTTGCATGATATAAACTGCGAATTGTCATTAATATGAACGGAAATAACTTTCATTTGGAAATGATGAAGGCATCGTCATTGCGAAAATAATTTCTCATGCAGAAATAACGAAATATTTTCAGTCTTTAAAATTATTAATTAATAATTGGATAAAATTGAGTAACTTGACTATTAACTTGTAATTTATTTTACATTTGTAAGCTAAGTGTAATCGCTTTAAATTTAATGATTAGTTTTAAATTACTCCTTCAGTTATTACAAATGGAAAATCATTATCAAATATTTTTATCCATATAATCTCATTGGTTTTATTAAAATATTTTTCAATCCACAATATTAGGCAATCAATAAAACTCATTTTCTTGAAAAATAAAATAAAAATAAAAATAAATAAATAAATAAATAAAATAAAATCAATTTATATGATAAATTCCGTAATTATTTGTCAAAATCTTCTATAAGAAGGCTGTTTGTAATGTTTATTTTTCAAAATAATAACATTAAATAGTTGAAATAGATCTAAAGCATCTAATAAACATATTTTAAATACATTTATTGAGTAGCATAAAGAACAGTGAAAAACTTAGCTACCTACACAGAAATATTTTGAAATGTGGAATTTATAATGGAAAACTCATTAAACAAATATAAAGTTAATTAATTAAAAAATAAATAAATAAATAATACTTTTCTAATGTAATAGCGAAAGTAATCCGAAAAGCAGAAAAGCATTGTTGTGAAAATTTCCAAATATGCATTGTAATTAGATAAAATAATATATATATATATATATATATATATATATATAGAGAGAGAGAGAGAGCGAGAGTCCAAAAATTACAGCGACAAACTTTAAGAGAAGACAGGGAGCAAGCACATCATAAGGATGCAGACCTGCATAGGAACCCACGTTCGCAAACGTCATCTTAACCCTTTTTTTAAAAAAGTGTGTTTTGGGGTATTTTCCACCAGATGTGGACGGTACAAATAGTCATCAATAATTTTTATTTGTAACGTTTGACTGATCACTTCGAAGTTTGATAGTCGATTATGTATATCAAAAGTCACTTCTCAAAATTATTGGTGACTATTGAATAAAAAAAAGGCCACATCTGGCAACGCTGGTACAAACATAGAGCTAAAGCTTTAAGTGGATGTAGATATCAGCTGAAGATATATATGATTATCATCTGCTTATGTGTAGTCTAGTTTTCTTGCTATGTGTAACTCCGACAACCTTGTAAATTTTAAAATTTTGTATGATCCATTCTTTCATAAAATCCTACACAATATTCGTATTAACACAGACGATGCTTTAAATGCATCGATCAAAAACATCATTATAACATTATATTATCTTTTTCAGTATAATCATTTGCATGAAGAAGAAATATTAATTAAAAATTTAAAATTTAAAAGCCTCACCCACAATTGTTAAAAAAAATACCCCAAAACACACGGTTCTTAAAGGGTTAAAATGAGATTCACTTACATGTGTTCCTATGCAATTCTAAATCCTTATTATGTGCCCTATCGCCTCTTAAAGTTTGTCGCTGTAATTTTTGGACACCCTGCATATATAGATATTTGACATTATAGAAGGATATGTACATTAAGAAAATTTATTGTGAAGATAGAGATAAAACTTTATTGAACTTTTATAAAATAATAAAAAAAATATATATGTTATTCACTAACTAGCGTAATTCAGAGGATTTATTTAATTAATATTCATATCATCATAATATGCGTTGTGTCCAATGTTTTTCAAACTATCATACCTTAAATAATTTCAGCCAATATTCGACATATAAGAATCGACATATATTTTTCGTTGTGTCTC
This sequence comes from Salticus scenicus, assembly GCA_963930645.1. Taxonomy (NCBI): domain Eukaryota; kingdom Metazoa; phylum Arthropoda; class Arachnida; order Araneae; family Salticidae; genus Salticus; species Salticus scenicus. Next base: position 60,025,218 of record OZ005652.1, on the reverse strand, counting down.
TGTAAAAAATCTATAAGTGCTAGATTCAAGAAAATCTATCAATTCGTGGGATGGTGATTTATGCATATAAAATTTCAGTTCGTTCGAATAAGGCGTTTAAAAACTGTCGCACATTAACTAATTCGAACAATTAGCCCATAATGATAAAGAATATTTCGTTGTTTCTGTAAAAGCGCTATAAGTGTTTACTTGACCAAACTATATAGATTTCGTGCGACAGTGATCTATAACGTGTAAATAAATTTTCAGCTCAATTAAGAAAGGCATTTAGGTGCTATTGAACTTAAAATGATTTCAGCTCAGAGGCCATAAAACATTTTCTTTGTATACATTTAAAAGAATTGAAAGAGATACATTCACCAAAATCTAAGGTAAAGCTATGAGAGTTTGCACACAATTTACCAATATATATATATATATATATATATATTAGCAGACCCGGCCACGCGTGCTGCGGCTAAGTAATAAGTTGATAATTTGATAAGATATATAGTATTTCCCCAGCTTTGAAATTTAAAATTAAAATTTTGTCAATTTGACAGCAAAATAACTCAATCTAACGTATGCACATGATAAATATATATCTATACAAAAATATGGGGATTAAAATCCGGAAATAATTTTCCTCGTTTTTTAATAATTTTTTACAAAAAATACAATGAGCGATTAACATAAAAAATCTTTTTCTTGATTTCACAGACGGTCAGTGACGTCACACTTCGCTTGTGTATAACTACATACTTTATCAATGCGAATAAAATCTTTAAATTGATTATGACGTCAATTTTCGTGAGATGTATAATTTAACATTTTATAATTTTTTAACGTTCACGTTTGATTAAATGTATTTACTTTTATGTCGAAAGAAAATGAACTCGTATTTTTCTTTTTGGCAACAATTAAACTTATGGAACTCAGATATTTTGGAGCAACTGTAACAAAGGTCTATAATTAACAAATAATTGCAATAAAACAATATTGTGACAATAAACTGAGATAAAAACTATCCTATCTCTCAAGTTGGACCAAACTGCACACAGTGTGAAAAATTTCATTAAAATCGGTTCCTTAGTTTAAGAGTTTATCGCTGACAAACATCGTGACACGTAATTTATATATATATACAGATATATATAATCCAAATACTTAAATTTTACTAAAATATTGGTGCATAATTTTGAATTGATCCTTCTTCTATGCATTTCCATTGCAATTTTGTTGTTCTGCTGTAATTTAAAACAACAGCTGTAATAAAACCAAGAGAGCTATTTTGCTCAATCTCTCCTTTTAGGGTGAGAATGGATGCGCACATGGATAGGAGAGATTGTGCTTAATTATAACTACAATTACGTTGTTAATAATAATAATTGCGCTCAAAATTGTAAAGAAATATTTTGTATTATGTGTGGATATTTCAATTCAATAATTTAAAAAATCAGAAAAATAATTTAAAAAAAATTCAAAGGATTACAAAAAGTTATTTATAGAAAAAATATTAAAGAAACAGAAAAAAGAACAAGACCAGATAAAGATAAAGATGGCAAAATAACATTACGTTACTTGATAATATGTTTAACTTAAAAATCATAGCTGCCAAAATTTTAATTTATTACGAAGTATTTTTATCCCCGCTTTATTTCGCACCACTTTTTGTAAAGAAAATTTTTTCCAAAATGCAATTTCAATAAAATAAGAAAAATTTGCTCAAAAAAAAAAAAAAAAATGTATAAAATAAAGGCGAAGCTACAGATACTCCAGAATGAATTAAAATTCTGGCAGCTATGCTTAAAATTATAACATATCCTTTTTAGCTTAAACTTTTTTTTGTTTATTTAAACTTTAAAACTTCTTCACACACCATAAAATTGAAGACAAGACAGCACAACCTGTTCCGACTGGACGTGGCCTCGACCTTCGAAACTGGTTGTACTGTCTTCAGTTTTATAGTGTGTGAGGAAGTTTTAAAAATTAAATATTGATTGTACACCAGGTTTCTTGTTTGTAAACCGAAGTTTTCGTTGTCCACAATCGTTACAATTATTGTTGTAAATTTGATACTATCGTGCAACCGTCTGCCACAAGCTAACTTGTTCGAAACATATTGCACATCGCATGTGCAGTGCATTTCCCAGTCAAAAAATACGGGTAGTACACAGTGAGTGCAATGATGTATGGCTAGTTCCGCCCACTTTTAAGCCCAGAATCTGCCCACAGTTTGTTATTTATTAATTTTTTTTCTCAAAATCTTTCGTACAAAAATATTCAAAACATAAAACTTAAATTTCATTTGGTTTGAAAACTTCTCGTTTCGACTTTAAAATTTTTTATGTTTTTTAATTTATTTCATTTTATTGAAATTTAGACGATTACTGTCCTTACAAAAATTTCGAGTAAGGTGATATTTTTTGCTTGCATTCAGTTTTGTCGCTTCTATTTTAGCAGATGACAGCTGAACTAAACTTGAGCATCATACTTGAAATATTGCAAAACTAAACAGACATACTATGACGTTTAAATACTTTGCGATAAATTTCCTATAGGCTAACATTAGCATTCAAGAGCTAAATCCCATCAAAAGGGTGGCTTTTGTCGATCGCGCCACTCCTGAATAAAATTCAATATCAGATTCTGAGGACAGTCTAAAAAAGGATGCGCCGTCTCGAATGAGTTGAACTAGTCCAGCCACTTGTCGAAGGTATCTTCTGGTACAGTTCGAGATATTGAATAAACTCATCCTCATTTTATTGTTATAACAAATAAGCTGAGAAATATCTGTTTGCATCGAATTTTAAAAGCGCAATCTCTCCTAAACAGCAAAAGCGCAAACTCATTTTGGTAGGAGATATTCCGCAGTGTTTTATTAAATATTTAGATAAAATACTTTAGATAAAATCATGGTGCTTATACTGTTAGTCTAGGTTAGTAGGTTATGAGAAAGTGTTTAATATAAAAATATATTGTATTAATACCACTCTATAGAAATTCCTAGAAAGGGTTATAAAAATTCAAGCATTTATTTTTGAAAACGAGACAAAATAACCATGTTTTAGCTTAGCTTATTAAAGTAATCAACATGCACTTTCAAGTCGGCACTTCACTATTGATGTTGTACAACCACCTGAAGTCGCAACTCGCACATTATACTCTTTCCCGTCGATCCTCTGTGTGCGCAATCTCTCCTAAGGTATGCTATTTCTTTAAAAAGATAAATAGTACATTAATTTGGTATTTTATTTATATATATTTAGTTTAAAAGTTTTGTGCTAAAACCTACATAAATACATATTTAAGCAATGTAATTAGGATACAACTGGTCATATTTTAATATAATCAAATTAAAAATATGAGATTATATTTTTTATATAAATCCTATTTAGACACTATTTCTTTACAATATCTTATATATAGATATATATCTTATATCTTATATTTACAATATCTTATCTTATAAAGAGTAAACATAAATTATAAGATGGACTTTGTTCACTGCTTGAATGTATCCGTTATTCGGATTAATTGAACGATTTACACTAGAGATTGAAAAAAACTGTGTAAAATAGAGTTTTTTCTGTGAGATTTGGTGTATCTAATATTGAAACTTATTAAAATCTGAATATACGTATATTTATAATATAACTTATGCATCTATATATGTATAAAACTAATTTCGTCTTAATATCACATGCATTTTCTATAAACATGATCTCAACTTGACTAGACAGATTAAAACTCAACTAAAAGATATGAATTTGAATTTGAATAAAACCCGACCACGATAACATGAATCCAGTCAATCCAACTCGAAGGGGGTGTCTAACTTGTAAGGGGGGTGGATGGACTCAAAACTGAGCACGGCTTAAGTAAAAATCTGTATTTTACTAATAAGTACCTTTTAAGACCTATTTAAATATTTTACTGAATTTTCTCGGTATGTAATGCTTAAATTCATATATTTAGAACATTATTATTCGAATCAAGTTAGGTTCACACATAAAGTCCATATATGTAAAATAATTTAACGAAGTTGAAGAATCATATTAAAATTTATACACTTGAAAAGAAAAATGTAATGCCCTCTTTTGAAAATGTTGTAATATAGGGAAATATATGCATAAGAAAAAGTATATCATTTGACATCTATTCCTAAGAAAAAGCAGATCAAATAAATATGTCCTTTGTAGTATAAAAAATCTTTAATTTGTTATATAATATGAGTTGAAAAACCTCTAAAATAATATTTAAAAAATAAATAAAAAGAAATTTGAATTAAATATCTTATTACTTACTCCTATTAATAATTCATGTAATGGAAATCTTAACATTCTCGCAGACAAAAGTAGGCAACAGCAAACTTTGTGCAAAAAACGACATTTATTATTATTATTATTATTATTATTATTTAAGAAAAAGATTTTTCGCCTGAAATAATGACATTTTTGTGACTGTGAATTATTCTTTAAAAGAAACATCTTTTTCTTCCATTATAAATCAATGTTAACTTGTTAGGAAACTATCGCTTTTCAAAGCAAAAGGAAAACAGGGAAAATGTTAACATATAGTAATTTTCAGATTTAAAGATGAATTATAATATTCATTCATTCATAAATTTTTAAATAAGATGAGCAAATGAAAAAAATTCCATTGTTTATTTTCTTTTACAGGCAACAGATACGGGTTTTAACAGTTTTTTGTACTATAAGACGTAGGTAAAATATTTTTTTTTAAATAGTGAAACTTTTTTTCGGTTTTGAAATACTTTTCTACATAAAGTAAAGAAATAATGATGCATATTCATTTCTAATGACAAACATGTTTATAGATAGATTTTTCTTCTATTTTAATTATTTTCATTAAAATATATATATATATATATACCGTTTGTTGGAATGAAAAGCGTTGATGAACTTAAAATATATTTAAATTTTTTTTAAAAATTTTTTTCAATCAAAATGGATTATATCACATATTTAGTTAAATGTAAATGTAAACAATGCAAATCAAAACAGTTATAAAAGTCTTTTAACTTTCTTAATATTTCACATTCAAATGCACTAAAATATATTTTTGTTACAATGAGTTACTATCATTTAGAGATTGGTTTAATATACTTATTATTATATTACACAAAAGTATTAGTTTTATAGCAAGGAATGCAGAACTAATTATTTTCTTGTACATAAAAAAATTAAATAAATAAAATTTTTAAAAACTATTTCAAGTAAAAAGTAATTCTATCTTTTGAGGATAAACTTAAGTAGTTTATGCTGCTCTTATATACGATTATATATCTTTACTGATAAGTATAAAGGATTTAAGTCCAAAAATGTCGATTTTGAGTTAAGTACATAGTCAAGCTCAGAAAAAAAATTCTCTATCGATTGGTATAAAGGATTTAAATCCATGTCATTTAGTCTTTGAGAAAATCCATTGGTAAAAAAAATTCAAGTCAGAAATTTAGCATTAATCTTTGGTATAAAATATTTAATTCCCCCCCCTTATTAAATGAAGATTGACAATCACTGAATGGTAAAAAGCGTATAAACCAACATAATCCCTTTTTCCTAATCGATTCTGCTGATTAGTTTTTAATCAGTTTAACTTTATTTTCCGTCTCCTGTAAAATCAAGAATATGGACTTAAATCCTTTATACTTATCAGTACAGATATCAATTTAAACTTTTGAATTGTGTATATAACATAACTTACGACATTTTTCTCCTACCTCTCTCTATCAATGTATCTGTCCATTAATATTATTCATTGAACATTTATATATTATGCACCTATATACTGGAATTATGTATATCAATGTTACTCAACTAACTAATTCTTTATCCAATCCAAATAATCAATTTAATCCAATTCATTTTTATTGGACACTCCAGTATATGATAACTCCAGTTACAATTTCTAGCGCTGCAGACTCTAAAAAAATATATATGTATATAAAAGATGTATTTGATATCAAAATCAAAAAGTAATTTTTAAGAGATATCCAATAAATATAAAAATAAACAGTATTTAAAAAGTAAAATAAGATGAACTGACACAAAGTAAATACGAAGTTATGTAAACTAACAATGTATGATTTGTTATATATTTACATATTAATGTCAGAATTTTTTTAAACATTAATATTTATATTTCGACACAATTAATTCCAATATAAAAAAATACCGAAAATTATAATGGATTTAAAACAATTTTATATCTTATTCATTTTAAAACTTGCATCTTAAAATAATATAATACATAATAAAGAATAATAAAACGAACTTATCCAAAAACTACAAATTTATTAAATAAAATTATTGTTATGCGAATGAAATATTCAGTGTATAGTTTTACTTAACTATATTTTTATGAAAGAAATTAAATTATATTACTTTATTTTCTCTGAGAATTCACGTAATATACTGATTTCAAAACAAGATCACATAATCCCTTTATTGTCCTAATTAAATTACTACCATTGTTTTCCTGCTTTAGTTTAATCGATAAGTTTTAAAATAAAATCCCTCCTGACGAAAATGAGACTAACATGTGGGATAACTTGTCTGTCGTAATTTAATTTAAAATTTCTTAAAGCTCCAATTACATTATACATTCTGATTAATTTAAATCCCGAACAAAATATTATATTTTTTTATTTACTATCATAAATATGTCCCTTTGCGTATTTTAGGTAAATATTTAAATTTAAATCTATCAAAATTTTGTTTAGGTAATATTTCAAAGATTGTCTTTCTTTGTACTTTGATTATTTAAAAAAAAAAATAATTATTATTATTATTAAATTTTAAAGTGTTTTCTGAATTTAATTTCACATGGAGGCAAGGGATAATAGAAATTATTTAAATGGTTACCATTAAAAATCTTCAGATAACTATCATTAAATTTATGAATTAATATAAAGCGTTTAAAATTATACCATTGCACTGTTTCTCAAACGTTAATTAAACGCACTTGTAAAATATTACACTTTAAATTTCGTTTCCCTAGGTTCCAAATTCCGGGATTAATCAGTTACGCAAAATGCTCTTTGCGAATTTGATTTCATCAAATCGTTTCAAAAAACTAATATGTTTTATATATAATCTATCAGTGTCCAAGATTTTATTTCGAAGAGGGTTGAGTTGTTCGTTATGCATTTCCTAGTGTACAAAAATTATGCATGTTACTCTCACTTTTTTTTTTTTTTTTTAATTTCTACAAAATTTCAGGAGGTTCTGCAGCCCCATCAACAACACTCCCCTCTGGATACGAAACTGAATCCTATACAAATTTAAGCAATGCAAATTATCTATTAAGTTATAATTTATTAAAATTATTTTCTATGATGAATGCAGACGACTTTTATCTCAAAGTAACAGAATACTAAATGCCAACAGAAAGTCAATTTTGTGCAGATATAAGTAAAAGTAAAAATTTTTTTTCGTGAAAAATGAAAAAAAAAAAAAAATCGATAATTTTGTTTTAAATTATTACAGATCTATGGTTAAACCATTTGTTTTAAAGTTATTAACGAGCTCTTTTGAAAGACATCCATATTGAAAATGTACAGTCCACGGGGAAATTTATTTCCCCCAAGGGGGTAGGCGATGCTCCTATTTGCACGCACTTTTTACTTTCTTCTATATGTAATATAGAGAAAGTATTGGATTCGTGAAAATTTTCAGACTCCGGTTTTCGATGAATTTACACGTTTTGGAATGTCCTGAACACGATTTGATAGTTTTTAGAAAATGTATGTCTGTCGCTCTGTGTGTCTGTCTGTTTGTATCACGATTTATGTGGACACTGTATCTCACGAACCAATGAACGAAATTTAACCAAAATTGGTATGTAGTTGGACCCTGACATAAACTGGTGCTGATTAGATTTGGGGATTAATCGCTCAACAGGTGGCGCTGTGATCGCATTTTTCCTAAACTTTTAACATGTCAGTATAGGACAAAATTTCGTATAAATGTACATAATGAGAGTTATTTTAAACTTGGATTGTAAAATTAACATGCATTATTGATAATGGTAGTAGGGACAAAACCCACATGCACAAAAAAATTTGTGCATGTGGGGGCACCGCTTCCCACCTGGGGGGGAGGTACCAACCGGGGTACCTTAAAAATTTACCCCCCCCGGAGGTACCTTCCCGCCAGGGGGGGGGGGTAAATTTTCAAGATGGGTATCTTTCGAAAGGTCTCGTCAATACCTTTAAAACGAATGGTTGAACTATAGATCTGTGATAATTTGAAACAAAGTTATCGATTTTTTTACTTTTAACGAAAAAAAAAAAACTTAGAAAAAAATTGTAATTTTTTTTTTAATATTGAGAATAAAATTGACTTTTTTTTTTTTTTTTGGATATTTAGTGTTATACTACTTCTCTAATCTGTAAATGGTCTGCAATATCATGGAAGATAATTTCTTTAACGTAATAACTTTAATAAATTATTTTTACTGAGTAAATTTGTATAGGTAAATATAGAAGAAAGTCATGTGGTGGCCACAACATACTAGTTTCGTAGTTTACTACGGCTGTTATAAATAATTCGTATTAATTCTACAATTACGAGTTAAAAACAACTCTCAATATGTGCATTATATGAAATTTTGTTCTATAATGTCATGTTAAAAATTTAGAAAAATAGAATCATATCGCTACCGGTTTAGCGATTAATCTCTAGACCTAATCAGCACCCGTTCATGTCAGGATCGAACTAAATATTAAATTTAGTTAAATTTCGTTCATTGGTTCATGAGATACAGTGCCCGTAAAATTTGTAACACATACGCACAGACACACAGACAGTTTCTAAAATCAGTGGATTCTTGTTCAGAATATCTCAAAACATGTAAATCTGTCGAAAACAGGCGTTCAAAAATGTTCACGAATCCAGTACTTTCTTATATATATATATATATATATATATATATAAATATATATATATATATATTAAAGTAATTATACAAATGTCAATGAGTTTATTTGTTACAAAACTGTGTATTCATTTTGGAATCAAAAATATATTATCTTTGTCACAAACCCTCAAATTCGGTGTCATGGCAAAAATTCAAGAAAACTAAACATTTCACTCTTTCTTCGTTTATAGCTGATTCTATAATTGAGATATGAAACATTAAATGCAAAGGTGAGTTCAGTTACATACAACGCACACACACACACACACACACACACACACACACACACACACACACATATATATATATCAACTGTTGGTGATCAAATTATTATATATATATATTTTTTTTTTTTTGACATTTGTTCGATTACCTAAAAAAATATTAGATGAAAAGGCCTGAAAATTCATGCATGCAAAGAACATTCAAAGACTCATATTTTGTACTATCGATTTAGTCCAGAGTGAATTTAGGGGACCAATCACTGAAGAAGCGCGAAAATACTCTGGATCACCCCGTATCACAAAAAGCTACAGATAACTTGTAACTTAAATACGTTGTTGCACATACTATGTACAATATTTGTTTGTTTTGGTGTGGGAATTGCGCAATTGTTTAAGCAGATGTAATTCTTTTTTTCAAAAATTACTAGTTTTTTTGACAAAACTTTTGCTTATAACTAGTATGGATTTCCATAATATTTTACAAAACTTGCTTAAAAATTGACAAAACATTAGAGAAAACGTAAACGTAACATTCTGAAACGTAAAATTCATGCATGTAATGAGTTCGTTGAGGCATGAGCATTTTTATTAAATATCATTTTACTGCGCACGCGCGAAAGATTTTATTGCATAGATTGAAAGCTACATGAATTGAGCAACTTTTGTCAAAAGTTCGTTTCAATTAAAAATTATGTAAATTGTCGGCAAAAGAACGACCTAGATTTTAGGTATTTTACAGAAAAGAAATTTCATAAGGGGTTTTACACATACCGCGCATTTAATGTGAAGATCCAATTATTTCAATCACATTGCAAAAGTTCTTTTTTTGTGAAAAACCCCTTATGAACTTATAAATCTTAATAAACAAATAAAAATATGAGCCTATAAAGGGTTTTTTACAAAAAGAAAAAAAAAAACTTTTGCAATGTATTTGAAGTAATTGAATCTTCAAAATAATATGCAGCACGTGAAAAAATACTTATGAAATTTCAATTTTAGAAATTAACTAAAATTTAACTCTTTTTTTGCCGACAATTTGCTTAATTTTAACTCTATACAAATGAACTTTTAAAAAAGGTTGCTCAATTTATTTAGCTTTCAACTTATGAAAAGAAAAAAAGAAAAAAAAAAAAAAAAAAAAAACTTTGCATCTTTCGCTTATGCGCACTAAAATAATATTTACTAAAAATACTCATATCTCAACGAATATTATACGTCTTAATTTTATGATTCAGAATAATGTTTCTCTAATGTTTTGTCAATTTTTCTGCAAGTTTTTGTTTTCCATTATGAATGCAGACGATTTTTATCTCACAGAATTACAACACTAAATGTCGAAAGAAAGTCAATTTTGTACCAACATCAGAAAAAAAAGTGATTTTCTTTTTTTTTTTTCCCCTGCTAAAAAAGAAAAATAAATAAATAAATAAAATAAAATAAATCTTTGTTTTAAATTATCACAGATCTATGATTCAACCATATGTTTTAAATGTATTGACGAGTTCTTTCGAAAGATACCTACATTAAAACTTTACACCACCCGGGTTGGGGTGCTCCCCACCCCCCCCCCCCCCATGGGGAAAGCGATGCTCCTATTTGCACAAACTTTTTTTCCTAGATTACTACTACTATTATCAATAATGTATATTAATTCTACAATTGCACGTTAAAAATATGTCTCATTATGTACCTTATACGAAATTTTGTCATACAATATCATGTTAAAAATTTAGACAAAATAAGGTCATATTTCCTCCTGTTGAGAGGTTAATCACCAAACCTAATCAGCACCAGTTCAGGTCATGGTCGAACTAAATACCAAGTTTAGTTATATTTCGTTCATTGGCCAGTGTGATACAGCATTCACAATATTTGTGACACACGCACATGCACAGATACACAGACAGACATTTTCTAAAAACAGTCAAATCGTGTTCAGGGCATACCAAAACGTGTAAATCCATGGAAACCTGGAGTTAGAATGTTTTCAAGAATCCAATTTTTCTTATATATATTAAAGAAATTAAAAAAAAAAAAAAAAAAAAAAAAAAGGACAGTAAAGAAAATGGAGATTTCAAATTATTTAAAAATCGTATGGAGCTTTTTGAAATAGGGCATTATTTTGTATTTTATTTATTTATTTTATTTATTTATTTATTTATTTATTTATTTATTTGGCTTTTTAATTTCTAAAATCATTTTTTATTCTTTTAAATGCTTTTTACACTTTCTAACAATGTTCAAAATATTTATGATTTGAAATAATCTATTTGTTTATCTTTCTTTTTGTCTGAATGTTCGTATGTCTATCGTTCTCTTCGCCTCTAGTGTCTGTAAATATTTTTTAGAATTTCTTCAGCATGATATATCTTATTCAATTTCATAATTTCATTTTCCCTATTTAAATTTTATCAGTAGCGCAACTAATTTGTATACAGGGAAACCCAAGAATTCAATGCATTTAGTTTTATGAGATGAATTTTATATATAGATAATACTTAAATGTCCCTGTACAGATCAAATGATAATGATATTGGAATGTATTATTCACACGTTAAAAAAATATTTTTTATAGAATGTGGTACGTTTCGTGTTAAAATTTTTAGGGCTATACTAAAGTATTCAGTTAGATTAAGGACTACAGTTGGAAATTTCATTTCCATTTGTGTTAAGCTTTTTTGACACTTTCGAACAATGCATAAGTGTTATTAGGAATTGTATTAATGTAATTATCTCTTTTTCTGCCACTCTGTCTTTCCGTTGTGTAATTAAGTACATTGAAAGTTTAATGATGAAACGTGTAGTATGTTAATAATATACATGCAAACAACATGTTTTTTCGTTCTTGTTTATATTACTAATTAAAATTATGATATTATATTTAAATTCCAAAGCAATGCATTTTTTTTTCTATCTCAAAAATAATATACAGGTAAGTCAAAATGAATATAGCGATTACAAACGGCTATAACTATTTAATGTAAAAGAATTTATCGATAAGATTAACACAAAATGTAGACGGAACTCCAAAATTTTGTATACATACGTCATAGATTTTTCTATGTGACTTCCCTTGGTCACACGTACAACATCTAGCGGTAGTCCATTTCACACCTTACATTCTGAAACTATTGTTCAGTCACCGACGCAAGCGCATTACAAATGCGTACTTTGAGTTCTTCAGTTGTTTTGGGCATGGGAAGTACATACACCCTGTCTTTCACATAAACTCATAGATAAAAATCTCAGGGTCTCAAAATACGCATTTGTAATGCGCTTGCGTCGGTGACTGCAGACATGCTTCAGAATGTATGGCGTGAAATGGAAAACCGTCTAGATGTTGTCCGTGTGACCAAGGAAAGTCACAAAGAACATCTATGACGTGTGTATACAAAATTTTAGAGTTTCGTCTACATTCTGTGTTAATCTTATCGATAAATTCTTTTCCATTAAATAGTTATAGCCGTCTGTAATTGCTATATTAATTTTGACTTACCCTGTATATTCAAAATGAAATTTTCAGAATTTGAAATAATTAATTATGTTCTTATTAAATTAACAGGGTTCAAAATGATTTTGTGACTCTTTTTTGTGTATCTTTTTGTCTATCCATCTGTTCGTGCTTTAACTCGAGGTAAATATTTATGGAATATCTTGAAACTGGCATATGTTACTCAAAATCACCTTGGGATGTTTCCATGGAAAATGGAGTAAGTATCGCCAGTGGTTTGTATACAGGGACACATGAAACTATTCTAAAGTATTGTGTTATATGAGAAATGCTTCTTTAAAACATATTTAAGTTAACTTTATTTTGTGTAATCCATGCTGATATTAAAATTTGATATCTATGTCCACAAAAATGTTTTCTAGTAAGATTAGCATTAATTATTACAAGGCAGTACAAATAATAATAATAATAATAAATAAATAAATAGATACAATAAGGATATAATTTGAAACTGCTCTAATTGTGTTTTCGTTGGCATAAAATATTTTTAATGCTCTATAACGATGTTTCAGACTGATTATGATTTGTATTAGTCTACCTCTTTTTTTTTTTCGTCCGTCTAAATGTTCGTCTGTATATTTGTCCGCTTGGTAGCTTCTAGCATTCATAATGTATTTTCAGAATTTCTTCAAAATGATGTATCCCTAACAACACACTTATCCATAGTACAACTTGAGGATCTCCATGGGATATCCTTTCATCCATGGGATGGCCTGAGGATGTCATGCGGAGAAGATGTGCTGTTAGAGTAAACAAGGTCACTACTGCATGTTCTCTGATAAAAAAAAAATCACAACTGGTTTCTGTATAAGTACACCCAAAATAATGCAAATGCATTATATGTTATAAGAGCAATTTTTATAAATCATATTTAAATAACTTTGCTCTACATCAATCATAATGAAATTGGTATTTATTATTCATATGTATAACAATCTTTTCTACATAATGTGATGTGTTTAGTGTTATGATTTACAGGGATACGCTAATATATTCAGATACGTTAAGGTCTACGATTGGAAATTGTTTAAATTGCATGTCACTTTATTTTAAATGTTTTTAATACTTAATAAATATATTTAAAAGTGATTATGAATGTACTTAGTCTACCTGTCTGTATTTTTGAAATCTTGTCAGTTCGTTGTGCGACCGCTTAGGCAAAGTACATTGAACGTTATACGATTCAACAAGTACATACTGTTAAAAAATGTTAAAAATCTATGTGAACTGCATGATTTTAAGTTCTTATTTTATTATTATTATTATTATTATTTAATTGAATATTATTTTATAGTTCTTTCTTAATTTTTTACGTTTGTCAATAGTCTAAAAAATCAAAAAATTACAATCAGAATTTTATTTCAGAATGAAAAATATCAAGAACTACATATTACGCTGCATATTTGCTTTTAAAATATCTTTATATTACATGTTGGCAAATATGAAAGGTAAATTGCATTTTGATGTTTACACACTCATTTTTCTCTATTATTCCCATCAGAATTTATTAGGCAAACATTGCTAGCAAACATAAATCATATTTAAAAAAAATATATATATATAATAATATTTATAAATATGATTCTCTAAAAGTTAACCACAATGGATTTCAACTGTTTTTTTGTACATATCTTTAAAAAATAATATTAAAAAAATTACTACAAAAAATGAACTGAATAATTTACAATTTCTTCCTTTCTTTCATATATATTTTTTAGAAAATTTTTATTTATTTTTTGTTTAATAGAAGTTTAAAAGTTTGTTTAAAGAAAGATAATACTTTATTATTATTATTATTATTCTGAGAAAGTTTAAAAAATTAAATCGGTTTTTATTTACCAGAGCATAAAACTTCGTTTTTTTTTTTTTTTTTTTTTTTTTTTTATTTGTAATGGGTTAAGTTTTTAAAATTTTGCTCGATTTTTTTTTATTTTTTTAATACTTTTAGCAATTTTTCGATTATAGGTGATTTTTGGCACTAAACTGAAATTTGTAAGAGACAGATAAGAAAGGACCATTTCTGTCTGACAGCAAAAAAGTACTGTCACTATTTTGTGGTAGACTGCCTTGAACAAAATAGGAAATCCTCCAGTATATAATCAAAAAGAAAAAATAGACATATTGGCCAAATTTAAATTCGATTTAGGACAAAATTTTAATTTTTTTACTAACATTTCCAATTGTAGTAAATCATAGAGGACTATTAGAAAATGCGTTTATAGATTTACTGAAGCACAGCACAGAAAGACAATCGTAATAAGAACTCAAGAAAGTTATACAAAAACATTTAACCAGTAGTGAATATGAAAATATGATCATTTTAAACGACATATACAACTACTTTGACTATTATAATGAAATAAAAATACTTGTCTAATCCCAAACAGAAAAAAAAATCATATCAGAAGTTTCATTAATTAAATGCATGAAAGTTGTTAAAATGGATCTGTGGTAATAACCATAGATATAGTTATATAGATCCGCTTGTTATTCACCAACGAATTTTAGTGTCGAAAAAAAAGTTTTGGCATCAGCTATTACATAGGATTGAAACTTGACAACAGGAATAGAATAGAACCATCGCGAATATTGAAGCATATTCTGCACTGTAAAAAATAGGTTCTTAAAAAAAAGTATATATTGTCTCAAACTAGCCCCGAAACAATATATACTTAAATTTGAAAACCCATGTACTCATTTTTGAGTACATTGATATGTCAAACATTGGAATATTGGGATTCTTATTGGTCAACACCATTTTTGAGTATGTCAATATACTCAAAAATGAGTACATGGGTTTTCAAATTTAAGAATATTATTGTTTCGGGGCTATTTTGAGAGAATATATACTTATTTTTGAGAACCTATTTTTTACAGTGTGAATGCCGCAATTTTTGTGGCGTTTAATTGTTCGAAAAAAAATTATCAAAGCAAGTAAGATAATTTTCTATAAATAAGTTGTATTCCAAGTATCTTTGTGTATCTGATATATTTCATTAATTTATTTAAAGTATAATTTTCGTAATAAGTTGCTTTGTTATTAATATGATGTAAATATTGCTATTACGTTTCAGGGAATTTTCTATTAATTTAATATGTTTTAATATTTCATGTCGATGTTTTTTTTTTTTACTAGTTGCTGGCGGCGCTGGTAAAAGTCAATAATTTTAATGCATATATATATATATATACAGTCGGCTGCAAAATTATTCGAGCACTAGCAATAATCTTTGCCAAAAAAAAGTATGCTTTAATACAGCTTTGTTAAATAAATCCTTGTCGAGTCATGTTCTTAATCAGTCTAAGAACATGATTCGACAAGGATTTACTTAGCAAAACAGTATTAAGTGTACTTTTTAAGTATAGGAATTATTGGCTAGTGCTCGAATAATTTTGCAGCCGACTGTATATGTATATATATAAATTAAAGAAAGGAGTAATGAAACTTAAACAAAATATGCCTATTTTTAATTATTTTATTAAACAAAAATCGTATGACAGTTCCTCAGTTGTACGTAAACTTTATTTTTGGGCTGTAGTTAAACTAATGATAAAATTTCAACTTTAAGATATTTGTATTTTTAACATTTTCCAACAAAGTTTAAAAGTTTTTGAAATAAAAAAACTGTTGAAAACAACGTAAATGCAATTAAAGTTACATTAGGGAGAAATAGTATATGAAAACGATAAAAACCTTTAAATGTCGTTATTTATATAAAAGAAAAAAAAATGAACAGTATCTGCAGTTTTTCTTTCACCTTTGATACATAAATTATTCATGAATTTTATTTGTTAAAACATTCGTGTGCATTACAATGCTATAAAAATGCTTCTTATAGGAGCGCTCTCCTCTAATGGCTGTCTTTCCCCGAGTGAGAATTATCACTTTTCCTTCCGCGATGATTTATCTATACTTTATTATTACTATATCTATGAGAGTAACGGAAAGGGCATACCACTATTAATGAAAGTTTTAAAGAATGTGAAACTAAATGCCAAGCATTACATTTAGAATGTTTTAAAGTCATATCTAAAAAAAGAAATTCCACGAACTTGTAGAAATTATGAGAAAAATATTACCATCTATCATAACAATGCAATAAGCCATGTTGCTAAATTTACAACTTAAGGTCAAGAGAACTCCAAGTTGCACCAAAAACAGGAAATTTCAACAAAAGCTCTTGATATTAGCCTGAACTCAAATACCTTAAACAGTTTTTTTTCTTTTCTTAAGTAAAATGTAAAAAAATAAAAATAACAGATAATGGAATTTTGTTTATGGAAGTTTTAAATGATAAATAGAATAATACTTCACCTGATAAATGTTAAATTCATAGAAAACACTTTCTAGATTTGTCAGCCAGTAAAATTGATCACACCAATGTAATTCATTCTAGAACAAAAACATTATAATCAGTGTTTTCAAACTGAGCCATTATTAACAAAACACCCTCAGTAAAATACCTTTTATAATCTCAAAAAGGAAGAAAAATTCATTTAAACTTTATAGCAAATATCATATCTTACGTTAACTTCAAAGTGTTAATAAGTAAAAGAATTTAAATTAAGGAAAATAATTTTGTGTATAATGTCGTGCATTTAATAAGAAAAATATGTATTATAGGGTAGGTGCTCCAGTGATTGGCATGCTCCAGTAATTGACATCTATCCCAAAATAATTAATAAATAAGAAAAATAATAAAATCATATATTTATATATAAGAATTTTAACATTTTATGTCAAAAACTGTAGCATAGGGTGCTAATAACTGGAAAAAGGAATAACTAGCAGTGTCAAACACTGGAACATAGGGAGCCAATTGCTGATAAAATGAAAAACTGGCAGTGTCAATTGCTAGAACATTGAGTGGGTGTCAAATGAAAATTCATAAAAAAAATAATAATTGTTATAATATGTATGTATTTTAACATATATTTGGTTCTGAATATCTTTCTTATCATATGTACTAACTTAAGATTTCTAAAAATATTTTCTGATCACTAGAGCATTAAAAACATCAGAGACTGCCCTAAGAGTGTCAATCACTGGTGCACTTACACTATTTAAAAAAAAAAAAATATTTTGCTGCTTATTTAAAAAAGAAAAAATACTTTCTGAAAATTACCGGAAGTACTTTTTACCTTAAGTATTGAAAACAAGATAGGGAGCTTAAATGCATTCCCATGTTTACATAACCTTATTTTCCTGATTTATTATTCCTCATAAGTAATTATTAGACAAATACTATTACCATTAAAGAATCATGCTCTTCAAAAGCACATCTTTCTGAGAAAATACAATTCTCAAAAGGCAAACCCCAAAGGATTTTTAAAGAAGAAATCCATCCATGAAAAATGACCTGAATTTGAAATTCCAAGATTTAAAGCTTGCATAGAAAATAAATGAGCTGAATATTTTTCAAGCCTTTTTTTTCATTTATATATTTTCTTTCAACATTTTGTTTTCTTTTCAACATTTTTTTTTTCAATAACATTTCAATTGAAATAAAAATTTGCCTTTATTTCAGTATTAATATGAAAAAGTTAATTTTTACACTCAATAACTAAAACCTTCAAACTACGTTACATTCCTACAGCATTTTAAATAGCATTTCTATTTGATAAATTATTAAAAAAAAAAAAAAAAAAAAAAAAAAAAACGCTTAATTAGATTTCAAAAAATTATCATTAAATTAAATTTTTCTTTCTTTTCTTTTTTTTTAATCTAAATTTTATTCCAAATTCGATTTGTTGCAAGCCCAGTATTTACTAATAGTAAATTAACTGTTAGTAAAATTCTTTAGAATAAAAAAAGTAAACAATTTCCAATAACACGTATTATCCACGTACAATATTCTGCAAAAAATTAAAGATAAACTATTAAATACTATATATAGAAAGAGATTGATAGATTGATTGGCGTTTATGAATATGTATAGAGAGCTATGGCTGGTAAAGGTTTTCAATCTTTCAGTCTTTTTACTTCAAATGCATGATAAAAGATGTGATATGAGTCACTAAATATTATAACACGAGTCACAATAAAAATAATGAGAAACATAATTAATTACTATTCTATCTACTAATTTATGTTGAAAATTTTCGAATTTAGACGTTTTGTCAAATATCTAGAAAAGTTCTTTTAAGAATTATCTTGAAACTTTAGTAGTATAAAGAACATTTAAAATATTTAAAAATCATTACGTCTCGTAGTTAAATTATATTTTAATCACATTAAAATATAATCACATTATCTGTCTCAGTTTTTAATGTGATTAAAATATAAAGAACATGTTATACCTTATATAATATTTCAGCAAATGCTGTGTTCTGAAGAGGAAACGTAGGCAGGTAAAAAATTAAACAAAAGTCAAAATGTTCCAGAACACCCTGTAAAAAGTAATGCTTAAGTGCCTTTTGGCTGTAGCATGTAATTAAAACTATTTTTCTCATTACCTGTTTAATTTTTTTATAAAGCTACCACATATATTCATAAACATACAACCTTTTTTTTTTTTTATTGCAAAAAAACTTCCACTTTTTAAATTATAACACGTAAGGTATTAAACCCAATGCAAAGATATTTTTAGAAAATTTGGCATACTACATTAGACAAAGAATATTGCAATAAGAATGCAAAAATTTCACTATCTTTTAAAATAAGAGCATTTTTAAACAACTTTTAACTACGCATGCACTAGCATCTTAAAAAAAAATTTATTTGAATAATTTAATAGTTAAATGTATTGAGCAACTTATATTAAATCTCCAAACTAATATCGTGTAAAATCAAAATGTTATGAGAGACAGAATGAACGGAATTCAGTTATCTCAAAATAAAACCTAAACTATAAAGGGTTTTACTCACATTTTTATTTTAATTCATTTAATGCCGACTGGTAATGCAGTTTTCGCTGATTGTAAATAAATAGTGATAAAACCCCCTATCATCTTAATTTTTTTTAAAGAATAATTGAAATCTATTAATTCTATCTCTTATAACATTTTGAATTTACACGATATTTCTTTGGATTTTCATATAAGTTGCTCAATACTTTTGGCTAATACATTACGCAAATGAATTTTTTCAAAAAATAGCGCATGCGCAGTTAAAAATTATTTAGTAAAAATTATCATATTTTGCAAGATAATTAACATTTTTGCATTCTGGTTGCAGTATGATGTGTCTAAAGTAGTATGCAAAATTTCCCTAAAAGTGGCTTTACATTTAGTCTAATACCCTTCGTGTTATAATTTAAAAAGTGGAATTTTTTTCTTTTTTTGCAATTAAAAAATAAAAAATTGTTATATCTCCATGAAGAAAAGTGGTAGCTTCTAAAAATTTATACAGATACTGAGAAAATCCTCATAATCTCATACTGTATCCAAAACGCATTTAAAGCTTTACTTTTTACAGAGTTATCCTAAATATTTTGATTTTGTTTAATTTTTATTGGCCTAATTTTCCTTTTCAGGAGAGTTTTTTTGCTGAAATATATCAGGTATAACAAGTTCTTTACACTACCAAAGTTTCAAGATAATCCCTAAAGAACCTTTCTAGATATTTGA
Organism: Salticus scenicus; assembly: GCA_963930645.1. NCBI lineage: Eukaryota > Metazoa > Arthropoda > Arachnida > Araneae > Salticidae > Salticus > Salticus scenicus. Next base: position 60,004,992 of record OZ005652.1, on the reverse strand, counting down.
CAGAACGTCTAAATTCGAAAGTGTCCAAATACTTTTTGGCAGATAGAGTATTAAAATAATGTTAATTTTAGTAAACGTAAAAATTTAAAAGTATTTTCTATTCTATTTAATATTTTTTTTTTTAGTTCTATTTTAATGAAAATTTTAAAATCTGTTTTGTTTATAAACGAAACATAATATCGTTTTATTTTCTTTATCTTTTCTATTGGCGAATTTAGATTTTGTTACCAACTATTCATATTAAATTTTCAAATATTCATATCCTTAATGGCTTATTGTCCTTCAGACGTCTAAGAGGACCAGGGTTCTAACAAATGTTGATTGGTTACGTGATTTAAGACCAATGACTACACTAGAGTCCTAGGTATTTAGGTGAATGCCCTCCGTGGAATCTCTCTCTAAAGAATCATAGCTAGCATTTACTCGAAATTCGGTGAAATCCATGGAAATCTCCAGGTCTATGAGTGCGACCTGGGATCGATCGTGGCACATGCCATCTACCAGCTTTGAGCGCAAAACAGCTCGGCTACTAGTAGGGTGATTTTCACAAAGGGGAATTTGGAGACCACAAATTTTATAAAGTACTCATTTTAAAATATCAACCATTGGTCAAGTTTAAATTGGTAAATAATAATAATAATAAAATAACTATCTAAAGTTAGGCTGACCAGATCAAAGTACCTTTATAATAGAGAAGCATAAAAAGTTGCTACAATTATCAAATTATGGATGCATTTTTTTATTCCTAATAAATAAGGACTAAAAATAAAGTGTTACTGATTAATAATTTAGTTTCTACAAGTTTTTAAAACTTAGAAAAATGCCTTCAAAATAACGGGCGTCCCCATTTGTCCCCAGAAAATGGGGACTTTTGGTCAGTATATCTAAAGTGGTAAAAAAAAAGTATTATTAGAATTTTCGTTTGGGAAAACCCTGATATGATTTTTTTTAATCAAACGTGATAGATAGTTAATTTGACAAATAAAGAGTTTTGTGTTTTGTTTTACGAGAATTCGCTAAATGTGATTGCCACTTACGTGCAATTTTCCAGCTGAAATGAATAAAACACAAATTGCACATCAAATGTAATATAGTTGTCTTTTCAATACATATTGACTTCCAAAACGATTAATGAATAAATATATATGCCAAAATAAATAATTTTACGTTTTAACCCTTTCAGGACCATAAGATTTCCAAGACTAAATATGCCAATACAATACAATATTTTAGCTATTGTGGGTGTAAAGTAAGAGAATATCACCAGAAAAACATAGCAGGGTGCATAGGTTTCCTATAATTTCATGGGAAATATTTTCCCTATGGACCATAAAAGTAAATAAACGAAGAGTTAGGTTTATTATATCGGTATTTTATTTATTGCTTTGTAATACAAATTTATTGCTTTGTAATATAAAAAATTATCAGAAAAGTAAAATAAATAGCTAGTTATGGTATTCTACGAAACAATTTCGTTTACTTGTGAAGCTCAAGTGGACATTGCACATAACACATTTATTATGTGTCCGATTTTCTATACTTTTTTTTTTTTTCTTTTTTTTCGTTGAGAAACACATTTGCTGCCTTGGACATACGTTTTATTTTGACATTCAGTAAAAAAAATATCGATTCAATAATAATTCAACAATCGATAACGATTTTTGTAGAAGGGAAAAATATTTCCCTTGGGCGTGAAAGGTTTAAAAAGTTTCTTTAAACTGTAACTACTAAACAGTAACCCTTAGCAGATTTCAGCCATTATTTTCTTTGAAAATTTCTTTGAAATGATTCCAGATTAAGAAAAATCTGTGCAGGGATTTTCAGATAGGAAGTACGGTAAAAAATTAATGAGCAGTCTAACCAGCTTTCAAATAAGAGTTTTAAATCTATTTTTGTAATAAGAAAGCAAAACTGGATTTTCTTCAGTGTGTTATTTTCCTTTCAAATCTACTGTTTAAAATAAAACTAAATCATAAACGTATTTTATGAGAAATTATTTGTTTCTTAGTAAGCTTTTAATAAAAAGGAGGAATCTATGATTGTGTTGTTAAAAATTATTATTATTACTATTATTGATTTTTCCATGTTTAACAGCAATATATAAAATAAGTATAAAGTTTACAAAATAATTACATTAAAAAAAATAAATGTTGATTAAAGAGATTAAAAAAGTATTCAAGGTTATACAAGCTATAAAAGTTTATACTTGCGATAATAGTTTGAATAATCTAGGGTTGGCTGGCTGGTTGAGTTTAACGTCGCATGCAGAGTGCACAATGACTAATTGGCGAAGTTCTGGGACGCACCCCTAAGCATGGTCCGGAGACATGCCATCACAATTTTGAACCTCTACGGAGGGGATAAAGAAGAATCTAGGGAGAATGTCTGGTAAATAATTTTTTAAAGAGAAATCTGTATACACAATGCTTAAAATAAATCTAGGTATGACGCATACAAAAAATAACAAAGAAAAATTATGTATTTCAAATAGATTATAAACCATTTTCAACTATATGTACTCGATGCATCGTTTAATTTTCAGTGTATTATGCCTATTAATTTGAAAAAGCAGAAAATTCTAAATAATAATAATAATTTTATATGTTTTTCATTGTTTTAGGGAAAACCATACAGTAGAGGGCTTTTGTGCAGCCCTTTAAAATATTTTTCGTTTTTAACTATCTAGTAAGCTGTCTCAAAAAATTACTTTATATTTAAAATGTTTATTGTTTTATTTAGGAAAGAAAAAAATCTCTCAACTTTTTTTTCAGATATTACTCTTTATTATAAAACACCGTACAATAAATAACTTTTGTGCAGACTGTAAAAAAAAAAAAAAAAAAAAAAAATTGTTTTTATGTATTAAGAATTATCAAAAGATTTCTTTATACTCTCTTTTGAGCTCAAGTGTTTTAAAACATATATATCAGATTAAAAGTCGATATCAGAATTTTGTTTTTAATTAGGAAATAAGAACGTTTTCAAAAAATATTTGTATATCTTTTTCTTTATTTTAAAGAAAAAATCGTATTGTACATGGCTTTTTGTGCAGATCTGTAAAATGTATTTCATTTTTAACTACGTAGTAAGAAGTTGCAAAAGAGTTATTTTATACAAAAAATACATTATTATTTTAGCTAAAATTGAAGAAAATTATGTAAAGTGTCAAAATAAATTAAAAAGATGTCAAATATTATTTTAATTTCTCTTTCTTTATTTAAAGGGACACACGATCCTTAGAACTTAAAAAAACATTGATTTAATTATAGTCTTTTTTTAAGTAAATTATTGTTAAATAATCTGCATTGGGCATGTCTAATTGTTACCTATAAGTTTATTATGGATTTTGGAATATAATTTAAATTTTGTGGTGAATTATTTCATAATTTATGTGTTAATAATGAATGTGTTTTTTTCACCTTACACGCAGGATATCTCTGAAACTATTTAATATTTTTTCTTGAAATTTTCACAGATTACGTAACATATGAGATCGTTCAAACTGAACGTAAATTTGTATCACCCCCTATTTTTAATACAGGTTATAATTCCGATTTTATTAAAAAATAAATGATTTTTTATATATTTTTTAAATATATTTTTAACTTAAATTTTAACAAATTTAGGTTCAGTTTGAAGGATCTGATATGTTACATAATCTGTGAAAATTTCAAGAAAAAATATTAATTAGTTTAAAAGAAAAAAACACATTTATTATTAACACATAATTTATTAAATAATTCACCACATAATTTAAATTGTATTCTAAAATGCATAATAAGCTTATAGGTAACAATTAGGCATGCCCAATGAAAATTAGTTAACAGTAATTTACTTAAAAAAAAACTACTATAACTAAATCGACGTTTTTTGAAGTTCTAAGGATCGTATAACCCCTTAAATAAAACACATACTGTAAATTGGTCTTGTGTATTGCTTTTGTAAAATATATTTTGTTTTTAACTAAGTAGATAGGAATCTCAAAAAATTCTTTATATATATGGGATGGCCGATTGGTGTGGGCTTTTAAAACAGAAAAAACTGATAATTCACTTAATTATTAATCATTTAAAATTTAATAGAAAATTAAAGTACTTTGTACAAATATTTACAGTATTGTAGTTTAAATTATTATTGAATGGCCAACTATAACAGTCGCATTTGCAAATCAAAGTTCACAGTTTTTGTTACAAGAGAATTATTCATAAGTTTCGTTTTCGATTTGATCACTTTGGAAAAAATACGCGGCCTAGTACAGAACTCCGTCACAGCTAAAACTTGTCGTCCACAGAACGAGGTGCATACGTCGATATGCACTCCTTGCCATCCATCCGTCAACTGGCTCTCTCTCTCTCTCTCTGAACGCTCTCAGCTCCTGTCTATGAAAACGTGTGTTCCGGAAGTGGCGTCCGTCACAGTTACATTCTTTCGGTAAGATTCTGCGCTCTCCGTCAATAGTAAAGGGAAACTCGGCAGTTTTGGAATCAGCTGTTGCAGGAAGCAAGGCCCGATACCATATTCTCGGCCATTCTGCGTCGACTGGTCCTCCAGGCGGCCACACTTAAAAATACAAAAAGAAAAAACAAACACAAAAGCAACACAAAATAATAACAAGCTTATTTACAGTTCATATACAAATTTTCACATTCTTCTTTTAAACTATCCACTGCTTGAGAAATTCAGCATGAGTGGATGTGCAATGGGGTCCTTCATGGCATCCTTCCTTAACTACATCATAGGTGTTACCACCTTTCATTTTTACGATTTTATAGGGACCAAAGTATTTCGATTTGATTTCACTGTTTTACAGTTACACAAATACTGTAGTTTTGGTTTAATGGCAACTTGGTCGCCTATTGTATCAGTTTTTGGTGGTTGTCTACTCAATTTATATTTTGCTTTATTTTTCTCTTTAACTTTGGCAAATTGTTCTTTGTCATGTGTACGCAACTCTTTACTCTGGGACTTAAAGTTATTTTGGGACTCGAACTCGAGAACCTCTAATTGATCATTTTCAGTTTTAGTGTCTTTTAAGGTCTCTGCAGCATCTTGTTCGGTCATAAAGTTTATAGTAGCACTCTTATATGTAGGGAAAACTTCTAATTGTATTTGCACAGCTTTGGGAAATAATGCAGCTATTTCACCAATTGTAATCTTCAATGGAAGTGATGGAATGAACAATTTTCTCAAATTTATACCGGCAGTCTCTTCTTTTGGGAAATTCTGTCTTTTACAATCAACGGAATCTATTGTCAATGGCTTTTTTCTCAATTTCTTTCTTTTAAGGAGTTTGGAATTTTCTTCAACTTTTTCCTTCAACTCTTTCAGCTCTTCGGCTAACTGCGAAATTTTTTCAAGTAGGATTCGTTTCTCGTCTTTCTTCGAAGAAATGTTTTCTTGATTTTGTGATTTTATTTGTGAAATATTCGCCTGACTTTGTTCCTTTCGTCGAGGCTCCTCCTCTTCCTCACTGTCATTATCTACACTATTATCGTCCTCTAAAAGCATCTTCTTATCGTCATCGCTTTCATCATTCTCGTCGTCGTCGTCATTTTCACTTACGGCTTTTTCGGAAGATTCTAATGATTTTTGGGACAGCATAACAGATTGAGGGGTTTTATTTTTACATTTTCGAACACTAATTAATGTTTCATTTATTTCTGGGGATTTCTCAGAAATTTTATTTTTACAGTTAGAGGGAGCATCAATAACAACATTCGTGTTAATTTCATTTTTATATGCATTTACTGGAAGAACTGTTACTAAATTTACTTCAAGTGAACTAGATTTATTTTTTACAAAAATACCTTTTTCATTTATCGTCGTTTCACTTAACATTAACACATTCATGCCAATTATCATGTCATATGGTATTAAATCATTGTTTACAACATAAATATTAGTTTTACTTTCAAATTCGTCAACTTTTAAATCGGCATCAAATGAACCTAACGGCTTTATGGAACTTTTTCCGATCCCCTTCAAAGTAGTACTCATAGGATTTAATTTATCAACATTCAGTTTGTTAAACGCATTTTTGCGCAACAGTGTTGCTTTACTTCCTGCATCAATAATTCCAGTAAAATTTACATTGTTAATTTGTATAGTTTTGTTCATGTTTTGATTTACGCCAATACACAATGCCTCAACTTCGGGTTTTGAACCCGGACATTCCGAGCTCTTATGCCCAAATTGTTTGCAGGAAAAACATTTAAAGCCTTTCATTCTATGAGGGCAGTCTCTGGATAAATGGTTTTTATCACCACAATTGTAACAAAGTTTGTTTACTTCACTCTTAGGACTAATTTTTTCATGTACATTATGCCCTATGTGTTTCGGTTTTGCATTATCTACTTTATCAAATCTAAATTTATTTTTCTCATTATCTTTCTTGAATACTTCATATAATTTAATTTTTTCTTTGAAATCATGCAAGTTTCTAGCCCCATACAACATAATTTTATGTTCAGATCTGTCATTAATTCCTTGGATCACAAAGTGCATTATTGCGGCGTCATCAATGTGCCCGTTTTTACATAATTTACGCATTTTAAAGAAATATACTGTAACGGACTCATCGCCTCTTATTTTCCTTTTACTTAATATATCATGCAATGAGGCAGAGTTAATTTTAATTTTGAATTCAACAATAAGCGCTTTTTTTAATTTTTTATATGTTAATAGCGCTTTCTCAAACTTAATGAATAACAGAGCGTTTCCGCTCAAAGATCGTTTACAAAAAATAATTTTCTGCAACTCATTCAAATTAAACATATCTGCTATTTCTTCAAATTCAGTGAACCACTCAATTATATTTTCATGCGGCTAACCGCTAAATTTGGAGATATTGTTCTCGAAATCATTAAACGGTATAACTGCACCATGTGTTCCGGAATTCTCACTATTTCTACAATTAATGTTACTTTTTTTTAGCTTCATCACAATCATTAATAACATTATCATCATCATTATCATTATGGCATTGCACCGAGGAATCAATTTTCGTGACGTCACTATCGCCACTTTCCGATTCATTTTCAGAATTATCATCATCCGAATCATTCTCAAAATTTTCCTGTTTTAATAATTCTAGGTCACATAACTTCAATAGTAACATGTCTCTTAATTCTTCTTTAATCCCATCAAAAGGGACATTTAATATATTACTGATTATAATTAATCCATTTAGTGAAAAATTATCGTCTATAAACTTCTGTTTTTCAATATAATTTTCGTCATCAACGACAAACTCAAATCCGGAGAATTTTTTTATTCTGCATCTGTTTTTTCGATCACCGTCGTCATTAAAGAGAAACCGATGCAGAATTTTAATTTTATTATACTTCTCCGTCCCTAGTGCAACGCCAATTTTAGGAATGTTCCCTAGTGATACCATCATGCAACAAAACAAAAACTCACGCACCTTAGAAGAACAGAAATAACGGCAGGTGCAGATTTCTTGTTCAAACCTCTATCTAGACGATTCGTAGCTGTTCCGCAGTATCCACAGACACTTCTTTACGCATTTTATCATCCATAATAAATTTCAGAATAGACAAAGCACTCCGCACAAAAGCTTCAATATAGTTTAACGCCGTATCTCATTCGTAGACACACAGTTCAATCATAGTTTTAAAATAGTCTATTAAATGTTTATTTTAATTAAAGTTCAGTCTATATTTCAAAAGTTTGATGAATTAAAAAAAATAGTTCTTTTTTCAGTCCAGGCGCATCCCACTTCTGACTTTTGTGGGATGGCCGATTGCTGTGGGCTTTTAAAACAGAAAAACTGATATTTCACTTAATTATTAATCATTTAAAATTTAATAGAAAACTAAAGTACTTTGTACAAATATTTACAGTGTTGTAGTTTAAATTATTATTGAATGGCCAACTATAACAGTCGCATTTGCAAATCAAAATTCACAGTTTTTGTTACAAGAGAATTATACATAAGTTCCGTTTTCGATTTGATCACTTTGGAAAAAATACGCGGCCTACTACAGAATTCCGTCACAGCTAAAACTTGTCGTCCACAGAACGAGGTGCAATCGTCGATATGCATTTCTCGCCATCCATCCGTCAACTGGCTCTCTCTCTCTGAACGCTCTCAGCTCCTGTCTATGAAAACGTGTGTTCCGCAAGTGACGTCCGTGTGACGTCACAGTTACATTCTTCCGGTAAGATTCTGCGCTCTTCGTCAATAGTAAAGGGAAACTCGGCAGTTTTGGAATCAGCTGTTGCAGGAAGCAAGGCCCGATACCATATGTATATATATATATATATATATATATATACATATATATATATAGATATAGATATTACCTGAGAAGTTTTAAAACATATAAGTCAGATGAAAAGTTGATAACAAAAATTTGGATGAAGTACATTACGTACCATACCAACGTAGTCGGGAGACATTATATATACATATATTATTATTATTATTATTATTAAATACGTAAATTTTTAAGTATATATATATATATATATTGATAATATCATATGTTAGCGTCTACAGTTTCCCGTAAAAGTTGTATTATTTAAAATAATTGCTTATAAAAAATATATAATTTAACAAAATAAGCACTTTATGATTCAAAAAACAAGAAAATGATATTTTTCTTTTGAAGTGTAAGAAAAACGTTTTTCAACTGAGGTTATCACTTCTTTATGATTGTGATATATGCCTCTTCTTCGTCTGTTATAAATCAAAATTCAGATTAACTTGCTTGAAATATTCATGTTTCGAAAATAAATCCATAGAAAATGTTAGCACATGGATATCTTCAGCTATAATAAGGAATTATAATATCTTTTCACTCATAATTTCTAAAATTAGATGGTTAAATCCAAAACTTTTATTTTAAAATATTTAAACTTATTATAATATTGCGGACATATTATATGGGACAAACTTATTTGTAATTTTATAAGATTAACAGATTTTCAAATAATGTAATTCATTTATCCAGAATGTATCTTAAATTTTGAAAATGTATTCTGTGTAAATGCAGAAAGAATGATGTATATTTATTTCTAATAACCACAATATCCCCCCCCCCTTATTTTTAATCATTTTCATTTCATCAAATTTTTATTTAATTTTTTTTTTTTTTTTTTTTTTTTTTTTTTTATGTAAAATGTCTTTATGTTTTCACATTTAATGTAACATTGTTTGGAAATGCATTTCTCTGTTGAAATGAAAAGTGCTTATAATTTTATATTTTGTAAAAACATTTAAAAAGAAATCACTGAATAATAATAATAACCGAATATTTAAACGCATTCATTTGTAAACAACACAATTTTTAAATAAATTACTTGTTATAAATTATATGTTTTTTTTTTTTTTTAAATGTTCCGCATTTATTTTTTAATAAACTATATTTTAACAAAATTAACTAAATATTTTATTTTATTTCCTTTGAGAATTTGCGTAATAAGTTGATTTTATAGCAAGATCACATAATCCCTTTATTGTCCTAATTAAATTACTGTCATTGTTTTACAACATTTGTTTAAGGAGTAGTTGTTAAAATCAAATTCCTCCAGACGAAAATGAGGTTTAACAGTTGTGTACTACGTTGTTGTAATTTAATTAGAAATTTTTTTGAAACATTTAATTACATTACATATTCTTTGTAAATTAAAAACAGCAACACTTTTTGTCGTATCAAAAATATGTCTTTCCTCATATTTTAAATAAGTATTTAGATTGAAATCAATTGTGAATTTATTTTACGCAATACTTTAAAAGGCTATGTCCTTTGTTGTTCAATGATTATTCCTTCCCCAAAATTAAGTAAAATAAAATAAACAATTTAATTATTTAATAACAACATACAATCAAGCTATATTTTTTTTATTAGTTTGTTCGAACTTTTTGTTAATACCATTTATTAATTTTAATGATTATAACAGAAATTTAATGTGATGTGAAGAAAAAAAAATACCAGTGATAAAAAAAAAAGTATCATTTAAAATATTACAATAATTTATTATAATTCGTTATATGTATCGTTTTGTTAATTACATTATTTATGTAAAAAAATTTTTTTGTAAAGCATTTTAAGATAAGTACTGCAACCAGAACGTAGCATTGCAAGCCTTAAATTTTCAGAAATAAATTGCTCTCAGTTTATGATAGAAGTTTACTTATCTCAGCTCATTGTTTCAGTGCAAATGAAAATAATTTTTGTAAGTTAAATAAATGTTTCCATTAGGTTTCCATTTTATTTCTTTTTGTCTGCGAAAATTTATAGGTACAACAATATTTTTGCTTACTCACTGCATTTTAAGCTGTCTGTGAAATAACAGGTTTTTGACCAGAAAAACTTTCCAGTTAGCAACTTTAGCATTACAGTCATATGTTTCAGATGCAGTTTGAGATATCGCAATTATGCGACAATTAGCATGATAATTTCCCCTGTAAACGAATATAGTGAACAGCATTAGTGTGATGATAAAAACCCAACCAAATCAAATTTGTGAACAAATTTCCTCAAGAAACATCGTTGACTTTGGATGACGGCGACCCTAGTTGGAAAGTGTGTTTAGTAAAATCTTTTTGTAAAAAAATAGAACCGACTCCAAAAAGCAACTACTATTCAAACAACTAAAAAAAAATTGGTACGAAATGAAACTGTAAATTGCTCCTAAAAGTATAAAATAATTTCCTTCGCCAAACAACCTATAACACTACAATTAATCATAACTTTTGAAGTCGGCACAAAATTAAATAAAATTTAATTAGTTTTTAAAGGTCTGTTTTTAGATCGGTAGCAAAAAATGCTGTTGTCTCGAATGATCCATTTTCATGTTTCCTTTATTATTTTAGCACTGTATACAATTGGTCCATTAGTAGCATCTACATAGAACAATGAACATTCTTCACAATGCGGTATTTATATGTCTACGAAGTTAGATTTTCCTTTGCAAATTTGGTATAACTTTGATAACTATCATCCTTGGTGGTTTTTAGATTTGGCGATCAAAACGTAATGCAAAAATATACACGCAAGATGTACATTTTCATAATATGTATTGTACGAAGTATTGTTTCATATTCTTGATTGCTCTCTTAATATACCTTATCAAAATAATAATGATATCGCAAAGAAATTAAATATGTTTGCCAGATAATTTTGCGACTTTTCTTTCACCAAGGATGTCAGATACCAGCATCTTCGCCAACTTTTGCTGCTTACGAAATCTTATTTTTTTCTTAAATCAAAGTAGTTTTCGGCTGCGTTTTGCAGGTTACAATGTGGATGTGTATTTTGAATAGGATTTGATTTTTGTATTGAATAAAGATATTAATTTTTATTTAATTTTGGGCCGACTACAAAAGTTATGATTAATTGTAGTGTTATAGGTTGTTTGGCGAAGGAAATTATTTTATACTTTTAGGCGGAATTTACAGTTTCATTTCGTACCAATTTTTTTTTTTTAGTTGTTTGAATAGTAGTTGCTTTTTGGAGTCAGTTCTATTCTTTTACAAAAATAATTTATTTTTCTTTTTTCAGTGAAAATTTACTAATATAGCAGAATCAGAAGACGTTCGATGGCAGTTTCACAAATCACAACTTCCAAGAAAAGTGCCATAACTCAAAAAATGGTTTATGTCACTGAAAAATACATGAAATGCACCCAATGTGAACAAAAATGTTACATATCCATCTACAAAGTTATTCACTCGAGAGACAGTTACGCCAGTTTTATTCTAGTCAAGCTATTTTTAAGTTAATTTTTCTCAAATGCTGCATTTTTAAGTTGTGTCACTTTTCTTGCCTTTATCGGATATGAGCAAAAAACTATCTATTGAATGAACATTACGTTAAATTAAAATGTCTTTAGAAATGTAAAGAACGGATACGTTGTATTCGTAACCAGAAATTTTATTAGGCATATATATTGAACTTTACAGTGAATACGTGTCACCCGCTGCGCTGGAAATTGCGAAGCATAAAGTTCAAATAAAGAGCAAAATATGCATTGCAGCTGACGGACAGAAATTTCAACATCGATACTTATATACAGCTTTTACCAGAGTAGCTGCATGCGTTCAGCAGTTCGAGTGAGAACAGACTTTTGTGAGTATCCTGCAACTTGTTTATATCTTAATGGAATCATAATGAAACCTATTTCAGGCCAAGATCATTACGACAACAAAAAAAGGATTAAAATTAAATCATCTCTTACGAAGTTGTAAGCTAACAAATTTCAACAACAACAACGAGAAGCATGGTTTGTATTAAGAACCTCTTCCTTTATGAAATCGGTTTAAAACATCTATGCGTTAATCGATGTGACCGCTTACAATAACCATACTTTGAATTTTACATAGCACAAATGTCACCCACTACGCTACAACATATGTAATGTCTTTCAAATGCGCACAAAACAGGAAATTGTGAACAAACAAATGCACGTTTTAAGCGTTCTGTTTTTAGCATTAATGTCTAAACTATCTTTTCGTACTAAATCGATGACGCTCTGAAATTTTATAATTCACTTTTCTCCCCCTGTCTTGAACCGTTTCCGAGATAGGAACGCTAAATCCACCGTTTTCCATCAGGTGGCGCTGTAGGCGGTTGAATCGCGTTACACATACCCACTTTACTATACCTACATACCATTTTTATGACTATAGCTGTAGCTGTTCAGCAGTTAAAAGAGTTGGGACTAACATTTTTAGGCTACCTGTGTTTTCTTTTGGGCACCCTGTGTTTTCCCTGTGTTTTCTTTTCGTAAAGATATTACAATGGTCCTATTTCAGACCAAGATCTTTACAATAAAACAAAAAGTATCAACATCGAATCATCCGTTCAGAAGGTATGAGCTAACAAAAAAAAAAAAAAAAAAAAAAAACATACGCTTTGTATTGAGAACCTCCTCATTTTTGAAGTCGGTTAATTAGAGCATCTCTTACGAAGTTATAAGTTTACAAACAACTTCAACAACGCATAGCTCGAATTAATTACACCCTCCTTTCTGAAGTTGGTTGAAAACGACATTGCGCTAATCGATCTGACCGCTTATAGTAACAGTACTTTGAACCACAGAGTATACGTGTCATCCGCTACGCTGCAAAGTGTGCACAGCGTTGGAAATTGAGAACAAACAACTGCACGTTTTAAGCGTTCTATTTTCAGCAATAATGTCTAAAATCTGTCTTTTCGTTGTAAATCGATGATGCTCTACAACTTCTTAATTAACTTCCCTCCCATCTTGAACCATTTTTGAGATAGGAGCGCTAATTCCGCTGTTTTTCATTAGATGGCGCTTTATTTTCTTTATATTGTAAAGATATTGCAATGGGACCCTACTTCAGACAAGATCTTTCCAACAAAATAAAAAGTATCAAGTAACCGTATTTTGAACTATATAGCGTATGTCTCCCCAGCTACGCTACAACATGTGCAATGTAGCTCAAATGTGCAGAGTGTAAGAAATTGCGAACAAACAAATGCACGTTTTTAGCATCGTATTTTTAGCATCAATGTCTAAACTATCTTTTCGTACTAAATCGATGATGCTCTGCAATTTTATAATTCACTTTTCCCCCCTGTCTTGAACCGTTTCCCAGATAGGAACGCTAGCATGAATGCCTAAACAATCTTTTCGTACTAAATCGATGATACTCTTCAACTTTGTAATTCACTTTTTTCTCTAGAACCGTTTTCGAGATAGGAACACTAACTCCTCTATTTTCCACCAGGTGGTTCCTCCAAGCGGTTTAACATTGTACTGCATGGCCACTTTGCTATACTAACATACAATTTTTTATCAATATAGCTGCAGCCGTTTAGCAATTAAAAGAGTTGGGACTGATTTTTTTGGGCACCCTGTATTTTTTTTAGATCGTAAAGATATTTCAATAGAACCTATTTCAGACCAAGACATTTTCAACAAAACAAAAAGTATCAAAATTGGAGCATCCGTTCAGAAGTTATGAGCTAACAAACAAACGACAACAACAACAACAACAAAAAAAAAAAAAAAAAAAAATAACATACGGTTTGAATTGAGAACCTTCCTTCTTTTTTGAAGTCGGTTAATAAAAGAAAGAATAAAAGAAGTTTCAATTTAATTCAAATTAAATTAAAGAAAAAAAAAAAAAACTCACCCAAACCAGAAAATTTGCACAAGTTTCATTTTCAGCCATAAAATTGTGAAATATGCTAATAATTCATCTACGAATGTATTATTTTGTTAAATATGAAAATTAGTACATTTCGATATTATGAGCACTTTTATAAATTAAAAGACTTCAACAAAATTAATGAAAATTCATCAAAGTTTGATATCTTGTATGAGATATAACAACATAAAAGTGTTAAAAAATAATAACTATTGATTTAAATTTAAGAAATTGCTCTATTTTGAGGTAAAAAAATTCAAGTTTTACGTTTCTTCAGCGAAAGAAGTTAGAAATTTGTTGTAAAATTCAAAATTTAATTTTCGAAAATGTATATATGTGTAAACTCAAATTACAAAGTATATCGTACTGTTTGAAGTTGGATAGATATTATACATCGATATGCTAAATTTGTTCTTTTTTAGTGTACAAAAGGTCCCGAGAGTAAGAGTTTATCTTGCCTAGGAAAGTTGGTTATCATTTAAATCTAAATATAGTTTTTTTTTCCAACACAGAATACTTTTTTATAAGGCAATGAAATTAGAAAATTTATTTTTATATATTTTATTACATTTTATACTCAATACATTTTGTTCTTAAAACAACATTGCGACTTAAGTCAAAATATGCATCTGGGTAGACAATTATATCCTAAGATATCAAAATGTGTTAAAAGTGTATGATGATGGCACTAAGAAACCATTTTCTTACCTATTTATAGATTTGTAAAATTAAAAGGATAAAGATTTGCGTTTGCAATTTAAAATTCAATCTAAACAAGCGCACTTTTATATAAATATAAATAAGCAATTCACGGGTATGTACACTTAGTTGCTAACATGATTTTGCTGGAGCAACAAATTTGGAATTTAAAATTAATTAAAACATGCCAGCTTTACGCAAGTGAATATATATATATATATTTAATCACCTAATCATAGTGCAGTTACAGTACCTAGGATACACAGTGTGGAAAGCGACCAGTAAATTAGTGCCTTAAAAATTAAGCCTCCCACCAAAGGTCAGGGCGATCGAATTTATTGCTTGAAAAACTCCCTGTTGGCTAATTACGTGCTTGATCACGTGACTAAGCAGACGAAACTGGTAAGAGCCAATTATTACTTCGATTTGAGCAAAAAAATTCGATTATAGCGCTGTCTGGTAAGCTTAATTTTTTTTTACAATATTTTAAGCATTCAATTATAAGCGTTGCCACACTGTATATTCTAGGCACAGTATTGCAATTAAAGAATTGCGCCGTCTTTTCTCGCCGTACATAGTCGAAATGTTAGGTTGGTTACTTTAGGTTGGTTGGGTTTAACGTCACACTAATACTGCACAATGCGTAATTGGCGATGGTCTGGGACGCACCCCATAGGATGGTCCAAAGGTATGCCATCACAGTTTTGTTCCTCCACGGAGGGGATGGCTCTCCCGCTTCAGTGACCCCTAGAGGTATAATTTCGAAAGGAAAGGTAGGTGTGAATAAATTTAAAATTATAGATGAGAGGAGGGTATTATGGAATACCATTTACTTTTCTTAAAATAACTTTACTTGTTTTTAATAAAAATCCCCAAAATCATGATGAGTACATAGTGTAATTATTTGTAATGAATTGTCAATGAAAAAAAATCCAAAAAAATGTTTTGTTGTTGTTGTTATGAAAAGTTTACTTAAAAAAAAGTTACAAATGGAGGTTAATATGAAACAGTCAGGTAATATGGAATAGGTGGCTTAAACTGTTTAAACCATAGAAAAACTAATTAGACTTCATAAAATCATCTTCGGAGAATTTTCTGTAACAGAAGATACATTCGGCATCTTTATTTTCTGTTTCTTTAGTTGAATACATGAAGTCAATTTCAGACGATACTATGAAATACCTAGTATTCCATAATGCCCGGCACGCCATCTTTACAAATGAACTTTTAAATTGATGAACAAAATATTTTCAGCTTAAAGGCGATCAATGTATAACAAAATACAATTCTTTGAGCATACATTATGCTTAACATCAATGTTCAAATCACATGTGTACTAGTAAGTTTAAATGTTTGAAAACTTACCTGCAAAAACTTTTAAATATCACAAAACATACCTTTGTCCTATAGAGAATGGTACTACAGCAACAAGCGGTTGCTTCTTACTGTATTGCTTCATGGGAATCCTTCTTGAGTAATCCATAGTATTTTAAAGAGATAGCAGCACCAAACAGAGCCGAAACCTCGGTATTCCATATTTCCCGACTATTCCATAATATCTTCCTCTCCTCTATACCGCATTTTTCTAAAATAAAATAAGGTAAATATAGAATATACTAACAAAATTTCATACTTCTACTGTGTAAATATAGTAATAATTTTATAAAATATAAAAAGATAAGCTGAAAAAAGGCTAACACTCAATTGGTTTATATCAAAGGAAAATATCAAATTAAATTAACAAAATAATTCTGTTTATACAGGACATATAAATGAAATTAATATTACATTTCTGAGAGAAAATCTGCAACTTTCATATTACAGCATAGTTTTTAAACAAAAATACAATATTGTCACTGCATTGTGTATTAGAAAAAAAAAAAAAAAAAAAAAAAAAAAGAAAGAAAAATTTTTATTCTACTTTCATGTTTACACAATCACGTTTCACTATTTATTATTCCCAAACAGTATTTATACCAACAATAATTATAAGCTAAACACAATTTTGAAAATGAGTCATTCTTAAAAAAACACATATTTCTTAAAATATATTTCTCAAAAGGCAAGACCCTAAGGATCTTTAAAGAATCGTTAAAGATCTTTGAAGACCATCAATGAAAAATGATCTGAATTGGAAATTTCAAGATTTGGAGCATGAATAAAAAATTTAATGAGCTGAATATTTTACCATCATGAACTTTCTTTTACTGAGAATAAAGTTCTTTCTGTTCAGTAATTTTCTATTGATTAAAACCATAAATTTACTTAAGGATATTCTTTGAAAATAATTCAATGCAATAAAGTTTTCTTGAATATATATTTAAAGTAAAAGATTTATTTACACACAATACTATTTGATGTGAGAATTTTATTACCATCATTAATTTTAATAACTCTCAAAAAAAAAAAAAAAAAAAAAAAAGGTTTTAGATATTTATTTAATTAGTGTTATTAAATAATTTCTTATGTTCATTTAATAAAACATATATACCCGTACACAAAGTTTGTGTTATAGGAAAACATAGTTATTTTTAAACAAACATGAAAATATTTTATAGTTATAGATAGTTACTGAAAAAGTGAGTTCAAAAAATCAAAAGCATGATGTTAAAGAATAATGCTTTTCATAAATTCTTTTCGGAGAATGCAATAGGTGGTCTTTTTTTCATTAATTAATTAAAAATAAATAAAATATATATAATTTTTAAATATTATATATCCATTTTTTGCATTGTATTTATTCAACTATTTCCATGAAAATTTACTAAGCAAAGCCAATAAATAAATATACTGCTTAAAAATGTTCCTACTCTCCAATAAATATATAAATAAATAAAATAAAAAGCGTGATTCTCAAAAGTTTAAACAAAATTGGTTTTCTTCCTGGTATATATTTCAAAAATAAGACTTTTAATGAAAAGTAGTATTTTTTGGTCAACACTTAATGTTCCATTTTATCATTCTATTATATTAGTTATAAAAAGTACATGGTAAAAACGGTAACAGCAAGAATATTTGTTTATATTTTTCTTAATTTACTTTACCAACATATGGGCCCACCAGCGGCCGAGCGGTTCTGCGCTAAAAGCTGGTAGATGGGAGGTGCCGGGTTCGATCCCAGGTCGCGCTCATCGACCTAGCCGTTCGGAGTTTTCCGTGGTTTCCTCCGAAACTCGCGTAAATACGGGCTAGGACCCCTTAGAAAGACCCCCACGGAGGGCATTCCCCCTCTAGGCCTAGGACACATCAGGAGTCAATCGGCCTTAAATCCTACAACCAACCAACCAACCAACTTTACCAACATAACCTACATATAGATACACTTGCATGAATTCTTAATACGTATTTTTTATTTTACTTTTCATTACTGATGTTCACACTTTCAAATTAAAAGCATCAAAATGAAAAATATCCCGTTTTACACAATATTCATGATATAGTTTATGTTCTAAGCGATTGTATTCACTACCTGTAATGAAATTTTGTAGCTGAAAATAAAGAAAGAAATCTACATAACATTAAACTCATTGTGGTCATACTATATTATCGAGCTAGTATGTTTTAAGAGAATAAGAAATGTATATGTCAAACTTCATGCAATTTTGTAGCACAGAAAGTGACATGTAATTACCAAACATATAATGAAAATTGTGGCTGAACTTTGCCCCCAGTCGGCCAATATGCACTCCTTTGTATTAATTTAGGTTTTCATAATATTCATCTCTCATACAAAGTATATTAGTGTCTTGAACATGATATACGTTGACATATACATTTCTCGAAAATGGAAAAGTTTGAAGCATAGTAGTGGTACCATTCAGCAGATATGTAAATTTAACATTTTTTTTTTTTTTTTTTTTTTTTTTTTATATATATATTTTATATATAAAGTAATAGACATTTAGCCTATCGAACACGATGCACTTATAAAAAGTAGAAAGTAAGATATTGAGTTCGTGCAAACAGTAAGAAATATATCATGTCCACGCAGTTTTCAGTCAATATGCAGCTAATTTTCAGTATTTGTCATTTGACATATCAAATTTGCTGCCTTTATTCGTACTATAGCAACACTAACTTCATGCCAAAACCTTATAAGCTAAAATATGATATATATAAATATAATATAAATATAACTGAAATGTCAGTTAAAATAAATATGAGATTTTGTGGAGTTTTGTGAAACAATCGCCAAAAAATGTTTGATAACAGTCACAAAAAAAAAAAAAAAAAAAGAAAAAAAAGTAAAACAAATTGTATATTTTATAAGGATAGTCTTTCATTTAATTTTATTTTCTTTCAAAAAGCATTCTTCATTAATGTCAGTTAAAAGAAATTTCTCATAAATATTTAAATGAAAAAGAACATTTTCTTTTTTTATACCTATAAAAAACAAGATTTAATTTTGATCGAGCTCCGTAGTATTCGAAGTAAGGACTGTATTTATATTTAATACTAATTTTAATACTTTAATACTTGCGTAATTAATGAATAAAGTGTTATACAGCCGAATCTGTTTTAGGAAAACATTTATCTATAGTCAACAAATAAATATTATTACATACATCTAAAGGAATATATATTTTTTTTTAATCTGAGAAGATATATATTAAAAAACAAAACATTTTTTTATAAATATATGCTACTTATTTCCTTACCATTTAATTAGTTAATCTTGTAATTTTCTATGTATCTTGGGATATTCGAAAATGGATATAACAATCTTGATAAAAATTTAGAGTTAATGATTTGTGAGATGCCAAAATTATATGAATTACCTTTATTTTGAGAAAAGTTAGCAAATGTTAGCAATTCAGGCTCTATTCAGGGCCAAATTTTGACGAAACGTGGTTTTATAGGAAATTGCGTGCACGATCTGGGAAAAATAATTAAGGATAGAGAATTTTTAGATGATAAAATTAACTTAATTACTCTCACCTGCTGGAAATTTCCTATCAACTTGCAATCCGTGCTCAGACTAAAGCAAAGTATAACAGTAACTTGGTTTCCTTTGAAACGGCTCTATCGATTTTTGTGAATATTCCAAATAATGGATTTTTGAAATTTCAAAATGTCATTAAAAACCATTTTTATTAATTATTAACATTGATAATTGTAAAACTTTAGTTTAATTATTTATTCACATAAAATAGATAAATGCTGCCTTCAGCATTTAAATATATGCCGCACAGACGGTGTAATGGTTAGCGTCCCTGACTCCTATACGATTTGGCCTGGGTTCGAATTCCGGAGAATGCATGGATGGGTTGTCCCTGCACTGTAAAAAAAATTCAGAAACGTTTCTGAATATATGGGGCAGCTACGGTGCATGTAATTTTCAAAAAGGTTTCTGAGTATATTGGAAACCTTTCTTCTCTTCTTTCCTCTTCTACATGCAGAAACAATTTAGTTTTGGCACTAAACTTTTTATCACAATAATTACAACAATGTATCATTTTAATAATTTCAAATAACAATACTTAAAAAGAAATAAAAGGGGCGATTTTAATCTGATCATGATAAATTTGCATATAATATAATAAGAATTAACTCGGAAAAAAGTACACTTGCCGATTTCATATGCTTCATTTCTTCCCGCTTTCCGGTCTCGGTCGTGTGGTGTGGCGCTGTGTGTTGCCAGAATCATTTGCGCATTCGTCAACGCAATTCAGCTTTTCAACTCTGAAAATACAGGAAACGTTTCGCAACTGATCGGAAACATGCCATTAACGGTAGGTCTCGCAAATATTCAGAAACATTTCAGTTGAGGCAAAAAAGGTTTCTGAAATTTTTTACAGTGTGTTAGTAGTAGCGATGACTGCCCATTGGGTATCCCTTCACAAATGGTCATCAATTCGGTGACCACTCCCGGCCATTGCTTGCGACATGTGTGCAGCGCCATTAGAAAGAAAAAAAAATCTATATATGTATATATATCAAATATCCCGTTATAAACTAGTCTTTATTTAGTGCTACCACTGAAAAACTTACCAAAAAAAAAAAAAAAAAAAACCTTTAATGCTACTGATTAACATATCAAAGTAAAATAATTAAAATATTATTTTTATATCTAAAAACTTTATTCTAGCTTTCAATTTTTATTATCATTTTTAGCTAGACATAACATTTTGAAGAAAAAATAATAATAAGTATGTTTTCCTGTGTGTGTTTCATATTTTCCTTATGTCTGTTTCATTAAATTATTCTTAAAAATTCATGAAATTTAAATATTATATAACAGTTGATTAAATTAATTTACAACTGCACTAATTTTAGTAATAAAAATAATAATAATAATATTTTTAAAAGCAAAGATTGCAAGTTTTTAAATTTACATTTCCTCTTTATTTTTAATCTTTTTTATAAGAAAAGTTATAGCATTTTTAATTTTCTTTGAAAACTTCTGATACTCAAAATACTTAACAGCAAGAAAAAAAGGATAAAAAAGAAATAAAAAGATATTTTGTGCAATATATTTTTTAAATATCCTTAGTAATAATTCATTTCATTCCAGTTATATTAGAAATACAAAATTTTTCTTAACTGAAAAATAGTTTTAAGCAAAAAGTTACAATATATTAAAAGCCGATATTTTATATATACTCTTTAATTATGCTTGTTTTAAAAAATGTAATGGATTTATAATAGTAAAATAATTTGTTAATAGAATAATAATGAAAAAAATGAAAGAAAGAACTATTAATTTTATTCACATTTTGCTGAAGGGGGAAAAAAGTAACAATACAAATGCAAGCATTTAAATATTTTACCATACTAAAATTTTTTATTTTAATTATTTTACCTTAAAAATTAATCGAATTTACAAAATGAATCATAATTTAAAATTGGAAAATCACTATTCAATTTATTTACTTGAAAAAACATTATAAATAATTGAAAAAAAAAAAAAAAAAAAAAAATATATATATATATATATATATATAAATACGATAGATTTTTTCTAATACTGAAAGCAATTGGTCATTGCAAAACGCATCCTTCATTTCTTATGTTGAAGAAAATAGATTGATTTTCAGTAAATTGCATAAAAAATATCATTATTAATGAGTTTAATCTTATATATATTTTTTCTTTTTTGGGGACAAAAGAGCTGCATAAACATGAAATATTGCTTTTCGATTATAAAGTGGTTTTCGACTTCTCGTTTTATTTATTCAGGGAATATTTTTCCACAGACTACTTTCATAAACAAACTATAACGAAGAAAAAATTAACTTTACCTTAAAAAAAAAATACGTAAAAAGTTAAAATTAAAATTTTGTGATAAGAATATATATATATATATAATCTTATGAATTATATTTGTAATCTATTTTTTACATCCAATCTTAAATTATTTCTGTAATACTTTGCATGCAAAATAAAACTGGAAAGAAAGTATAATTTATAAAACTTATATTTTTAAACTTTTGTTTTGTTATAATGAGATATCTTTTTAGAAAAAAAAAATCACTATTTTTACGACTTATTTAACAACAGAAATATTAAAAAAAAAAAAAAAAAATCGTTTACAAAAATTTATCACTTAATGCAGGACTACCCAGTTCTTTCTTTATTTGCTAGAAAACAATAATAATGAAAAAAGTGTTTCCGAATTCCGTTTTAGTATATCATAAAAATCAGTTGAATGTGACACTATAGGAGTATTTAGGAATTTTAAAAGGTATTTAAAAAATATATATATATCTATTTGATTTACTATAAATTGCGCAATGTGTTACAGTTTAGCCATTTGAGGAAACAAATGACAATTTTATCAATTCTGAGAAAGAAAAATAGAAGTAAAATCTGGGGAAAATAAATTTCTATTTATACCTGTCACGACCATTCGCTTTCGGGATAAATACTTTATTTTTTATTTTTTTTTAAGAAATGCTTTTTTCCTTGCCCTAGTTACATCTTTAAAATTACACAGTTCTGAAAATAATAATAATAATAATATACCACAAGAAAAAGTGGGGGGGGGGGGGATGGCTCTTAAACTTCTTGTCTGTTTTCGAGAATGCTAAAAAAAAAATAAATAAATAAATAAATAAATAAATAAAATAAAATAAATAAAAAAAATATCCATTTCCTTATTTCCTTTTTTTCTTTATTTTATATATATATTCGCAAGAAATCAGACATGTGAAAAAAAAATCATCTTACTTTATTATATTAAATTAAACCTCAAATTAAGTACTTGATAATCGGCATAATGTAATACTAAAAAAAATTCCGCTTTCAATAGCGCCATTTGATTGAAGTATTATTCATATACTTTCTGGTTTAATTATTAATAATATATAAGTAAAAAAAAAAGTATGTGAGGTTTTTGCTTAGACAAGTATTTATCGTAGACACGTGTAGACAATCTGTAGGCATGTTTAATATAATAACTAAAACGTTAAACACTTTTGTATTGAACATTTTTTATTCAACATCGATATTTTGTTCGACACTTTATGTTGGAAAACATTTTAAATATTTTAAACACTTTTAATTCTTAATAATATATAATTAATAATAAAACAAATGTATACAATTTTTTGAATGTAGATATGTGTTATCAAAATTTTACACTTGCTATAGTACTACTAAAATATTAAACACATTTGCATTGATCAATAGTGATATTTCTTTCGATACTGTGTGTTCGAAAATACCTCAAACAAATCATACTATAATTTAATTATATATATTTTTTTCTTTTTAGTATATTAGATATTACTGGTTTTAATATTGAAATTCAGTTAGTTAATCTACATAAAAAATAAATAATTTCTTTCATATAGATAACGCTAGATAATTTACATATTCTTTTGTGGAAATGTTTACACCTTCATTATAATATTTCCTTTTAAAATGTACTGTCAAATTTCTTTAATATTATCTTGTTTGAAAAATGGAGTGAAAAAAAATCATTTTTAATTATTCATGTTATTTTTTTATTACTAAAGAAATTTACCGAGAGTACTTAGGCGAAACATTTTGATAAATATAATTTAAAAGAAAATTTAATTAATATAATAGATTAAAAAAAAAAAAAACTTTCAAATTACTTTAAACAAGAATAAATGAACATTTTTATTTTATATTGTTTTGCAAAATATTATGTTGTAAATATAAAAAGTAATTTTTTAAACTAATTAGCATAAATTCTAGCTTTACAAAATTATTACATTAATCAAATTTTGAAGGTATATACTACTCTTTATTTTTAAATTAGTTTTTTTTTTATGCAGTTAAAATACACTCTAAAAGTTTGTTTGATAAATTTATTATAGAAATAATCATGAGAAGCAAATTTAAGGAAGCTAAAAAGTCTGTGTATATATACATATATATATATATATATATATATATATATATTATTTTATTTATTTATTTATTTATTTATTTATTTCATTTATTGAGTATTATATTTATACGAGAAATTTTTTAATTGAATAAAATTATTAAAAGTAAATATAGAAAAAAATTTAATTAAAAAAATAATAGTTAATAACATTTAAATTTCGTAATAAATATTAATATTTCACCAATATTATAATGCTTCAATATTTTATATTAAATTTTACATTTCTTATAAATATATTATCAATATTATTAATTATTATTAAATTATTACTATTTTATAATTAGTAGTAATTTATATTCACATTTTATAATTAGTAATAGTTTGCACAATAAATATTTAATAGTATTTTAATCTGTCATAAAATCTTCAATAATAAAATTAATTCAATCAATTAAAAAATCTAATTATAATTTATGCAATTAAATAATCAAACAAAAAAGAGAAATAAATTTTACTTTCATAATATTTTACAAATACAGTGCTACACGTTTGTAACATGGCTTGTAATGAATTAAACTAAAGCTATTAACGGAAACGGTACAAATTTAGATATAAAAAGAACAATCATTATTGTCAAGTAACAGTTACGGACAAAAGTTATTAGTGGTTAGGAAATAAATCAAGAAAGATAGAAATGTGGTTATTAAAAATTTCTTGATCACCCCCTATTTGTCTGTGTGCTTTAAGGATTTATTATTATTATTATTATTATTATTATTATAAATTAAATCACTTCGTTATGAATACATTAGTCATTTCTCTGAAGTTTGAATAAATGGAGTTTATTTCAGGCACAGTAGAATAAGAGAAATGACTTAACTATATTTTCAAATATATTGAAGTATATAACTTTTTTTTAAATAAATGTCATCGTCACAATTAGGATTAAAACTGGGCACCTGGTAGGTTTATAACTTGTAAACTAAACCACAAGACAGACAGACTGATTTATAGGACCATTTCTAAGTAAATATTTACAATTGCTTAATGATAAATTATAAAGTCATAGAAATTGAATGTCTATATGCCCTAAAAATTACACCAAAATATTAGCAGATTAATAACATCTATATTCACCTAATGGCTATAAAATGTACGTTCATTCATTATTTAAATAATATTCTAGAGATAACTTCAAACTTAATTAATAGAGTATTACTTAGTTAATAACTTAATTAATAGAGTAGTTTTGCCAATAAATTTGTGTGGGTTATTTTAATTTTAATTTAATTTAATTTTAATTTTAATTTATTTAATTAATTAATTAATTTTTATTTATTTTTATTTATTTATTTATTTATTTATTTTTTGTTCATATAATGGAAAAAAAAAAAAAAAAAAAAACCACTGAATTCTCTTGGTTACATGAAGTAAAGTTTCAGTAGTATCCAAAAAAAAAAAAAAATTCTTTATTCAGTGATCTGTGTAGCATTCACTGCATGCTAAGATATAAAATAATATGATAAAAATTCAAGCTTAAAATATGGATAGGAAAATATGACCAACCTTTAACAATTGAGTAATTGAAAAGAAGAGGTCGGTTGATTAGGTTTTACTTCACCATAGTGCTACGCTATAGACTCACCCGTTAGTCTCTATCTAAAGTTATGATTTAAAAAAAAATCCTTTAAGTTATTTTTGTATTATAAAATGCATCTAGAATATTCCTTTAAGCTCTTGCGCCTGTTCACAAAATTTGACGAAGTTATTTCTGTTCTATTCACTTACAAATTATTCATTCTAATTGTCCTCATTCTAATTGTGTTCATTCTAATTGAAGTACGCTAAGTGTTCAATTAAAATGTTTAATCTTATCATAAATCCCTTATCACCATTGCAGACAATGAATTATTAAGATAATTCAGATTAACTAGCAATGACTTTTGTTGTCAGATAATTTTGAGGACATTTTTTATATTTAAATAGAACTCAACTGTGAGCTTTTTTCCTTTAAAAATCTATTGTTTTCTGCTATAGTTGTTACATTTTGAAGCAGGGCAGTTAAAAAAAGAAAGAAAAAATCTTTGTTTTCCTTTTAATATTTTAATGTTAGATTTTATTTACAATATTATTCGAAATTCTATTATGCACGTGTAATACGCATGTTAATATGTAATGATAATGATTATAATAGCGGTAGTAGTTCATCATTACAACCCTAATAGCACAGCCAGTCGATGTGACTTCACTATGACTTCACAAATGGTCACAAGTGTCACAGTCACTATGATGACCAAAATGCGACTCTGCAAATGCGTCACATTGTGACTCTTATATATCTGTCACTAAGGTGACCCAAATGTGACTTCTTTAATGAGTCGCATTGTGACTCAGATGAGAGTCACTACAGTGACCAAAATGTGACTCCTTTAATGCGTCACAGTGTGACGCTTAGATGACAGTCACTATAATGACCCAAATGTGACTTCTTTAATGAGTCGCATTGTGACTCAGATGAGAGTCACTGTGGTGACCAAAATGTGACTTCTTTAATGAGTCGCAATGTGACTCTTAGATGACGGTCACTAGATGACCAAAAAGTGACTACTTTAACTTGTTACATTGTGACTCTCAGATATCAGTCACTACGGTAACCTAAATGTGACATCTTTAATGAGTCGCATTGTGACTTAGATGAGAGTCACTATGGTGAACAAAATGTGACTTTTTTAATGCGTCACATTTTGACTCTTAGATGACTGTCACTATAATGACCCAAATGTGACTTCTTTAATGAGTCGCATTGTGACTCAGATGAGAGTCACTGTAGTGACCAAAATGTAACTTCTTTAATGAGTCGCAATGTGACTCTTAGATGACGGTCACTAGATGACCAAAAAGTGACTACTTTAACCTGTTACATTGTGACTCTCAGATATCAGTCACTACGGTAACCTAAATGTGACATCTTTAATGAGTCGCTTTGTGACTTAGATGAGAGTCACTATGGTGAACAAAATGTGACTTTTTTAATGCGTGGCATTTTGACTCTTAGATGACGGTTCACTAGGTGACCAAAAAGTAACTTGTTACATTGTGACTCTTACATATCAGTCACTAAGGTGACCCAAATGTGACTTCTTTAATGAATCGCATTGGAACTCACATAAGAGTCACTATGGTGACCAAAATGTGACTCTTCTAATGTGTCATATTGCGACTTTTAAATGGCATCACTACGCTGAACAAAATGTGAGTCTTTTAATGCGTCACATTGTGACTCTTAGATGGCAATCACTTCAGTGACCAAAATGTAACTACTTTAACTTGTTACATTATGACTCTAAAATGACAATCTATTTGCAATTTTGATATAAAGTCATTGTGACCAATGCTATGTGACATGTCACTATGTTACGTGAGAAACAAGTCGTCAGATGACTGTAAAATGTCGGCCAATATTGCAAAAACATTGCAAAAGATTGCAAAAACGTTGCAATTGCATAGCTAATTACAAATATAGACTAGCCTGAATTTGACATATACAAAATAATAATAATAAAATAATGAATAAGAAGCATTACATTTAAACTTTTATATGTTGCACGTCTTACTAATTTTTTTGATATCTCAAACTAATTTCGCTGACTCACTTTAGATGCTTATCTACAAATAAACTTTTCCCTTTTACGGTAAATGTATATATACAAGGTTTTGCAGCGTGTAAGTGCATCATATTTGTTATGTGAGATCGCTAATATGAAAAACTGTGCTAAATCAATTTGGGTGCTTATCAGCCCTAATGAGGCGCTGTTATGCTGTAATATTCCCTAGGTTCCATATCATCTTCTACTGTGCATAAGCGCACCAAATTTTTTTAGATGTAATGACTTAAATGAAAGAATATTCTGATTTACATTGGGTGCGTATCGGCCGAAAAAACGGCTGCGGTCTGCAGTGCTTTTTAAGTTTTGCTAGCAGTCTTTTTCAAGTTTTAGATTTTCAACTAATTAGCATATTATACAGAAGAAATTTTTGTTTAGGCACAACTTAACATTTTCTTTTATCTCTAGGCCAAATTTAAGTACGCTGTTTCATGCATATTTAATTGATTAAAAATATAAAGGCTTAAAATCTACTAAAATTCGTCGAATAAATTTTAAAGGATTTTATTGGCGGCTATTTTTTAAATAATTTGAAATTTTTTTTTTTTTATTTAAAACCAACTTTAAGCGTTTTATGCATGTAACTACAATACTGAAACGGAAGTGGGAGTTAAAGTGAGCTGTCTTCTCATACAGTACAATTGCATCAAATAAAGGAGTTTCTAAAACTATTTTGGAATGTTTTTAAACTAAAAATAAATATCGGAAATCAGCAGCTGATATCTTGTACCTGTAATAATATTTTCATAATTTACGGTAGAGAAAGTATTATGATGGTTATGCTAGATTATTTAAACTAATATATTGTGGCCACCACATGACTTTGTCTATGTTTTCCTATACAAATTGACTCAGTACAAAAAAAAAAAAATATTGAAATTATTATTTATTAAAATTATCTTCCATGATGAATGCAGAAAATTTTCATTCTAAAGAAGTGTAAAATTACATATTCAAAGAAAGTCTTTCATATTCGATATCTAAAAAAAAGGATTTTTTTCCCCCTTAAATGGGGGGGGGACTTTATTTTGAATTATTACAGATTGATAGTTTAACCATTCGTTTTAAAAGTATTGACAAGATCTTTCGAAAAGTATCAAAAATGTAAATCTGTTGCCCTCGGAGGGGGGGGGGGACTTCTGCTCCAACATAAAAAGAAAAATTATATGTATATTCCCAGTTGACTATCACTTTATAAATAATTATTTTAATTTCATAATGATTAATTAAAAAAGAAAAAATTCTCTTTATGCACATCTACACGAAATTCTGTACTACATCGCCATGTTAAAAATTTAGAAAAATGGAATTGTAACTCCATTTGTTGGGCGATTTTCACCAAAAGTTGATAAGCACTAATTTATGTTAAGGTGCCACAACATATGAAATTTTATGAAATTCTGTGTAATAGTTCCTGATATGCAATTAGCACAAAATTTGTCACACACAGACGGACATTTTCTAAAAATGGTCAAATCGTGTTCTACGCATCTCAAAATGTGTAAATCCATCGAAAGCTCGAGGTCGAAAATTTTTGCGAATCCAATACTTTCTCTTATTAAATGTAAAAGAAAGTAAAAATGGAGAGTCGAGGTAGGTTTATTTGAAAATATTTAAAAAGATATTTAAAGTACGTCAGAGATAAAATTTTGTAATTAAATTTCAGTAGTAATAAAAGTTTGCTTAAAATAAAATAAAAACAACTCTGTAAATAACCATAGTAACTTAGAAAATATGTTTTCTTGATAGGTAACGGTTTAACTAGCTGTAATTTTTGCTTTTATTAAAAATCAAAAAATATGTACTTCTTATTTATAATGGGAAAATAATGCAAAATAGTATCCACTAGAAAAAGCGAGTGTTAAAAAAAAAAAAAAAAAAAAAAAAAAAAGTCTTAATAGGTTGACTGAATGTTTACAATAATGTATATGTACATTAAACCACAAGAAGGAAAATAACGTAATTCCTTTGAGCACAGACAGACGCATTTTCAGCTGCCATGATTTGATCACGTGATGCTTGATAAGCGACTGGCGGCAAAAGTAAACTAGAGAAATTTTTATTTGCCGAAGAAGAACTGACTCTTACTTTGCTTTGCGTGTTTTAGCTTTTATTTAAAATCGTTACTTATTGCGTTACAATATGGATTTTAGTAGGAATTACAGAAAGGTAAGTTTGAACAATGCATTAGTTTAAAGATAAATATTTAAAAAAATATATATAAAGCTTTTTTATTTTAAGAAAAGTCCTGAACGCGATTTGATCATTTTTAGAAAATGTCTGTGTGTTTGTCTCACAATTTTCGTGGACGCTGTATCTACTGTCTTACGAACCAGTGAAAGAATTTTAACCAAACTTGGCATTTAGTTGGACCGATCTAAACTGGTTCTTATTATATTTTGGTATCAATCGCTCAATATAAAGCGCTGTTAACCTTTTTTTTCCTTCATAATTTTAAATATGTCAGTATAGTATAAAATTTCGCATAAATGTACATAATAAGAGCTATTTTGAACAAATGATTGTGACATTAATATAAATTATTGATAACAGTAGTAGTGAACTAAGAACAAAATTGTGTGCATGCAGAAACATCGCTCCTCCCACGGGGGACAGAGGAGGAAATTTCAATTTGGGTATCTTTCATATATCTTTCATTTTCGTCAATACCTTAGAAACGAATGATTGAACCATTTAAAAATTATATATTGTTATTATTTGAAAAGTTTATATTGTTATTGTTATTTGTGTTGTTATATATTTAAAAGTTATATATTTTGCCTTAAAAAAAAAAAAAATAATAATAATAAATAAATAAATAAATGAAAATTAAAAAATAAAATTGCAATTTATTTATTTATTTATTTATTTTATGTTGGCACAAAATTGACTTTCTTTCGGCATTTAGTGGCATACTTGTTTGAAATAAAAATCATCTGCATTCACCATGGAAAATAATTTTAATAAATAAGAATTTAATAAATAATTTGTACTGCATGGATTTGTTTAGAAAAATGTAGAAGAAAGTCTTGTGGTGACCTCAAAACACCACAACGTACTAACTTTTTTCTAGAAAAAAAAATTAGTAATGTGGAAAGGAATATACTGTTACAAAAAAATTAATAGAAATCCTTACAATTATGTAATGTAGTCCACAAGCAATACATAACACTGGTACAAGTACGGAAAGGTATTTGCACTCTTTTTACTTTCGTTATGTTTCAGTTACATTGCAATGTAATGTAATACTCTTAATTATTATATATAATATTTGTTTTTATATATTGTGTGAAAAATATGAAATATTATTTTTTTTAACTTGAGTAAAAAAAAAAAAAAATAGCATCCAAAGCAGTATTTTTTACTTAGTATTTCAATTTCATTTAAAGCATTTTTTAAGTACTTTTATTCATTTATTTTGTTATAAATATAATAAATATAAAATTTTATATTTTAGTAATCATATATTTCATTACCTTATTATTTGATCATGTGTGTTTATTAATAATTGTCCTTTTTATCAATATTTAAAAATAAATTCTTTAAAAGTTTTAAAGATTTGTTTAATTTTTTTTTTAAATAAACTTTAAATAATTTAATAGTTTGTAATTATTTTATTTAGAGTACTTTTTTCTATATATTACATCATATAGTTATAAATGTAAACTTATTTTGTCATTATTTACCTAGTCAAGTGAAAAAGCTCAATATTAAACTGTAAGAAAGAAATTGGGTGAATATTATGGTTATATTAATCTCTATAAAAAAGTTTTTGACATCCTGACTTACTTTATTCCTAAAAATTAATTTTTTGTGAGATAGCAAAAAAAAAAAAAAAAAAAAAAAAAAATCAATGAATACTGTATTACTCTTTTGTAAAATAGCAACGTGCAGTTGTTCTGTTTATAATCTACAAATATTATTTATAATACAATAACCATTTTCAGCGATAAACATTATTCTGAATTTGAACTAGCATATGATGTGGCCACCACAAGATTTTCTTATATATATATATAATCTTATACAAATACACGCAGTACAAATTATTTATTAAATTATAATTTATAAAAAATATTTTCTATGATCTACCCATATTGAAAATTTATATCCTCGGAGGTTATTTCCCCTGAAAAATGCGGGAAATACACCTACATGCACATACATTTTCCCGTAGTTTACTAAAACAATTATCAAAAATTCATATCAATTTTACAATCATGCGTTAAAAAAATTCTGATTATGTACATTTATACGAAATTTTGTAATACACTGCCAAATAAAAAAATTAGAAAAAATTAGAGATGACACCGCCACCTGTGCACCGCCCACAATTTTATAGGCACTAATTTATGTCAAGATGCATCAACAGATAAACTTATATGCAATTATGTGCTGTAGTTTCTGAGATATAGCCTTCTATTAAATTGTAAAAATCGCTGTAAAGTAGTGCTACTTATTAAGCGATTGACACCAAAAGTTGATGGGCTCTAATTTAGGTAAAGATGGCTGTACATATAAATTTATATGTAATTCTGTGCAGTAGATCCTGAGATACAGTCAGTACAAAATTTGTGTCTCTCACACACAGAGATATGCGGATAGACAGACAAGTCGTGAAATCGCGTTCTGGGACTCTTAAAACGTGTAAATCCACCAAAAACTGAAAGTTAAAAAATTTTATGAAACCAATAGAAAAAAAGGAAATATATTTAAAAATTGCTACATAAAAAAATTTAAATGCTTTCATTGCAAAGCCAATAAACTTTGAAGGGTTGAAAAGAAGAAATTAAGTTAAAAATTCAATAATGATAATTATCTTTATTAGTATTATTTTCTGTTTAATTTTTAAAAGTAAATAACTTCACCAATAATTTGAGCTGCAATATTAATGTATAAGTTCAAATTTTTTAAATGAATAATATTCATTTATTTTATATCTTGAAGTAAATATTAATCTTTGCCTTTTCAACTAGTAAAATTATAGGGATAATTTTCTATAAAAATAACAGCTGAAATCAAAGTGCAAAAAATATTCAAATTAAAAAGGACGTACGATGTTATTTCTTCGAGCAATCTGTTTTTTTTTTTTTTTTTTTTTTTTTTCTTCTTCTTCATGACAAAATTGTTTATTAATTATTTATTATATGTTTATTAATTTGTTATGTCTTCTGCAGTATACATATTTTAAAAATATATTAAAGAAACATAATTCATAGACAGTAATTTATCTGAATACTTTTTTGCATCCCTACAACAAAGTATCTGTGCTATTTGTACCATACCATTTGTTGCAATTATAGAATAAGAAAAAATGCAAAAAACTTTATTTATAGACTTACTTTTATGGAAATCATGAAAAAGATTTATTTTGTGTAGACATTATATAAAAGTATATATCATATATAAATGCAATTATCGCCACAGGATGTATTAAAAATTTATATAGTTAAAAAAAAAAAAAAAAAACTGAAAGTGCTTTTCCGGGAATTTTTACTTGTATGTCGGAGTGTATCTGAATATTTTGCAAAACCCTGTAAAAAAATCATTAATGCTAATGTACTTCATTCTAGGGAAGACATGCGTATGGGCATCTGGATAATGTATTTTTAATAATGTTTTACTGTGTTATAAGAAAATAAATAAATAAATCAGACTTTTAAAATATTTCTCATAAACCACAGAATATTAGTTTTTTTCCCCCTTAAGAATTACAGCACGGACACTCAGATGAACACCGAATACTTTTCAACGTTATTGGGAAAGTGTTAAAATGCAATTCACGGTGGGGGGGGGGGGTGAAATTAGATGTTTTAACCAATAATAACACGAATAAACATGTGCAGCATTTTTTTTTTCCGAAATGTATATTGATGTAGTTATCCAATTTAAGCTCGAGTAAAAAAAAAAAATAATAATAATTCACTGCGAGATTATTCAAAAAGGTATTTCTCAATTATTTTATTATTTTCACTTTCTTTCAGTGCCAGGTAAATGTGATATTGAGCGAATTAAGTTATTCATATCAGACTTTTTTTCCTGAAATAGTTAATTATTTAATTATTTATTTTATTTTATTTTATTTTTCAGAAAATAGTCATGGAAATCGGTCTCAAATAATGTAAAGAATGTGTAGTTTCTGTTTCCCGTATTTTCAGATTGCTTTTGTATAAATTTTCAAAATAAAATACTAATAAAACGCTATTTTTCGTTTTCACTGTATAAAAAATAAAATTATATTTTACCATAAAAGTATACATTTAAAAAAAAATAATAATAATCCCTTTCTATTGGTTCCATACTCTGAAGGCATTTTAAAAATAAACATTGC
Source organism: Salticus scenicus (assembly GCA_963930645.1). Lineage (NCBI taxonomy): Eukaryota > Metazoa > Arthropoda > Arachnida > Araneae > Salticidae > Salticus > Salticus scenicus. The sequence goes on along the minus strand of OZ005652.1, from coordinate 59,970,850 downwards.
ATTGAATTCTGATATATAAAATTTAAGTACTTTCATTAGACGATTGCCACTGTGTTTGGCCCATTTGACGAATCATATATAGTCCAAATTCATTCATTTAAACTTATGTTTGATTTCCAATTAAGAAAAAAAAAAAAAAAAAAAAAAAAGGTCGTAAATTATTTTTTTTTATCTTTTAGATTAAATCGGTCTGATTGTAATAATCTTATATTTTGTTTGTAGCAAAGACTGAGATAAATATTATATTTCAAACATTCTTGTATTTGTATTTAATATCGATATTATTAAAATTTTCATTATTTACATTTCTTATAACTATTCTTATTATTAATTTAGAGTTTCTCGAATTTAGCTAAACGTTTTGAACGTAATTTGGCTTTTTTTCGTGAGGATCATGAAATCGCCTACTGGCAATCGTATAGCGGAAAAGTACCTAAATTTATGTACAGTACGCGACATAAGTGAAGGCACATATACGAATCTAGAATTTTTATCGAATGTCTAAAAACTTTTTATGAATCTTCGTGAAACTTAAAAGGTAAAGAGAACATGTTATACTATATATATTACAGTGAAAATTTTGTCCCAAAACTAAAAAGGTATCAGTCAGGAACTAACTAAAAAATAAAATCTTTGGAATCACTATGAAAAAAAAAAGCAAATATCGTTAAAACTCAGAAAATTCTCGTTAAAAGTTGATTTTCAAGTACGTTCAATGATATGCAAAAAACTAAAGAGTTTTATTCGTACTTTAATTTTGAATAAACGAACAGTTTTGTGAAGGTACACTTTGCATTTTCTCAAATAAAAAGGGGGAAATAGTAAGAAAAAATTATTATTTTTACTAAAAGATATTATTTTTATAATCTTTAGAAAAATATAATGATAATTACAAAATATTAATTTAATGTTCAAATTAATAAACTTCTATATCTATAATTTATTGAAGGTTCTTAATCGTGTACTATAGCTACATTTTATTTCAAGAATTTTTTTTTTTTTTTTTTTTACAGGGTGATTCCAAAGATTATATTTTTTGGTTAATTTGTGACTGATCTCTTTTTAGCCCTCGAAATAAAACTTTCATTGGAATATATGTGGTATATAACATGTTCTTTTTACCCCCGAAGTTTCAAGGGAATTCAATAATTACAATTCCTACAGATATTCGACAAAAACCTCTAGATTCGAAAGTGTGCCTTTACTTATGTTGGTGACTGTATGTCATAGTCAGAAGTACTCTGCATTTTTGTAACAGGTTCTGAAATTAATTATTTTTAAACCTACTATGGATATTCAGTTATGTACATCTTATATTTTTTATATATTTTAGCATTCTGCTTGTTTTAGACAATAAAATTTAGAAAACATACAAATATTTGATGAAACACTCAAACTTCCAGAAATCTGAAATGAAAATCTGTAATTGCTACTACTTTACTTTTTTTCGTGAAATTACAAAGGATCATTATTTTCAGAAAGTTCCGAAATACATCTGATATTTTCTTTGTATCTAATTTATTTCTGATGGGAATATGAGATTCAAGACTCGGCATAGTCATTTTTTGAATACCACTTTTTTTGTTAAGCAAGCTTCGTATTCTTTAATTGAAGAAAATTACTACAAATGTTTAGTAATTAATTCTATTCAAAAAGTATGTTAAAAAAAGTGACTGTGTTGAACCCAGGAAGTTAGCATGTGTTACTAGCATAAATACAACTTTATAATCTGAACTTGTGAATTTTCACTTAAGAACATTATTTACATTTATTGTTGTAATTTAATATTTTTTAAGAAAATGGTGACAACTGGTTTGCTTATTTTCTATTTGTGACAGATAACCAATTACTTTGAAATGTTTTTCGATTTATTATTCAAAGGTAATAGCAACAAAACGGTATACATCTAAATTTTCTGTACAAAGCTATGCTGTATTTAATGTGTTTAAAAAAATAATTAATACAATGTTTTTTAAGTCTTAAACAGTTTAAGTTATCCATACCCTATAAAAATTAAATGTATTTATAAAAGGTCTAGGAAATGCTGTATATAAAAATATTTAGACTCACAGCAAGATATGTGAGAGCTGTTCTGGACATCACCATCAATTCATTAGCCGACGGCAGATTTTCCGACATTAAACAGTAAAACCTGTTTTTTGGTGTTGCCCTTAGATGCCAATTTTAAAAACAAAAAATTAAATATATATATATATATATATATATATATATATATATATATATATATATATATTTAGGAATATTTTTATTTATTTTTTTCACAGCAATCGATGCGATGGACGATTAATCATATATATATATGATAAAATTTAAAATAGGATGGAGTAAAACACGAATTAGTAAATATATAGAACTAAAACAAAGTTTTTATAAACCAATGCGCAAATGCAGCAAAAGGAGATATAAAACAAAAATAATTAAAGCCAGATGAAAAATTAATCCCAAAACACATGAGGGCCTTCATCAGGGGAGATTCCCCATGTAGGAAAAGGAATATGAGAAGTTTCTGATGAAATGCTGGTAATTTAACCAAAAAACACGTTTCTTGCCCCCAACTTCTCACAGATGGAAGCAAGACCATACAGCAAACGAATTTTAATTAATACAAAGCATAAAAAGCAATTAAATTCAGAAATCAAGCACAAAATATAATACATCAATATAAAATACAGGAATATAAATAGTACAAGAATATATAAATACATACATGGACAAACTGTAATAGTCATTAGAATATGGAAAATTGAAAACCACCCTCCATTACACACACACACACACACACACACACATATATATATATATATATATATATATATATATATATAAACTATTGAAATGAATATATATATAAATATAAGTTTAAAGACTAGAAAAACCAAAAGGAGAATTACAAACCAATGTGCAAAATTGCAGCAAAAGGAAATGCAAAACTTAAACGTAGAAATATATAAATGTTGGAATATATAAGCAAATGAATGAAATTAAACCCCAAAAAACACTGAGATCTTCAGCAGGGAGGCCCGTCAGTGTGGGGGTGAAAGAGAAGTTTCTGAAAGGACAGTAGCATTTTGCTAATAACTATCCTTAGTCCCCCAACCTCTCACCAAACAGAAAACCACCAACAACTGAAGAGAAATCAAACATATATAATGTATAAAATACTAAAACAGTTATAAAATTACATCAGTTCATTTAAAAAATTTTAAATGAACGTAATCAGGACACCCCAAAACGTGTAAATCTGGTGAAAATTTTCTATAATTTAAAAGAACTTTAAAATATCTTTCGAATGATGCATTAAAAATAATTTAATCATAATTAGAAATTGAAATATTTAAATTTGAAAATATTACAGCGCCATCTGGCGGTACAAATTTCTGTATTCCACTGTTCGATTCCAATTCAAAAAAGCTTTCTAATGATGTATTACTTATGAAATTATTTTAATTAGTAGCTGAGATACAGAAGAAAATTAATTCAGGACACCTCAAAACGTGTAAATCTGTTGAAAACTTTAAGTAAAAAAAAGAACTTTAAAATATCTTTCCAATGATGTATAAAAAATAAATTAATCGTAATTAGAAATTGAAATACGCGCATTAGAATATTGCAATTTTTAATCGCAGAACCAATACATGTGACCTCGCTGTTTTTTTTTTCCTTAGCTTCCGTGGAGAAATGAACCTCTTTGAACAGGTTGCCATGGTGATCTACATTATTTGATTACGGTTTTCATTTCCGAATGAAGTAAAGCATTTGCAATGGTTTAGAGACTCAGAATTTCATCGAAGACTGCCGCGATACTGAAAATTAAAAAATTTATAACTCATTCAGTTTTTGAAATTTTCTCTCAATCTTTTGGGAGTTAAATTATGAAAGCGAGATGTATATATAAAAAAAAAAAAAAAAAAAAAAAAGAAATAATTTATCTCTAAACGCTTTTGAGTTATAAAATGTTTTGCGAAAAAATCGATGTTTCGTAAAATCTAAAAATATAGATCGGTAATCCGTATTTCGTAAAAATGTTTATATGGTTCGAAAGAGGATTAAATGGCCTTATTTTATATACCAGTTGTTAAGAAATAGAATTGTTACCCTGTCGTACAGGGCGTTTCAAAAAAGACGATCGCGAAAAAACGAAATTTTCGACCCTTTTTAAAACTTTTTTTAAAAATATAAAAAATCCGTATTTTTTTAAAAAAATTGTACCGTAAGAATCGGTAATAAATGCTCTTTCTCGTCGTACAGGTGTATTTTCGATATTTCCAACAGATCGGAAGCGATCGCTTTTCAAAAACCCACGAAATTTTCCCTCTTTCCTTTTTCTTTCAAGGTAAGTGTTCCCGGGCGAAAATGATGATCGTGTGCTATTTTGAATCGTTTTTTCGTTAGACAATGGTCGACATTTTAATTAATATCTCCGCTAATTAGGGTCGCATCGTTTAGCAAATTAGATAACCCAGATCTGCGATAAATTCTCTGTCCGACGGTACCTGTTCGAAGCTCGTGCGACCTTCAGCGGCGGAGCCTTAGCTGCGTCAAGCCGTTTCTCACAGACACACACACAGACAGACACACACACGCGTACAGATTTTAATAATATAAGGAGATTCCTTTTACATGAGATTTCAAGTAATGCTGCTGGCTAAGGTGCTCAGTCAATTGTTATACCTTCCACAAACCTCATGAAACTGCTAATTTTAATTACCTCAGGCAAATCTAAATTAATATTTTTACATAATTCATTCAAAGGGAATTTATAATATCCTTGAAATCTTTCATTATTTTATTTTAATTATGATAAAATTATTCAATGAAAGGAAGGTCACGAATTTTAATATTGCAAAATATTTTTTATGTAGGTTGGTTTGATGTTTGGTTATTACTCTACGTTGATGTTTTGCACATTAAATCTCATTTGACTGACATCAATATATAATCAAGTAATTTCTAAGTGATAGTGTTTTCCTTACAGACCAATAATAGGCATTTTTTTCTTTTCCTTTTTTTCTCGGATAAAACCAGGTGAAAAATCGCCATCATCATATATGAATATATATATATATGTGTGTGTGTGTGTGTGTGTGTGTGTGTGTGTGTGTGTGTGTGTGTGTGTATACAGTCGCACCTCGTTATCGTGAGCATTGTTAATGTGAATTTCTTTTAACATGAAATATTTCCAGAATCTGCATCAAAATGAAGATAAGTTTAGTTATTTGAAGATTAGTTACCGATTACATGAACTACTGCTAACATGAACAATTTTTTTTATTCCCCTTGGGATTCACGTTAACGAGGTTCGACTATATATATATATATATGTGTGTGTGTGTGGATTTGTGTAATATTTGTTGACAAACATTTACAAAAGTGACTATTAATAATATTTTCTGATACATTATACATGTTTTTGTTTTAAATGTGACGAAAATATCACAGAAGTGAAGGTTTTACATTTCATCAATTCAAATAACATTCAATCATACTACATACTTTCTCCTCCGAATTATTTTTTTGTCATTAGTGTAATTCCAAACAATAGTAACAATATAAATTCTTAAAATTCCAATGTTGGGAGAGACTGTTACAAGGGGCGAAGGGTGATAAATAACTTGTAGGTTGCAATGAAACTGCATACCTAAAATTACAAGGGAAGTGGACATAGAAACAAATATGTTTATTTACTAAATTTAATTGAAGATAATACACAGTGTCCCAAAAAGTTTGAAACGCGCTTTGATTATTTATCTGTTAGAAATAAGCGAACAATATAAATTGAAAAAAATATATATATATATATATATATATATATATATATATATATAATATATTTATTTATTGATTTTGTGCATTTTTTTCATTTCCCATTGCCCATTTACTGCTAATGGGTAATACATATACATATTAATATAATTCTGAAAGCTTCCACTGTTCTTGCTTATGATGTTTTTATGCCGAAATGTTTATCTTGGTTTTACGAAGAATTTTATTTAAGGAAGATAGTGGTACAAAAAAGAAAGAAAACTTTTATCACTAACAATGTAAATATAAATAAACCTTATGTTAATTAAAGATTGGTTTATGTATTTATGCATAATTTTGTCTACATGCAATTATGACAGCAAATTAAATTAACATCATCTATATTGAGTGAATTGAAGTAAATCTTTATTAACTAAAATTACTGCAAAAGAAATTTTAAATGATTTTGATATATTGTTTATGACTTTGCTTAAATTTTGGCATCATCTTTTATTTATTTTATTTTTAAACCACACACTTTATTAGGACATTTCAGTTTACTCAGATAATCCTTATATTTCCGTACATATGTTTTTACAAAGCATTTATGTTCCTTCTTAGTTTATTTACTTAAAAGCACTGAGATCTACAATTACCGCATAGCTGTCAGCCGTTCCAATTTATGGATACCGTTATTATTTTTACAGATTTATTTATTTTTTTTTAACTTCATTTAATTAAAGAAAATTCCTAAAACGTCTATCAAAATTTTCTATTAAAAAAAAAGGCATCTACATATCGGAACGTTGGCAGCTATGATTACCATGATATTTGTCACAAATATTCCATAATACACCAATTCACGATAACAATGACGAAAATATATACGCATACATACATAAATATATGCATATAAAAACTTGACAAACATCCATAACTTCATTTACCGTCGCCGGAAGCCCAAGCCAATGTTATTATATGGGAAATTTTATTTACTTATAACTCACTAACAAATACGTATTTTAAAATTCTGTTTTCATATTCGGAAAACTCAATTGTTAAATTGGCGGGCGTTTCTTGAAAACTTTTTTCTTTTTTTTTTTTTTTTTTTTTTTAATTGCAAAATACGAATTTTCAATATGTGAAATTTTTCATTTTACAGTTTCAAAATAAAATATTAAAATTTAAAGATATTCGTTTTTAAGAAACGTCCGTCAGTTTAACATTTGTGAATTTTTTGAATATGAAAACAGAAATTAAAAATATGTATTAGTTGAAGAGTTATAAGTAAACAAAATTTCCCATAGAACAACATTAGCTTGAGCTACCGGCGATGGTAAGTGAAGCGTGTTCTTTAAAAATAATATTGTGTACTTTAAATAAACAGTTAATAATCAGTTTACGTTAAGAACTTATTAAATTTAAACTGGACTTTCGTTCAAAGCTATATTTAGATATAGTGGATATAAAACTGAGATATGCTATGAACATTGAGCATAAATGGATAAACAAGCTATCAGCCGAGTAACTGGTGTATGACTCCAAAAGAATCGTGCGACCCTCTTCGCAGTCATAATAAAATTTTCCTATGAGTTGTGTAATACTTTATTAAGTTCTGAATAATCTGCAGTTATTTAATACTGATATATTTTGATAAAAATAATTTTTAAAAGGTCATCTACCCCTTCAAATTCTTAAAAGAACTATTTTTAATTTTGTTTAAAAGTAATTTGTTTTACTTAAAACAAAAAATAATTTTGTTTGCCATAGCTGAAATTGTAAAATGCTACTATTGAATTTGCTTAATAATAAACAAATTCAGTGTTTAAGTTTGATTATCAAAACGCATACACCCCCCCCCCCCCCCCCCACACACACACACACCACATATATACTATATATAATAGAGTTGCACGCATGATATACTTTTTGTTGCTTTGAAAGAAATGACTTTGAGTTTTGGTAAGTTTTTTGTATACATTTTATTAATTTCTCTGCAATCAAAGAAATTAAACAATAACAAGTTTGGTAATATTGTGAAAAATACTTTAGTATTAAGCATATTTAAAGTTTTTTTACTGTAAGCACGTCTTTTCTGTAAAAGTTCATACCTTTTCTAAATCTACTTATTTTATTCTATTATTATTATTTTCTTTTAACTTGATTCAAAAAAAGGATATTGAAAATATATGTATGAAGTTTTAAATACTTTTCATAAGCACATTAGTATTTATCATGCGCGCAATTTAAAAAAATTCCATGCTCAGAGAATTCTACTTAAATTTAAATTTTGAATTTTGGTGATTATAGAATAGAAGGTAAATATTCCTTAATTATACGAAATTCTTTTCAAGAGTTAAAACTACTTTTCAAATTTATTGATTTTAAATTAATTCTTGAATATTTAAGGGGTGTTTCACCTTTTAACGGAAATACTTCTTTCTCCAGTCACATGGACCCTATTCTGTTATTAGTCATACAGGGTATGAGGATTATAACTTCATTACAACACAAATAGACAATATGATATAAAAATGTTATCAAATGATTATGGAGAAGCATCGCACATGGCTGTACTGGATCTTGAATCGCACCTGATCACGTGATGACGGCACAAAATCTTCATCCACGACTTCAGTGACTCGAGTACAATGTGTGTCACAAAAAGAATTCATAACTATGTCACTGTATGACTGGGACTAGAGTACCATACGTGTCACAAAATAACATTTTAACAGCGTCACTTTGCGACCATTCTGAAACTTGAGTCACATAAACGTTATAAAGTTACCTCATAACAAAGTTACTTTGCGACTGTTCTGAGACTTGAGTCATATCCAGAGCACAAAGAGACCCCATAAAAAAGTCACATGTGACCATTCTGAGACCTGAGTCACATACGCGTCACAAAGTGACTTCATAACAAAGTCACTTGTGACCGCTCTAAGCCTTCAGTCACGTACACGTCACAAGGCGACTACATATCCACGTCATTTGTGACTGTCTAAAAGCTAGACAAATCGTTTTCACAGTGACTTCGATGTGACCGAATTTCGACGTCATGTGACTCGTTTTTGTAATCGATTTCGACTACACATTCTGGTCACTCTGAGACTTCAGTCACATATGCGTCACACGGTGACGACTTATCCACGTCACTTGTGACCGTCTAAAAAGCGGACATATCGACTTCGCAATGACTTGGATGTGACTGAAATGCGACCTCATGTAACTCGTTTTTGTAGTCGATTTCGACTACACATTCTGGTCACTATGAGACTCCAGTCATATACGCGTCACAGGGTGACGGCATATCCACGTCACATGTGACCGTCTAAAAAGCGGACATATCGACCTCGCAGTGACTTAGATGCGACTAATTTTCGACTTCACGTGACTCGTTTTTGTAGTCGATTTCGACTACACATTCTGGTCACTATGAGACTCCAGTCATATACGCGTCACAGGGTGACGGCATATACGCGTCACATGGTGACCGTCTAAAAAGCGGACATATCGACCTCGCAATCACTTAGATGTGACTAATTTTCGACTTCGCGTGACTCGTTTTTGTAGTCGATTTCGACTACACATTCTGGTCACGGTGCTATTAGGGAATGTTAAAACACCACGAAAGAAGACCTGTACTGATCAATAAACAAACAAATTATTCAATTGAATAACACCGACTTAAATAGAAAAGACTAAAACTTGCATTAATATATCTTATTGAGTATTTAAAAATATAGCGTTAAATGTGCAATAAAATATAGTACATAGTTAAAAGAATCAGTTCTGCTGCATTGTTCCTTCACAAATATTTGAAACCTTCCACTTCAAACAATACTAAGTATATTTCAATATAAAAACATGTATATATATATATATATATATATATATATATATATATATATATATATATATATATCATTAATTTATCATGAGAATAAATCTTGTAAGTGTGTGAAAAAACATAAATGACAAATCACTTGCTTTAAATATATATATATATATGTATATATATTTAATAAAACATTACAAAACAGAAAGAAACATTACATAAACTTATTAAGGCAAAGTGCAAACAAGCTAACACGCAAATATATATATATATATATATATATATATATATATATATATATTACATAATAACAGATATGCATAATTCTAAAGCTTCTAAGAAACAAAAAATATTTTAAAATGAGAAAAAAAAAATGGTAAACAGAAACCAAAGTTTTTTTAATACATAAACCAATAAAGAAAAATGACAAAAATTTATTAAATGCGCTGTAAAGGAATTATTCAACTTTTTAATTAATATTCTATCAAAAGTATAAAATGAAAGGATCATTCGTTTATTGTATATTGGATAAAAATCATACACTTAACACTATTACGTATAAACAAATACATATAAAAAATGTGAGTTTTAAGCCAACAAATAATAATAATTTTGCAATAATTTAGTTACTTGATTGTAATGAAAAAATTCAATTTAGATTGGACTGTGTATGTATAAGATTTTTGATTTTTAACAATATCACACTTATGTAATACTTTTTTTAAGCTAAGAATCTAATAATCTTTTTATCCAAATTTAGTAAAAATATTCCATAGAAATCTTAGCATCAGATTTAATTAATATCATTATGAAAAACTAGTAAACACCCATCATGAAGAAATTTTTATTAAATGTACTACATAGATATATATGAATAATAATAGCAACCTGAAATATTTTACACTTTATTTATTTATTTATCTTTCAAAGTTTGAGTAGAACTAATCATATTTTCACTCAGCAAAATTGCTCTGTGGATTTTCAGGGACACATTCTTGAAACAGTGGCTGTTTCGCCTATACAATAATCATTTGAATGTTAATTACGGAATGATTGAAATCTGTTTGTATACTTGGACCGTTCAATCATGCTACACATAACAATCACGCTTAGTTAATTTTAATGCTAATGTTTGTATTCAGAAGATGAATGACTGTTTCAGACTGCATGTTTCAGAATAATTTTGCATGGGTAATATCATATAACAGATAATATAGTTTGTATAGTTTCCCGAGCACATGTTCGAGAATTTCAGGGATTCCTTTAAAAGCAAGTTAAGCATGAACTTGTTTTCTCAGAACGAGATATTTACATTGATAAAACTCGAATAATGGAAGATAAAATAGACATTTAATATGTCAGTATCAAAATTTCTTAAAACTTTATTCGGAATATTTAATATGTAGAAATATGAATTCGATAGCAGGCATAGAAGCATTAAATATTGCAATGTACGCATAAATTATACTTTTAGATTGTGTTTATTTTAAACCGAATAAAAGACATTGGATACGTTAAATACATGCAAATATTATGTATATTCTGTATGTTTTGAAATAACGTTTCATTGTAACTTATAGGGAAGGATGGAGGTTTTGATTAATTCCCAATGAAATTTTATCTCATTTACTATTATTCAAAATCAGTTGTTGCAATTTAGCTTCGCTTATCTAAAAATAATATTCAATCTATTCATATTAGTGCGATTGTAATAATAAAAGAATGATTTATACCAGTATAAATATGGATATTAAATGTAGAATAAAGTATATATAAACTATAAAATCTTTTTTGTAAGTCACATAAAATTTCCAGATTCTCTTTTGCTATTATTGAAAAAATAATAAAATTAGGTATTAAATCTACGAGGTATTAATGTGTTGGATAGTTAATATAGTTTATGACAACTAATTTATTTATATTTTTAAAAATGTTTAACTAATAGTAATAAGTTATGTAAAATTGTGCATAACAGTTGATGAGATATAGACTTTCCATTAATTAGGGATATTTTCAGATTTTGTGAGTTCAAAACATGTGACAAACTGTTTTGATTCTTGTTTTTATATTTATTTTCAATATTTTATATTTTCAATTCTCAATTTTTCTATTTTAGAAAAATAATATATATATTAATGAAAGCTATTAAAAGTGCTTGAAAACGTTTCGAAACAATTTTTCTAAGATATATACATATCCAAAAATAAAAAAAATGTTCAAATCTGGAACGTTTCATATAATTTTCAAATGCTTAGTTGTTTTTGTGAAGATTCATACGTTCTTACTTTTTTTGTAAGCTTTAAACTAAAAATAAGCTCTCTTTTTTCTTAATAAAAGATATTGCAATTCTTAATAACTTTTCTGTAATAGTGTGTATGAATAATGTATAAATAGTATTTTTTAAATATAAATAACTATTATTACATATATCTTTAATGGAATATAAATTTTTCTATAAATATAAATTATGTATATATTATTTTACATTTTAATTATAATGTGTGTATATATATTAAACTTTTTAAGAATATCATACTTAACTGAGAAGAAATTATGTTTAAAGAAATTAAAGTGTTTGTACATTTTATTTCAGTTAATACTCCACCATGATTAAAAAGCAATAATGACTTTTTCATGTATAACTTCTATAACTTTTTATATTTTCAGTAAAAGAGCTAGTAAATTTAAGACAGAAGATTACTTATCATGAATGCTATAACTCATCTTCTGTAGTATTATTTCATTCATAAAAAAAAAAGAAAAAGAAACACTTTCTCCTTCTAGTAATCTATTGATATTCTATTATTTAAATACTTTTAGAATTGTGTGATTATTAAACCTTTCTTTTTCAAGTATACCGAAAAATTATCTTAATAAAGTATAAACAAAAATAGCTCCAGATAATCCTGATAATAATGACTGTTAATGTTTTTTATGGATTTGGAATAAAATTTACATTTATTCGGCACTTTTTTATTAAGGTATTTCCCATATTATTTCATTAAGGTGTCTAAAATGTAAACCCTAGTTTTTTATTCAAAAATATATTTTCAAACTCTATTTATCCTTCCGTTATTTCGTTCATATTTTAATTAAAATATATGCTTTTTTTTCCATTTAAACCAAAATTGAACTGGAATGCTTGTAATGCACCTTCATACCACTGCTATAACATCTATGTTGATAGTACATAAATCGGCATTAAGATTTTTTTTTTATCATAATATACAATTTATAAAAAAAATGGTTACTGAGAAAAACTCTGGAATAAACGAATTATTATTATTATTATTATTATTATTATTATTATTATTTTTTTTTTAAGATAAAATAAAATTATTTTCGAATTTTTTTATTACTTCATAGTTTATGTTATAAAATTGGCAGAATTAAAGTACCAAAAGGTTTGAACATTAAACATACGCATAAAAAAAAAAAAAAAAATCCTCTCTATAAGATATTGTGTTAAAATAAAATAAAACAAATATATAAATATAACTTAACATTAGAGACACAGATTTTAATTTCACAAATGTTAGGTTTGCTTTCGTAAATTAAAATGTTTGTTAATTAAAAATCCATCACATACGTATACATTTAAATTAAATCATTTTTACATGATAATTTTTAAAAGCAAGATATATAAACTGTCATAATTTATATTAGATTCCTCACAAAAGAACTATTTTCCCCTTCAGATGGAAGTTATTTCCGCTTTACGAAAAGTCTGTAAACGTTGCGTGGGTGTTTTTGAAAGAGATTTATTCTTCTAGAAAATCGATTTCACTGAAAACAGCTATCACAAGCAATTCATTTATATACAATATGATCTTTAGCTATGGTAAAAATGACATATTATTTGGTAAATTTCTTCGTAACTGAATTTCGGCTTATTTTTCAACTAAGTTTATTTATCTTTCATAATGAAAAAGGCATGTATGTCTGACATTAAACGGAATTTTCTAAAGAGCTGTTTACAGTTGATGGACAAATTATTTCCTTTTCCTAATAGAAATATTTTTTAATAAAAAGAGCACGTAAATAATTTTAAAGACAACGTTATAAGAAATTCATTTACACAAAATATGATTTTTGGTTTTCGTATATGTGACATATTATATAGTACATTTTATCGTAATTGAATTTTGGTTTATTTTTCATGCAAATTTAATTTATTTTTATGAAAAATAATCTGGTGTGTCACTCACACGACTTTCTCTTACCTTGAAATTTAATACTATAAATACAGGTTGCAAATTAAGAGGTAAGATAACAAGTACTTTTATGTAAACCTGTGTTAAAGAATTCAAATTAGACTTCGGAAGAGTTTTATATGATAATTAGTTTTGTGTGTGTGTGTGGGGGGGGGGGCTACCGCCTCCCTCAAACCCCCGTTTCATTAATGCACCTACATTTATACAGAATTTAATTTGGTTATTAAAAAATAATTCTGCTTTTAAAAATGTTTTATTATAATTATTATTTAAAAAATATATCTTTTATGATAATGCAGACGATGTCCATATTAGAGAAGCAGTATAACACACACATACACACACACACAAAAAAAGTTAAATTTATTACTTTTTTTTTTTTTTTTTTTTTTTTTTTTTGTTAAAAATGAAAAAAATCGATAACTTTTTTTTTTTATTATCACAGATCGATGGTTCAACCATTCGTTTTAAAGGTATTGGCGAGCTCTTTCGAAAGATACCCTTCATGAAAATTTACTCCCCTCGTGGGGGGCTCCCCCCCCAGGGGGTGAGGCTCCTACATACACAATTTTTTCCCAGTTGACTATCTCTATTACAAAAAATATATATTTGTTTCATTTAATTTAGTGCAGTCTATAGATGTTAAACTTCACTTATCTGCAATTTCCCCCATAGACGTAATGTATTTGAATACTTTTGAGTGTCCTTTACACGAACCATTTGCTTCATCTCAACGAAAAGCTTACTGTAGAATCCTTATATGATACACATTTAGAATACCGAGTTTGGAATTTCTGCTACTATTTGCTCTTGAGATATGCTGATAACAGACACACAGACCATTCGCTAAAAACATGATTTTCGTATTCAGGGGACCTCAGAACATGTAAATATAACTAAAACTCACGTTCGAAAATCTGACCCTAATACAATACTTTCTCGACCCTATGGGTAAGAGAAAGTAAAAAAAGACATTTATGTCTGACTCTAAATCGAATTTTCAAAAGATTAGAGTTTGATTGACTGATTATTGTTGATGGATAATTTATATTTTTTCCTTCTAAAAACTAATTTCTTAATAAAAAGAGCATGTCTATATTTAAAGAGAGTTTTTGAAAAATAAATTTATTCTGTAAAAATGTCTGCACACAAAACTTATTATTATACTAAAATGAAACATTATACTAAAATCTATTTTTTTATTACTTTCTTCTATCTTCAATAGAAGAAAGTATTGGATTCGTAAAAATTTTCGATTTCGGGTTTTTGATGGATTTACACGTTTTAAGAGCTGTAGAACACGATTTGACCATTTTTAGAAAATGCCTGTCTGTCTGTGTGTGTGTGTGTGAGACAAAATTTTGTGGCAACTGTACCTCAGGAACTACTGGACAGAATTTCATACAAATTGGTATGTAGTTGCACCTTGACATAAATTAGTGCCTATCAACTTTTGGTAAAAATCGTCTTACAGGTTGCGTTGCCATCCCGCTTTTTCTAAATTTTTAACATGGTGATATAGGGCAAAAATTTTCAAGATGGTATCTTTCGAAAGGTCTCGTCAGTACTTTTAAAACGAATGGTTGAACTATAAATCTGCGATAATTTAAAACAAAGTTATCGATATTTTTTTTTACTTTTTACGAAAAAAAACTTAGAAAAAAAATCTTAATTTTTTTTTTTTTTTTTGAAACGAAATTATCAAAACTTGGTATTTAGTTGGCTCCTGACATAAACTGGTACTGATTAGATTTGGGGATCAATCGCACAACAGGAGGCGCTGTGATCGTATTTCTTCTAAATTTTTAACATGGTAGTATAGGACAAAATTTCGTATAAATGTACATAATTAGAGTTATTCTTAACCTGTGATTGTAAAATTAATATTAATTATTGCTAATAGTAGTAGTTAATTAGGAAAAAAAAGTTGTGCATGTGGGGGCATCGCTTCCCCCCCTGGGGGGAAGTACCCTCTGGGGTGGGGTAAATTTTCAAGATGGGTATCTTTCGAAAGGTCTCGTCAATACCTTTAAAACGAATGGTTGAACTATAAATATGTGGTAATTTAAAACAAAGTTATCGATTTTTTTTTACTTTTAACGAAAAAAAAAAAAAAAAAACCCTTGGCATTTTTTTTTTTTTTTTTTTTTTTTTTTTTTTTTTAAATATTGTTACTGAGTGAATTTGTATCGGAAAATATAGAAGAAAGTCTCGTGGTGGCCACAACATACTAGTTTATAAAATATAGACATATATTTATAAGAACGATGTTGTATATAACATTAAGCGGCACAAAGTATTTATTGATGGATATGGATAAATATTATAGATGATCTTGAAAAATCATATCTTTATTTTATTTTATTTTATTTTATTTTTACTTTCTTCTATATATAATATAGAGAAAGTATTGAATTCGTGAAAATTTTCGACCTCCGTTTTTGATGAATTTACATGTTTTGAAATGTCCTGAAGACGAATTGATAGTTTTTAGAAAATGTCTGTCTGTCTGTGTGTCTGTATGTGTGTATCACGATTTTTGTGGACGCTGTATCTCACGAACCAATTAATGAAATTTAATCAAACTTGGTATTTAGTTAAACCCTGACATAAACTGGGGCTGATTAGATTTGGGGATCAATCGCTCAACAGGTGGTGCTGTGATCGCGTTTTTTTCTAAACTTCTAACATGGCAGTATAAGACAAAATTTCGTATAAATGTACATAATGAGAGTTATTTTAAACTTGTGATTGTAAAACTAATATGAATTATTGAATAGTAGTAGTTAACTAGGAAAAAAAATTTCCGCATGTCGGGGCATCGCTTCCTGCCCTAGGTCAGTAAATTTTCAAGGTGGATATCTTTCGAAAGGTCTCGTCTATACCTTTAAAACGAATGGTTGAACTGTAGATCTGTGATAATTTAAAACAAAGTTATCGATTTTTTTTTATACTTTTAACGATTTTTTTTTTTTTTTTGTAATATTGAGAATAAAATGGACTTTTGGATATTTAGTGTTATACTACTTCTCTTTTATGGTAATCACCTGCATTATTATGGAAGGTAATTTTTTTTTAAAGAATAATTTTAATGAATTATTTTTACTGAGTGAATTTGTATAGGAAAATATAGAAAAAAGTCATGCGGTAACCGCAACATACTAGTTTTTTTTTTTTTTTTTTTTTTTTTTTTTGTTTTTTAAGCGTGGAGATATTTTTTGGCAAAAGGTTAGTGATTTATTGTTCTTTTATTTTATAAAACATCTATTAGAATGTTAATTTTGTTTTCAAATTTCGGAATACATTAAAACTCTGCAGTAATTTTCCGTAGTATTTTTTATGATAACTTATTAAGTAAATGTCGATGCACTTATCAGAATAAATATTTATAAATAACGTTAAGTAGCATTTTTTTAAAATACTGATTACAGATTACCCATAAAATTTAAAATTTTTAAATGATATTCTTTAATTTGAGAATGTTTTGTGTAATAAAAATAAATAAAAAAAATAAGTTGTTTTGGGGACGATTTTGTGAAAGAGATTAATACTTCTGAAGTATAAAGAAAATTAAAAATTTCATTACTAGAAGTTCAAATTTACGCAATCGTTTTTCTGCTTTCTTCTTTATGTATATAGTATATAGAGAAAGTAGTGGATTCGTGAAAATTTTCGAACTCCAGTTTTCGATGGATTTACACGTTTTGGGATGTTCTGAACTCGATTCGACTGTTTTTAGAAAATGTCTGTCCGTCAGTCTATCTGTCTATGTGCACGTGTGTGTGTATCCCAAATTTTGTGGTCGCTGTATCTCACGAACCAATGAACGGAATTTAACCAAACTTGGTATTTAGTTGGACCCTGACATTGATTAGATTTGGGGATCATTCGTTCAACAGGTGACGCTGTTATCCCATTTTTTCTAAACTTTTAACATGGCAGTATAGGACAACATTTCGGATAAATGTACATAATGAGAGTTATTTTTAATGTGTGATTTTAAAATTAATATGAATTATTGATAATAGTAGTAGTAAACTAGGAAAAGAAGTTTGTGCATGTGGAAGCATCGCTTCCTTACCCGCGAGGATAGTGTAAAGTTTCAATATGGGTACCTTTCGAAAGATCTCGTCAATTCCTTTAAAACGAATGGTTGAACCATATATCTGTGATAATTTAAAACAAAGTTATCTTTTTTTTTTTTTTTTTTTTTTTTTTTTTTTTCATTTTTTAACACACACACACACAAAAAAAATCGTATTTGTTTTGATATTGACAAAAAATTGACTTTATTTCAGCATTTAGTGATAATAATTCTGTCAGATAAAAATCGTCTGCATTTATAATGGAAAGCAATTTAATAAATAATTTATATTGCATGAATTTTGTGTAAAAATATATAGAAGAAAGTCTTGTGGTGGCCACCTCATCATGCATGGAAATACAATTTTATACAGGCATGTTTATCATTAGTGTTTTATTGTATTTTTTACAACTATATATTAATATATTTAATGCAGATATATCTCTAAATCCATAAAAAACTGATATTTTTTATAAGATTTTATTTTATAAGTTGGATTAAATAAAATAATAATAATAAGTAATAAGTAATAAGTAATAATTTCTTAATTTCAAGCAAATTTTGTTATTTTACTCTTCATAAAAAATGTGTTTTCGAATGCAAAATGCTTAAAACACTGTGTGGGTGTTTTTCGAAGATACACAGTCTCATAGAAAAATCAATATCACTAAAAATAGCTATCATATGAAATTCAATTATAGCCAATAACTTTTTAAGTCCCATTAAAGTGACATATTACTTATCAAATTGCATCCCAATTGAATTCATGTTATATTTCATTTTCTTCAACAAATGATGGCTAAACCTTTGTAAACAGGATTTAAATCAATCATTAATTCTGATTTTTAATAAGTTACCATTTTTGTATTTTATATGAATTTTTCTAGAGAAAATATATTATTTATTAGAAAAAATTATGTAAAGAGATGACTAAATGTTCACAGGCATGTTCATGAAAACTTACTTTCTGTGCCATATAACTTATTGCCCGTTACAAAGTGGAATTAATTATTAAATGAATATATTTTGGATAATATTTAGGATTCTTTAATTTTGCTATTGTTAGAAATGACTATAATATGAAATTAAATTACATATGATAAATTTTTGTAATATGCTAAATAATATGTTAAAAAATACGTTACACATTAGTTCAATTACTGATTTATACGTCAATTTAAGGATGGTTTTATAAATTTCTGAAAAAAGAACTCTTAAGAGGTGCATTATTTCAGATTGAGAGGTCTTATAAAATGATATTATACATGGACAAATATTATATTTTATTTAAATATTATCCAATTATAAAATTTCTGAAATATAGGGGAGACCCGTGTACCCAGGGCCATCATGTACCTAGGGCCACCCCACTTTATTTGAATAATATTTAATATTAAATTTTAATACTCAATTGGGCGAGTAACAACACCAATTGCTGCTTTTACAACTATTTTGGTACATTTGAGGAGAAAGTTTTGACAAGTTACATGTAGAAAACGAATTTACAT
This sequence comes from Salticus scenicus, assembly GCA_963930645.1. Classification (NCBI taxonomy): domain Eukaryota; kingdom Metazoa; phylum Arthropoda; class Arachnida; order Araneae; family Salticidae; genus Salticus; species Salticus scenicus. The sequence goes on along the minus strand of OZ005652.1, from coordinate 59,951,440 downwards.
GGTTTGAAGTAAAATTTTGTAGCTCATCTCTTTTGCTATTTTACAAAGGCAAGTCAAATATTTTTCTTTCATTTTTAGTGTATAATGTTGCTTTTTATATTGAGTAATAAATGAGATATTTAATTAGTCCTCTCTGCATGTGGATTTTTTAGCGGAAGGCATTTTGAATGAAGTTACCAAAACTTGTATAGTTCACCTTTCACGAGATGGCACTTCGCTCCTCCTCTTTCTAGAAGAGTTTATTTTAAGGAAGTGGCGCTCGATTTGAAATAAATGAATGGGTGGGGAAAAGGAAGGTTGCTATGAGAATAGCATCAAGCCAATAGATTTACTTCTCGCCAGCTGAAATCCCGTTTTGCCTGTTAAAAAAAAACATGTGTTAACATTTAAAAATTAATGACATAATAAATAATAACAACAGCAAACCTTCACTTACGCTTGCATTTTCGTTAGGCACTAATACTATAAAGGTGTTGTTAGCATACATTTGAACAAGAAAGAAAAATCGTGCTGCTAATATAGATTATAAATTACTGCCGGTCTACTCACTTTAATTTCTATTTCAGAGAAAGAGACTTTAATGACCTTACTTTTAAAGATAAAGTACAAATTAGGCTGCATTTCAGCAATCCCGTTGTTCCGTATAGTGTCTAAGAAAATATATGCATCATGTACAGCGCATTAAATATTAAAGGTATAGGTAAAAAATAATAATAGTAATAAATTACAGCTGAAAATGTTTCGAACAATTTTCACTTTCATCGCATAATGTATCTGAATTTATTGACTCCCCACTAGCAGTTGGGAAGTTCAGTATTCAGAGTTGGAGCTACTGAGATCGAATCCATTGTCAACAGATATTTTCTTATAACAGTTACAAAATTCGAGGTATTTTTGCTAAAGTAGTTGTTAAAATGCACTTAAAAGGTTTTTTTCATTAGGTATAATTTAATGCCCTGCAGTAATGTATCAAATTTATGATTACCCAAGCATAGTATTTAGGAAAGTTATCTTTAGGACTAATAGACCAACGAAACCAAACACTTCTTAATTTTGTTTGAAAAGATTAAAAAAAAAAAGAAATAATAATAATAATAATAATAATAATACTTTGTAAAAATATTGAATAAACAAATGGGAAAATTTATTAAAATAAATTGAACTGTACACATAATTTACAGTATTATGTACAATAGCTCTCAGAATATTTGCATTCACATCAATTATAAATAAATGAGATAATTTCTTATATTATTGTTATGATGACTTTAAATTTCTATGTATTTGGCCTAAATATTAGAAAAAAAAAATCAAATTTTCCGGAAATCTAAAAATTCTTTCTTAAAAATTGGAGTGTAATTCTTTATTCGATTTTTAAAATAATCAATCATTTTTCTTCTTTTTTTAAATAATGATTTAAAAAAGAGAAAAAGAAAAATAAAGAAATATTACTTTTATAATATAACATACTAGAAAGCCCAGAAGTTCTCTTAATTTGGAAATAAATAGATAAATAATTTAAAAAAAAATCGCCAAAATGTCGCAAAACTTGTAAAGATAGCAGACGACCTCCCTTTTCACCCTCAACCGATTTCAAGGTAATAGAATCATCGCTGCCTGCGTCACGCATGATTGACAGATGCCAACTCATGAAAGTCGAACTATACCTAGGGCCACATAGCTGCCTTGTACCTAGGGCCAGTGTGTTTGGACCTTTTAACACTTTCGCGACCACATGTTTTTGTCTTTTTGAGAGTGAGGTCCGCCTGGGGCGTTTTTCTCATAAGTTACATTTTTCAAAACAAAATTTTTTGTATTCACATTTATATTACAAATGAATATGCATTATAATCATACTCTCTCTAATCAAAGTATTTGAATCCACAGTATACTGATTATACAAATATGAATATTGTGTTAATTTTTTTAGAAAGAAATAATATACAAATTGCAAAAGAAACGCCCACTGGTGGAGTTTCATAGTTTCAAATGCCATGAATCTACGTCAGCGGTCGCAAAAGTGTCAACAGTACTGCCTGTACAAATACAGTACAGCCTGTAGTAACTGGATGCTGGATAACTCTGGTAAACCAATCACTATATATGACGTTGCTGAAAATGTTGGCAAATCCTATCCGTCTGTAAACATTCTATCAGGTTTTCGTGTATCCGGCATATGGCCAATGAATCCAAACACATTAACTGAAGATGAATATTTAAGTTCCAATGTGACTAAAAGACAAAATCCCTCCATATATATATATATATATATATATATATATATATATATAAAGATTTTCCAGGAAGAAAATGAACCAACAATGATAGAACTGGATGTCTCTGTTTAGTTTCCTGTTGAAATTTCGAAACCTTCAACATCTAACCCCTCAACATCTTTTTTCGTGTGTCATGCTTTAACAGGTACGAACCTAAGCAAAATCCTTCCTAAAGGAAAACGTCCCACATCAAAGAAAAGATGTGACCGAAAACCAGAGAGATCTAGAAATCCAAGAGACACTCGAGAAAAAAAAACGAAATTGAAGAAAAAAAAAAAAAAAAAACAGTTCTGTTAGAATATCCCAAAGAGAAAAAAAGAATGAAAAAATTCGTGTTTCAAATTAAGCAACAACATGATAGTTATTATATGATAAATAAATATGTTACTTGATATTTTTTTTTTTTTTTATAAAATGTATGTCTTTATGCTTATTTACTATTTATTAGAAAGTGAAATATAAATTTGAGAGAATGGCCCTAGGTACAATGAGGTCTGGCCCCAGGTACAATGAGGGTGTTGTACCTAGGGCCACGAGTGAAGTTTTTTTTAAAAACCTTCTATTTGTCGGAATTTATTATTTTAGGTATTTATATTAATCTCAGTTGGAAGGAATTAGTCCTAAAAATAGGCACATATCAGTTTGATAATTTTAAATAGGTCAAGGGCTCTGTTTTGGGGCATTGAAAAAAGGCGGCCCTAGGTACACGGGTCTCCCCTATAAACGGAATGCATTTATTTATTTATTTATTTTGCAAAATTCATATAAGTAAAATTATCAACAGAATGGGTGAAAATTAACTCTGTAGAGATAGATCTTTGCTATTTTTTCAATAATTAACCCTTTTTTCCCAAAAGAAAGTAAAAGGCTTTTTGCCTTTTACAGTGTCAGAAATTTTTATAGGATATTTGAACTTTTTATCTACTGACGGTAATTTAGTGTACGATTAGCTTATAAAGTATATAAAACGAATTTATGGAAGAAATGTCAGGGGTATTTATAAGAAAACGCATAAACTCATAAACCTTAGTTTAATCTCACTACATGTTACTGGACTCTACGCGTAGCCATTTTTGCTCTAGAAAATATTTTTTAAAGGACTGTCGCTGTTTCTACTGGACATTTTTCACGTGCGTTATAATTAATTCCTATATTACTATATATAGAATCTACCTTCAATCTAAAAAAAAACTATCAGAAAACTATCAGAAAACTAAAAAGTAATTGTAAATTTTACACTTTTTATGTCCTAATACTTTTTCAAATTCTATGTACCAATGCACTACAATACCGCCTCATTAAATTCTCATTAATTACTATGATATAGTGGTATGCATAGTACTTATTGTACATCTCTTGAAAAATTACTCTTAAATAACCAAAAAATACGTTTCAGATAAATTTTTTGTTTGATTTATAATTCAGCAAAATAAAAGTTATATTCAGTGCAGTATTTGTGTCGGGCCATGGCGCAGTCTCTAATCTTGAATGAGAGGGTTCAGCCTCCGGGTGGGGGGGAGTTATGTGAAACAATCAGAACAACGTAGTGTTTATACAAGATTCTATCCCTCGTCATTTTGTCCTGACAGAGCCTGCCAAAACTTTACTCCATACTCAGTATCATGAACGCTGATTGGAACATCGGAGACACCTTGGTATCCAACAAGGAAAGTAGATTTAACACTTAGCGACTACTTCATTTTGGAATAAACAAAAGGTATTGCTTTCTCATCCTAATTCAAAAGACATTTTTAACTTGGAACAGCAAATTCGCTAAGTTCTTTCAAACAAGCTTATTTAATATTAGCATAAGTCTGTCTAAAATATACCTAGCATTTTACTAAAAATACGGTGCTTATAGAAAATTGTAGCAATGAATGACATATAAACAAAATATTTTTGTTTCATGAAAATGAGTTAAGCATTAAAAAAGTTATAAGTATTTTTTTTAATAGCGACTTTCTAACCAAACCTTGACCTAACGACTTTCTAACCTTGCGACTGCTTCATTTTGTGACAAACGGAAAGTATTGCTTGTCGCCCTAACTCAAAAGCTCTTTTTGATTTGGAGGAAAAATTTCGCTACGTTCAGCCAAACGTGCTTATTTAATATATACTTGCAGAAGTCTGTACCTAGCGTTTTACTGAAAATACGGTGCTTATGGTAGCAATGAGTAACACATAAACAAAATGTTTTTGTTTCATGAAAATGGGTTAAGCATTAAAAAAGTTATAAGCATTATTTAATAGGATGAAAATTCGAAACTACCCTCTAATTGGGGTGCAATATTAAATAATTCATTAAACAAAAGTTGATTACAGCATAAAGTAACACACAAAACGCTATTATAATTATACATAATGAATTCTTAAACAAGTGAATTATTTATTCGTTTCAATTTCATTTATATTACATTTTTGTCAGCAACAGGAAAGTAAAAGTGCCACAAGAAATAGTATAAAGAAGTATGACAGTACATAAATTTTCGATAGTTAAAATTTATTTTTTTAATAATTTTTATTTAAAATATGTAAATCCCAATTATTTTACAAATTGGTTATTATCCAATTTTCTCATTAAAGTAAAACACGCAGCATTAATCTAATTAAATCGTGTAAAATATAGTTTTATAGTTTTTAAAAATGCAGTAGACTCTCGATTATCCGCGGCATTGATCCCCGACATTGGTTTATATATTTTCCTTGGTATTTAGTCTTTAATTTTTATTTTATTTAAAAATTTAATTTTATACCTAATAGTATTTATTGTTTTTGTTTAAATCCATCGTAATTTATGGTAGCAAAAAAGCCAAGGAAGATGGAAATCGCGGATAAACCGCTCACGGATAATCGAGAGTTTACTTATTTCAAGAAATTGCATCTTATCTGTGCCACTTATTTCTTTAGGTTTTATATAATTATACATAGTTGATTAATAAATTCAGTTAAGATAACACATCAAATAATAATTTGATATTTTTAATTGAAGATGCATTTATTCGTCAGATATAAATTATTTTATATAAAATAATATTCACATACATAAAATAATTAAAAACATTATTATTTATATAAAATAAATTTCCATCGTAAAAGACTTCAATGAGTATTCATAAAAGTTGTTGTATCTCAAGATAGAACGATGCCAGAAGAAATTTATGTCACATAACATTCAGTTTTAAAGAGGATAATATAAAGACTTGTAATAAAATAACCTATTGTACATTAAATTAAATCTTAAAGCAAATAAACATTTTGGGAGTTAATCCTTTAGTAGCTGTAGCGTTCATAAATTTTTACGTGCGTTTTAGTGTATTGCCACCACTATTTCACAACATGAATTTTTACATTACAATTATAGCATTAAAGCCTTCAACAAAAATTATTATTAAAAATAACGCTAACAAAATAGTATAACGCGCATACAATATATGCACGCTACGGATCCTGTCCCGTTAACGTTTATTGGTTTGGCACTGAAACAAAAACATTTTTTTTTTTTTTCACTTAACAATTTTTCGATAATTCGACATTTTTTCAATCGATTCTAACACTTCTATTCTAAAAATTCGATTTCTAAACAATTGAGTACTTTCCGTTCAGTGGACAGCACTATTGGTCGACAGGAAGCGAAATGCCGAGCAACAGATAGTCGATTCAATACTTACGTTTTGTACCACGGCTTAAGAAAAAAAAAAACATTATTTCACTATTTTTCGATTTTAAGAATAGAAGTACCAAAATACTATTTTATCTAACGCAAAATGTTTAACTATTTGCTATTTATCAATGGCATAATGTAAAGCACCTTTAAAGGATATTTCCAATCGACCGAATATATTTGCTTAATGAATTTGCTTAATGAATAATTTGCTTTAAAATATATTTGCTTAATGAATAAAATTTTATCTTCTTTTAAAAATAATTTTTTACCTCCAAATCGTCTCGTAACATTTTATGTGAATATCTCAAAAAATATGTTTTGTTCTCGTGAAATTTTATTTCCAGAAATTTGGTTATCAATAAAATTAGATAGAATTGACATTTAAAGGTAACCAATGAGTTCTTCCCAGGGTCGTCCGCTCAATCACGTGATATAGAAAAACAAAGAAGCAAATTCAGTTAAACATTGTTCTTAAGAACAAAAGTATTAATATATATATATAAAGTAATATTGTGTATTTGTAAACAGTAGAATAATTTTATTTGTAAGTTTAATAATTTTTAAAAGCTTTATATGTTTATTTATTTTCACAAGTAAGAACTAATTTTTCCATGTTGTAGTGTAACTGTTACATTACTGATCTAACAATAAATAGTGGAATGTTTATGGAAATTAATTTAAAACGTTTTAAGTTAAATGTAATCACGTAAAGGTGTTACAACAAGTTAATTAACTTAGTTACTCTTCGCAATGGATTTACACCGTACGATGTTGCACCGTTAATGATTATAAGTACTAAACATCAATATTAATAACAAATAAAAATTAAATGATAATTGTAAATGTATACAACAAACAAAATATGATGAATAATGATATAAAATAGATTAAAAATTATGATGTACAAAAAAATAACACAGATTAAATCGGATTGGTCAAAAATAAGTAGAAAAAGTGTTATTTTAGCAATCGCTATAGATGTAGAAGACTTCGTCTGCTCTTTGTTTATCTATGTCATGTGACCTCTGATGTCAGGTGGAAAGATCCCATTAAAGATACACTGTTAAAAATTTTATGCAAAGTTGTACCAAAATTTTCTGTTAAACTTTTGTATTATATTTGCTGGGATGTGTGGCATCGTTTATAAAGTATGACAACAGGGACTCGGAATCTGTATAGAAATTTAGTCTTTGTAGTTAAAAAATAATAATTTGTAAATTTAAGCATGCCATATTAAAAATGCTTACATTTTTTTTAAACATTTTGTAATTGGAAGTATATATCTCCAGCCAATGGTTTCGATGATAAAGACTTCCTCTCGACTTTCATTTAAACCTTCTATATTGCTATATGTATCATGCAAAATAATATGAAAAATTTTAATATATTTTACAAAAGTATTTTCATATTATACTACAGGGTGATTATAATTAATGTAACGTTTTCAAAACGCTATCATTTTAAAACTACCCATCAGAGTGATTTGATATTTTACCAGAGCAATTGTGAGGCAATGAAATTTTGTTCGGTAAAAGAAAAAAAAAATAGTTTCAAAATGTGCCGTTAATTATCCGTAAAGTATTTGAGTCTCCTCTTTTTCTCTTTTCACTATGACTGTCCCCGCAGTAAACATGTATTGGGAGTACAAATTAATTCGGTCCGTTTTCAATAGATGGCTCTGGCTGATTTGTTTACTGAATAATGATAGATGTTTTTGGCATTGTTAGAAAGGTTTGACCTTTGTCAACCATATTCAGTCAACGAAGCTTCGAGTTTCATACAACAACATTGGTTTTTTGAGCATTCAATATGTCGAGTTTTGTGCTAAAGAAACAACATTTGCGGGAAGTTTTGATTTTCTTTTTTAATTGGAAGAAAAGTGCCGCTGAAGCGCATCGATCGCTTGTGGAAGTTTATGGTGAATCTGCGCCATCTGATAAATCATGTAGAGAGTGGTTTCGACGCTTCAAAAATGGTGATTTTAGTGTCGAAGACAATGAGCGCCCGGGTCAGCCGAAAAAGTTCGAAGACGCCGAATTGGAGGAATTGCTCGATCAAGATCCGTGCCAAACGCAACAAGAGCTTGCAGGATCGTTGGGAGTCACTCAGCAAGCAATTTCCGTGCGCTTAAAAAAAATGGGAATGGTTCAAAAGCAAGGAAATTGGGTCCCATACGAGTTGAAACCGCGCGACGTTGAAAAGCGATTTTTCATCAGTCGTTAAAAATTACTTGGAAACGTTGAAATGGGAGGTCCTACCCCACCCGCCGTATTCGCCAGACCTTGCTCCTTCTGATTATTGGTTGTTCCGACGGATGCATCACGATTTGGCTGGACACCGCTTCACTTCTTTCGAAGAAATTCAAGAATGGCTCGATTCATGGTTTGCGTCCAGAGAGGACTCATTTTTCAGAGATGCAATCCGAAAATTGCCAGAAAGGTGAACAAAAGTTGTGGCTACCGATGGACAATACTTTGAATAACATGTTTTTTCATTTTGATAATAAATAAAATGTTTTTTTAACGAAAAAAAACGGACCGAATTAATTTGTACTCCCAATATATTTATCGTTTGGCTGAAAAATGTAGTCATTCTTTGAAATCTATTGTTTCCGGTTTTTCCGTTGTGTTGCTAACAACATTTCTGTGTTTAATGAGTCCATTTAGGTGTTTCCTCTGACATTACCCTGACAGCGCCATCTACAGAAACATGTTGGAACTACTATTTTCCTCCCCCAAACAAAATTTCATTGCCTCACGATTGTTCTAGTAAAATATCAAATCGCTCTTATGGGTAGTTTTAAAATTGTAGCGTTTTGAAATCGCCCTGTATAGTACGCATTAAACTATTTTGAAATAGTGGATTAATTAAATTTTATCTATCAATTCTATATAAATTAAAAAGGAAATACTTGTTTGCAATCCATTAAATCAAATTTCGATGAACTCTTTTCAAGAGAATAACAGAGAGTCGTTGAAAAAAGAGACTGAGTTTAAGATTATTCTCTCATAGTTCGTAAAATAAATTCATTAATTACTCAATTTAAATGGTTTAATGGCTTAAAAACCTATTAGCCCGTATTCTTTCATCAATACTCGTCTCGTTTTAAATTTTGTTTATTGCTTAATTGACTTCCCTAAAAGTAGCTAGAACTGCATTTCACATGCTTTCAAATATTTGAATAGATATCTATTCAAAAACTTTGTAAATTACTATTCACTTGAGATTAGAAGTTACCAAATATTTATTTAAATTGATTGAAAGATTTATCTTTCATTTTAGGATACTACTTTTAATTTTCTAAAGATTTGGTTATTAATGTTATTTAATATTATAGATATTTTTCTTGTAAACCAAGATTGATGTTTTATTCAAAATTTTTCACTCGTATATTATCTCCTGTTTTATGTTTACATCGAAAATGACTTTTTATATATTCATTTATTTAAATATATGATTATTAAACGATAACTATACACTGTAAAATTTTTTTTGCTATGTTACACAACAATATTGAAGCAGATTACTTCTCACAACTATGCACAGAAATGTTACCAACTGTAGTTGTGTAACCGTTGCACGTTACACTATGGTTACACAGGAGCAGTTGGTAACATTTTTCTACATGGTCGTTGTACTTCTCTACATGGTATGCTCCCTCAATATTGTTGCGTAATATTACACAAATATTTTTTACAGTTCACGCAATTTTTTTAATTTTTCAAAGTTGAGATTTTTTATTCCTGTATGTAATATAAGCCTAGAAAATAATATAAAATCATTCAAATACAAAAACTAGTTTAAAAAAATAATAACTAAAACATTAAAATAATTTAATTGATTAGTAGGAAGCAGATTTAGGAAACACTGTAAAAAAAAAAAAAATAAATAAATAAATAAAAAATAAATAAATAAATAAATAAATAAAAAAAAATCAGTAAATTAAACTGTAATGTTTATTCAAAGTCTCTGAAAATTCACAATAATTCTTAGTTAAAAGTAAATAATCGAGATTCACAATCTTTATTCAGTATTTTTATCTATTTTTTTACTTAATTTCTCAATAAAAGTTAAAAATAAATGTTTATACTTTAGAAAGAGCATTATAAGTATCACGAATACAATATCACCTGTAATTAATTAAATTAATATTAGTCATAAAAATGCATATATAAAATAGTTTAAATAAGACTTAAGCTATATGATTACCTATAGTTTTCTGCTGAAATTTGTAACAGTAATCACGCTTCTAAATAAAATTTTATTATATACTTTTAATATGGATCCATGTAATTTAAATCCTGCTGACTCTCGAGAAGTTCTATCATAAATGTTACCGCATTGCCGACAAGCTTCCTTCTACAAGCTTCTCGGGTCTCTTCTTTTTCGAGCAACCTAGAGCCCTCGATTTACGAGGGCTCTAGAGCAACCAACCCAATCGATCCACACATCAAGCACTGCCCTGTGATATGACGTTACCTCCTTGTGACCCAACAAAGTTCCTACGAACTTTATCCTGCAATTCGTCCAGAACTGACTTTTATGTGAATGCCGTCAATCTTTTTTTCCCTCTATATCAAGCTTAAATTCATTTAATAACATGATGTAAATTTCTTCATGTAACTTCATCGAGTTTAACTTCTTGTAAAATATAATGATACATACTGAGCTGCATATTAAGAATACATTAAGGGGAAAAAAGAAAAAAAAATCCGCACTTGGATATTTTCCTTTTTACTTTCTATAACCGCAAATTTTATCGTTTAAAAAGCAAATTTTCGAACAGATTTTATTACGTCGTCCTCCACGTACACTTCAGCATTGAGTGCAGTGTTAAAAACAAGGGAGAGGGAGGAGGATTCAAAAATTTCTGCCTACAGCTCTTCAAGAACTAGAAAAATTATTTACGATATTCGGCACAGTGAAATTTCTAAGATTTATATCAAAAAACTGTATAGTACTATGCCCTTGAACATTAAAGCAGTAATTCCATGTAAAGGTAGAATTAACCCAATGCAGAATACATATCTTTATTAAACAAATGTTAAGATCTAACAGATAAATAGTTTTAATTCATATATTAAAATATAATTTGTTGTTTTCATAAAATAAATCATAATGGAATACAAAGTATATTCTTATTGCATTACGATTAAAGGAAAGTTTTATGTAGATTTTTATAAAGTACTTTGTAGAGTGCAATAAAGTGAATTACTAAATCTGAAATGTGCATAACGTGGTATTATGCAAACATGATAGTTATATTTGTTTCAACCATTAGTTTTGAAGTTATTAGAAATAAAAAAGGCATAAGTCATTTTTTCTGCAGTGTGGCTTTTTTATTTTTTATTTATTTATATTTTTTCGGATGATGCTTTGGTAATCATAGTAAAAAGCTTTGAAACAAATGTATTGTAATTGCAAATAAATTTTTATTTAAATATAATATTTTATAGCTACGTGTTTTTAAAACGTCTTTTAACAAATTATTAAGAAAATAGTATGTTAAGATTTAAAAATTAAAACAATCTCTAAATTAATAGCTTGTATTATAAGGTCTTAATTTATTGCTCTTTTTTCTCTCTCTAAGTTGAATTAAATAATATTTGTGTGTATTATAAGTTTTAAAAAATGTTATATGAATTAATACTAGCAAGAAATAATACTTTAATATTAGTACTAGTGAATCAGACAAAATTTCACATCACTTCTTTAACTAAAATCACGGTAAACAGAATATTTAATGGAACATTTGGGATAACCTGCTATCTTTATTAGTAATATATGTGAAAAGGTAGTGTGAACATCTAGTAAGAGTTGACGATGATTAATATATTAGTTAAAGATAAATTTGGGGGGGGGGGGTATTAAGTAATTGAATTTTATAAGTGCAAATGCATAAATGTGCATGAAATCTATTGGTAGTTACAAAAATTATATGGTGTTTATCCGTTTACTGACAGATGTATATTGCATTTAAATTTACATGTGCGCACTATTTAACATTTATAAGCAAATCTACACCAATATGTATTTCGCCACTTTCGAATTTAGACGTTTTGGCAAATATCTAGGACAATTTTTGAGGAATTATTTTGAATTATTTCGCATATAAAGAACACGTTATACCTCATGTATTTCAGTACAAGCTTTGTCCGGAAGAGAAAAAGAAGACCAATAAAAACATAAACAAAAATCAAAATGTTTTGAATCGCCCTGTAAAATGTAACGCTTGAAATGCTTGTTTGCTGTATCATGTGATTTTGAAGATCCTGTTAATTATCTGTATAAACTATTATGAGGCTATCACATATATTCATTGAGATATAATAGTTTCTTTGAGAAGTTAAAAAAAAAAAAAAGCCACATTTTTTATTATAACTCATATTATATTAGACCCAGTGCAAAGCCACTTTTAGGAAATTTGGTAAACTGTATTAGACACAGAATAGGGTAATCAGAATGCAAAAATATTAAATATCTTACGAAATATGAGCATTTTTACTAAATAATTTTTAACTACGCATGCCCAAGATTTAGCAAAATTTCATTTCCATAATTTAATAGCCAAATGTATTGAACTACTTATATGAAAGCCCCAAACACATATCGTGTAAATTCAAAAAATATAATTTCTTTTTTTTTTGTTGTTGTTCTTTATCAAGCAAAACATAATTTATTGGTAACAAAATGAAATCTCTTTTGTACATGAATCAAAGGTTTATGTAGGGGAATGTCTCCGGTTGTGGGCAGTTTTGATTTTGGCTTATAACTTTTGATAGATTAGATATTATGCAAACATATGAATACCAATAAAAAGCTAGAACCCTTAGCTAACGTTTGATGAAACTGTATTGATTCTGTCAACCAGAAAAAAAATTATTAACAATTGTGAACCGTTTTTGGTCAAAAACAGTTTTGTACCCTCCTGGAGCATACTTTAAAAATCCGCTATAAGTAGGAAAATAATAAAAAAAACCACAATAAATATAGAAAACATTGTAAGGATTCAGTGGCCGAAATAATAACAGAAAATAGCATTTTTCCAGTTTTATTCATCATCATCTTCGCCATCCAAATCAGAAGTGCAATGCTTGCAAGTAAAATAATTGGCCTGTATATTGGCCCACTTCAAATGCATCAGACTATCACACTCGTTACATTTGATTGAGATAGCTCTTGTTAGGCATAGTGGCAGGTACTTCAAACAGATGACACAAAAGTCGACATCATCAGATTGTTGGACTGCAATTTTTAGCGAGTTTGACCGACACTTTGAAAGATGGAGTTGCCTTAATTTCTCCAGGCTTCTTCTGGAGGGACTCAGATGCTGCAAGGAAGTCCATATTCTTGGGCACTCGATTTTGTGTATTTCTTATCCATATAGCAATCCTAAATGGCTTTAGTCAACGCATTAAAACTCATTTCTTTTGGATCGATTGACTTTTTCGGGGTTGACATTGCAAAAAAAAAGCCTAAAAATACTAATAAAATATGTTATTTTGACTTAAATAACCATATTTGACAGTTTGTAAGTCAAACACATGTTTTAAATGAAAAAACAAGTGTGCACACAATCGGTTACATGAAGGTGGCCACAACCGGGAATGGCAGCCATTTTTAAAATGGCAGAAAAAGTAATTTTCGGTCCACATTTTAGCTGAATTCGATATTGCATCACAAAATATCGGAAAAATACTGCATAAATATGCCTTGCATTTACATTTTTGAATTAATTTACATCGATTTATCGCATTCTGAAAATATTCACAAATCACTTTTGTGTTACTTTTCTCAGTCTTTTTTTTTCTCCGATGCTTGCACTTACTAAGAAAATGCTTCTATTCACTTCGATGTTAACACAAAAACTGCATACTGTCACATTACATGTTTGACAGTACTCAAATCCATCATATTTGCTTTTTGCTTAAGTATACTCGACGAATATCATGGAAAACCAATAGCTTTGCTAAGAAATAAAATAAATTATTCTTTCTAAAAAATGACTCCCATCAAATGAAGGTGTAGTAAAAACTATCCCTCAACTCCTTAAAAAAAAAAAAAAAAAGAAAAAGAAAAAGAAAGAAAGAAAGAAAAAGCCGCATGTTTTAAAACGAATATATATAGAGAATAAGTATTTAATAAAAAAATATATAAAAATAAAAAACAGTAAACCTCGCGATAAGGAGAAAGATGATTTAATTAATATATTTTATTAACAGGCTTTTGTCAACAAAATATTTATGGAAAAATAGCAGGAAATTTAGGTCGATATTACAATGCTGCAAACTTGCTTGGTATCTAAGGTTAATTATTATTATTACCATTATTTTACCAAACACACTCATTACCATAAAAATTTGCGCACCAAGAAGTAGTTGTTAGACCATAACGAAACTTCGCATGAAGGTAAGTTCCAGGCAGATATGCAAATAATTAGAAATGCAGTGTGATTGCACATTGCGTAAGCGTTAAATTTCTTTCTTCTTGGAGTATAAAACAGGTGCGCAGAGGTTGTTTGGTGAACATAATCTGATGCAGAGGGACGCTTTTAAATAGAGATGCCGTTACGTCGCCATCGAAGACAATATGAGCTGCTGTCGAATTCCGAGAGAGGAAAAATCATCAGTATGATGGAATCCGGGTGATCAGCTCAGCGTGTAGCCAGACACCTAGAGCATTCTGATTTTACTGTGAGGAGGTATTGAGACCAGTGGATAAGAGAGAGGTCGTTCACACGGTGACAAGGCTGAGGACGCATTCGGCAGACCAATTATCGAAGAAACCTTCACATGATATGAAACATAGTTATAGCTCCAACTATCTCGTTGTTCGCCATCTGGACATAGTATGCAGCACCTACACGGCCTATCCCTGTGCAAGGTGTCAGGCTGAAGGACATTTGCTATGACGGCGCCCATTACGTGTGCTGCCAATAATACCCAACCCCTCTCCTCCGTTTGGAGTGGTGTCGCTATCGACGGAATTGCCATGCAACCGAATGGAACCAGGTCGTCTTCAACGACTAATACTGTTCCAATTAAGGCAGTGATGACAATCATGTTTGTGTGCAGAGGCTTCGTTGGGAACTCCTCAATCCTACCTTTACTTTACAGCTGCACACTGCATCCACAGCTGGTGTGATGGTATGGGATGACATTGCAAATGACACCCGGTCATCCCTAATTTTGATTCACGTGGTACATTCGTGATATCCTTCAGCCACTCATAGAAAGGCTTCCAGAAGCCATTTTTCATCAGGACAACGCTTAGCCACACACAGCAAGCGTGTCACAGGACTGCCTCCATCACAATACCACCCTTCCCTGGCCTGCTCGATCCTCAGATTTGTCCCCAATCGAGCATATATGAGATCACTTGGGGCGGCAATTTGGGCCGTCTACGAGATTGGACGAATAAGAGGCGCGTTTACAAAAAATGTAGAACGAGATGCCGCAGGACACAAAGCGGAACATGTATACCGCAATGCCTGCCCGTATCGCATCGTGCGTTTACGCTAAAGGTGATCCAACAGGATACGAAAACATCCATACTTTCGTAATTGTTCCTGTAATAAATGATAATTTCGCTTTGGTTTTGTAATCATTTACTTATATCAACGTTGCATTTACGTATGTAAACTTTCGTTTCATTCTGACAGCTCTTTCTTGGTGTGCAAATTTTTATGACAGTGTGTGTATATACAAAAATTTATTTAAAAAAAAATTACAAAATTTATAAAATATTTATAAAAACAAGACACTTTGTTTCAATTACAGATATTTACAAACATTATTTGCCAGAAAGTTTTCTTTCGTGATAAAATATTTAAAATCTAAATTTAGATAAAAGTATTTTATTTATGCAAATCGTATTCTGAGAGAAAAAGAATAAGAATAGAGGTATGATTCCTGTTAATATTATATAAAGCATTATCAAAAACAAGGAATCTGAAGGTTATTTCTAAAGTAAATTTAAACAAATGCAGTAAACGTTCGATTATCCGCTAACTCTATTTTCCTTTGCTTTTTTACGACTATAAATTACGATGAATTTTAAAAGTAATAATTTAGACAATTAGTATTACAGTTAAATTCATATAAAATCAAAAATCAAAAGACAAAATATTTAGGTGAATATATAATTCAACTTTTTTTAATATATAGATATACATTTTTTTCATCAAAATATCCATTTAGCTGAAGATTACTTAAATAATATCGTGGATAAAAAAACTCATTTTTACTGTAAGAATTACACTAATTATAATAAAAAACTCATCATCATAAAACGTACTCAAATTATCTCATAAACCTGTAGAAAACAGCCAGTATCTCAGATAAACCCTTTTGACACGAAGTGCAGATACTGAAGCTTAAAATAGCCTTTGGTGAAAACCCATTACCTTTTGAACATAAGCCCTTTACAGATAAAATGGAAAATTCGTGGTAATTTGTAATGTTAGGAATGAAATTTATACATCTTCTCATTTAATTGAGTTATATATTAATGCATTATAATCACTAAACGTGTTTAATTATACACAAATGTAATATTTTCACTGAGGTTTTAAAATTTCACAAAAGAAATATAATTATTGTGAAATGTGAAATGTGAAATGTGTATATATATATATAATAAACTAAAACTCTTCTGGAAAAAAGAAAGGCGTTTTAATTAAACTTTTTTTTGACACATTGATGCTTAACGTAGTAATTGGTGAAAAAAATATTAAATTCTCAGTGTAAGAGTTTTTAATTCAAAATACATAGGAATAATGTATGATTTTTAATGGCTGCTGCAAATTTCTAGGTTTAATAGAATTGGTTCTATGAAATGTTTGTCTTATATTTGAGCCATAAATAAATAAGATTAATTAAATAATTTATTTAATATATTTTAAATATTTCAGAAACATCATATTTTATTATTAAATGGATTAAAATTGCAAAGTTTTTCATCTTTAATTAAAAAAGTTTAGTGACTTATTTATTAAATATAAAGATTCGTACTATACTTTAAAAATACTTATTGAAATACAATAGATAAAATAAAAAAGTTTTAAAAATATATAAGTGCAACTAGACTAATAAAGTATAACAGACTGATAATAGCCATTAAATTAATTTCTAATTAGAGAAGTACTCGGTTCCATTCTCAGGAAACAGGATGGTTGTTTACAAACTCTATATTAGCATCTTAAAATTAAAGCAGATTCGGTGCATGGACTATTTTCGGTAGAAATTTGGTGCATGGACTATATTCAAAACTTGTTCAAGAGATTATAAAATCACCACCTTCTCGACTTTTTTAGAACTAAAAATTATTTATGAAATTCCTTGGGTGCATTCCGTGTACTGTACTTAAACGATTGGTAAAAATCCGCTCTCCTGTCTTAAATTAAAAATGCTTATTAAAGTGAAAATTTAATTGCAACCATTCTTCAAATTGGGGTTCGTAAATGTACTTTACCGGGAAAATATTGTGACTGCAAGGTCATAGCACTGGCATGTCACAAAGTGATTTTTTATTTATTTATTTATTTATTGTAATTACCTAATTAAAAATATATTTGTCATCACAATTTTATGTTTGTAATGTAATTTTTAAAATTATAGATAAACATTAGTGATAAATCATAGTTTGGATGGTTCCAAGATAGATTATTGACACTGGTATACTTATAATAAGCATGTTTGATTTGCATTGTAAGCCTATGAAAAAGTAGATTATTTTTCTTAAACTGTTGATACTTCATCTCATAAAGAAGGAATCTGTGATACATACCTACCTTAGACCTCTTTTCAAATATAAATAATGTAGGGATTTTTTATTCACATTTAAATTAACTGAAAAAAAAAAATTACTCAACAACTAGAAAATCAAAAATGGTTCACTTATCTCATAGCTGGATAATCAAAAAGGATCAATGTATATTACTTTCTGTTACTGGAAGTAATTCCACATGATGCATGCTGAAAACCTCTACTACATTGTACAAATATTCAGAATGGTGCAAGGAACATGCGGTCCTATGCCGAAACATTCTTCCCTGTATAAGAAAGCTTATTGTCAAAATCTTTAGAATTAAAAACATCGCACAAACATTAGCCAGAAATTCTCTTTAAAGTACCCTATTCTAGTATCATTTCCTTAATTACTAAACTTTAGGTCAATGCCATTTCAGAATCAAAAGTGGGTTAAGCAACCGTGCTTCGAATAAATTATATTATCAAACACGATTGACTTTAAAGAAATTTTTAAAATATATGTAGAATATCATCGAAATCTGTTTATAAATACCAGGAGGACGTAAAGGAAAACGTAAACCTCTTATGGTATTTTTTTAAAACTGATTACCTGTTTATGTATACAATAGGCAGCTTTTTACTTTTTGTAAAGAAACTGTGAAAACATTTAAATTTATTTTAAATATTTTTTTTTATGTAATAAAAAGAATAAAGAAAGTATACCAATCCCAGAAATAAGTGTTAAAAAAATGGTAAAAATTATACGAATTTCAGAAATATCTCACTGTGACTACTACGCCTCAACTATGTTTTTGAAAGCATATAATTTAGAAAATGTTAAACTCTGCCATAAATAATTTTTTTTTTCTTTAAGTTTTTCTATATTTCAGCACTATTATTAATTTAAAATTTACTTGATTCTTTTCTTTTTTATTAATATATTATATGGATAGGTAGAATAACCTTTATTTTTATTTATTTATTTATTTTTTTTTATTAGAAATGGATTTATTATAATTTTGCAATTTCTTATTAGTTTATCCCCTCTCTCTCTCTCTCGTTCTCAGGATCCGTCATTTCATTTCTAAATGGCAGCCACTTGAAATTTTGAATCTGACATAAAATATTTATTTATAAGTTTATTTGCTTACAATGAGATTATAAAAAAAACTATATCTTGGTCTTAGCCAAATTTATGAATAAACTTTAATTACCCTTTTGTTGCAAAGTGGCGGCGAAATGAAATTTTCAAATTTTGATTAAATATATATATATACATGGGCGTGTTCAGTAGAGCGCCCGATCCACGACCGGTCGAAAGATTCCGAGCCAAAGCGTTCAGTGGTGTCGACCGATCCAGAGTCACATCGTTCAGTGGAATGGACCGATCTCGACCGGTCGTAGATCAGAAAGCCCAGAAAAATTTCTTGATCCATTGGGTCACGTGATGGATCAAATGCGCAATAGGTTGAAAATCAGACTCTGATTGACATTACGCAGTGAAAACCTGAACAATGAACATCTGTTTTTGACAATGATTGTTTATTTGTTTGATTAGCTGAGGATTAATACAGATGTACCCATTTATATGCATTGTTTGTGCTGTAGAAAATAAGGTAAGTAATTCCATAAAATGCTAAACTATATTATGTTTATTTATTTATTGTGTAAAAAAGATTTTTTACGTAATAACGATTTTCGATACGTATGTTTTTTTATTGATGAACGTAACATTCAAACATAAAAATAAAACAAAAATTTACACAATTTTAATTGAAACAAATATATATATATATATTTTTAATTCGGACGCTATCATATTTTGTTAATTTAATATATAAAAATAAGCTGGGAAAAATTATATTTCTTTTTTTTTCAGACAAAGCTTTTCATTCATGCGATTGTTTTTTTGTTTACAAATAGAAAAGTTTGTAAACGATTGTATTTTTTACCTTTAAAACAATAAGTTAACTATAAGTAAATAAATTAAAATTCTTCCACATATTTTTAATTTAGGTAAAAATAAGTTTAAGATGTCAATTATTAAATTTAATAAACAAAACAGACTGTAAAAAAAGTAGCTATAAAATTATGCAGTGTTGTTTACATTGCTAGTTTATTTTAATATTCAGTCGGTAATAAGAGAAAAAGCTCTTAATATTGATTCATAAATCGAAGAAGAAAATAAGATTATTTTTTATATAAATCCATTATATTAACTAAACAGCATATTTCATATTTCATATAATTTATTTTATTTTATTTTATTTTTTTCAAAAACGTTTTTGTGGTACATTTCTGTTCATAATAAAATTCGAAGAGAAAGAAAGGTGTTTTAAGTGCTCATTTAAGATAAATCTACTCTGCTCCTTTAAAAATAAATGTAACGTAACATTCTTAACATTTTCATGATTAAAATTTATACGTGAATTTAGAAAAATCATAACCAAATTAATGTATATTAGTAATTTATCAGTACAATCAATTAATAGCTTCTTATTTTTTGTTAGCAGAATACAGAATTCTACATTAATAAGAAAGAAGTAAAACTGTTATTACATAAAAGATCTTTCTTTTTTTTTTTTTTTTTTTTTTTTAAGAAAAAACGTAATATAGTTTAGCATTTTATGAAATTACGTATTAAAAGTCCAGACAAAATAAACAACAGAAATACAATAAATAACTTGCTAATACAGGTCAAATTAGATAGATGGCGCTGCCCCAATCACGTCAGAATTGTTCCAAATCGTTCAGTAGACGCCTGGCCCGATCCAAGACCGATCCAGGATCAGTGACGTCATCGCCCGGTCGCATTGATCCATCTCGGGCGCTCTACTGAACACGCTCTATATATGCATATATAAATCGATTTGTGCGACTCTATATGGGAATAAACTATAAGAAAGTGTCGACAAAACTAACTAATAAATTTATAATGTACATAGTGAAAAAATCTGTTAAAGAAACCGAAAATTTCTCGAACATCCGTACAGAAAATTTCTGTTTTCTAAAACTACAAAAATGTACATTAAAATTGCATTTTAATCTCTCAAAAGTAACTTGTCTGTAACAGGGTAAAACCAACATCATTGATTAAACATTTTTCTTGTGGCTATTGTCGTGCAGAATTAAAATATATGTACATTTCTCTGTTCCATCACAATTATTAATGCTTATTATTTTTTTTTTTTTTAAATAAAACTCTATCATTTAATTATAATTTTTTATACTAACTAGAATCAATTTCCTTTAATCAAAAAGTCAATTAGTCTTTTCTATGCTCAAATATTCGGTTAAAAAGAAGGAAAAAAGAATTGAATAAAATGATTATATATTCTTTCTTTTATTGAATTCACTTTATAAATAGATATTAGATTTTAAAATATTTACAGAATATTTACTGAAATATTTATAAATTGTTATACATTGATTAATGTTTAAAAATTTTTTGTTGCGATTTATCTAGTGCTAGTACGTTCACTTCTTTGAGATACATTCATTCAAATGAAAATGATGCTGCATTATTGAACTACAGTACTATACACAGTTACTTATACACTGGTGTTAAAAATTAAAGCAACAACCTAAATTTTCGTTTTCTTCTTTAGCGTATAACTTTTAAACAGTTAAACATATTAACATAAAATTTGAATGATATGTTTGTTATTATCACATCAATCGATTTTTATATAACTTTAGCAAAAGTAATAGTATTCAAACAAATAATAATTCAATTTTTCTCAATATAAACTTTTTAAAATATGAAAACTTTTAACAATTTTCAAAAAGAAAACATTTTGAAAAATGATCATAAGGAAGCATTACAGATAGGTGGAAATGTACATGCATCCGCGTGTTAGATTTAAGCCCGATTTTTCTTCCTGTAATCACTTTTCTGTTTCTTTTTTATCTTCTTTTTTTCGCTTGTGATTAACTTTTTAAAAAATATGCATACAAATATGAAAATTGAGTAAGAAGTTCATTGCAAAATTATTTATCGACATTATTATTATTCTGGTGCTGGTTTACAAATTAGCAATTATATATATATTTTTTAATCCGTTAAAAAAAAATAAATAAATAAATAAAACAGCGGATACAGAAAGAAAAATTGGAATTTTGTTTAACGTTTGAAGGCATGTCAGTCTTCACCAGTCTGTAATGCATTCTTAAAACCATTTTTCGCCAAGAGTTTTCTTTTCTGAAATTGTCGAAATTTTTTCTTTTTCAAAATTTTCCTTTTGAGAAAAAATGAATAGTTATTAATTTAAAAATTATTAATTATGTTAAAATTACATAAAATTCGATTACTGATATGATAACAAACATGCTATCTAAATTTTATACTCACGTGTTTATTTGTTTAAAAGTTATGTGCAAAAGAATAAAACGAGAAAACAGGTTGTTGTTTTAATTTTGAACACCTGTGTATATATACAGTCGGAAACAAAATTGCTGAAGCGCAAGCAATAATTCCTATTTAAAAAATGAGCTCCTAATACTGTTTTGTTAAGTTGTCGAGTCATGATCTTAGTCTTATACTATTTATAAAAAAGTAAGTGACTAGACTAAAAAGAAAAAAAAAAAAATGAAAGATGAAAAATGTAAATATGTGCTTCAATAATTTTGCTGCCGACTGTATATATGATATTCAATTGCATATTTTATTCATTTATTTATTTTTCATGGCATTAGTAACACACTATTTTGGTATTTCCAATTTGAACACTGTTCTACATGTAAATATTTTTTTTTTCTCATCTTATATAATTTTCATTTTGTGCCTAGTGTGAGAGCATGTCATGCAGAATTAAAATATATGTAAATTTCTCCATGCCATAACAACTATTAATATTCAATTTTAACTTTTTGTTTAAAAATAAAACTCTATTATTTAATTCCAGTTCATTATACTTAATGTAATCCATTTCCTGTATTTAAAAAATAATTTTATCTTTTCTACGCTCAAATACTCAGTAAAAATTAAAGGAAGAACACATATTCATTGTACTTAGCTTTTTGTTTATTTATTGCCAACGTATTTGGATGATGAAATCATTTATCGTATTTAATAACGTAATGTAACAATGGAATTATTTTCTAAAGTAACCCTGCATAGCCTTTATAATATATATTTGAAAATCTCTTTTCCAATAAAATTTATTTCGTAGAACCTTCAATTTGAACAACATACGAAATTTCAAATATAATATTATTGTAGAAAAGCAAATCAGGCGACTATCTTTTTATCTACACTATTTGGCATGAAAAGTATCTCAACGATTTTATTAGTTTCAAATGCTTCTGTAAAAAAAAAAAAAAAAAAAAAAAAAATGTATTTACAGTGGCTTTTTTGCTAGAGATGTATTCACATCTCTCTGTTTTGCTTATTAATCATATATTTCTAATAACGAAATCTTGATAAGTTGAGATATTTTATGATTCTTATCAAGTTTTAAAGTGACTGTGAGCTTTGAATCTTAATAATATACAATATTTGTTTTATAAAATATTATAAAACAAAAGTATGCAGCTGACCGTTTTCTTTCGAGAACTATGTTATGTAGAGACGAATCTTCAACTCTATTTTTTATTTTGTTTTCGTTCTTTAGTAACTAGAAAAAATGCGGTTCGCTTGGATTTATATTTATATGCTATAATAATCGTCATTTTCGTGGATTTTTCTTTGCAAAAAAGAATAAAACTTTAGATGCACAATAAGTGCTAGGTCTCCTATATTTTAATTTTTCCAAATGGATTTCCTATTCATCAAAAGTATAATATAGAGTAGTACTTAAGGTAAGCACTTAAGGTTTAAACTGTTCTAAAATAAATATATATAATTCCAGATAATCAGATAAACTTTTATTTTGTTTTTATTAACACATCCTTCATAAAATAACATAAAACATGACAAAAATAAACCACCACTTTGGAAAAATGAAAAAATAACAAAAATAAGAAATGCGTACTCTTACAAGTGCTGTTGGATAACAGTACGCAGGAAAAATGATTTGAAAATTCGTGCCCACGTTACTTGCAGTGGTCACAAATAAAGTTTACTTCACCCTCAGAGCTCGTATAAACTTCATGCCACCACTCCTCATATTTGGTGCATCCTGACCATTCTGCGTCTTAGGGGTCTAACTATACTTCACCACATGGTGGACATTTCCATATTTTCTTTTGGCGTGCCTTCTTTAGAATTTGAAACCGTGTTTTGACCCCTTTAGTAGTTGATTTTATAATTCTTTTTTTTTTTTTTTTTTTTTTTTTTACCTGTTTAGAAGCCGAATCCTCCAACTTGTATGGACACCCACTAAAAATGTCTGATTTTTTTTTGTTTTGTGATTAGGTCTTGGGAATAATTCAGCGTGTGGTAGGGGGGCTATACCTTCAAGCGGTACGTGGGGCGATTTAATTCCATTATTTTTAATTCGGGCAGGTGGTGTATGCGATCTTTCTCTCAAAATACTTTGACTGTCTTTAAATGACGTGTTCTCACCCTGCAATTTGCTCGATATTTCATTTGTTGTGCATGAGGACTGTGATGATTTGCTTCGTCCATTGTTGTTACTAGCTGGAACAATAATTCTTTGATGTTCCTTTTCATTGATAGTTTTGCTCTGCTCCTGTTTGCACTTTTCGATCCCTTCTAAGTTGCCAGTCGAAAATGCTCTATCACCTCATTAGTCCGATTCCCATTATCGTCGGCAGCCACAGCAGATGTAGCGTTTTTCTCGCAATCAAACTTTTGTACTGGATCATGAACTGCATGGAAATTTCGTACATCTCGAGTTTCCGGCAAAGGCCTTTATGTCACTGCACTGGGTAAGAAATCACCTTCTCCAAAACTGTCCGGATTTAATGTTTGTATTACTGATATCTTAAAAATTTGCATGGAAACTTTGGCTGCTTTGAGGTAAGCCGGAATCAAAATTTCAGCAATTTGGTAAACTGTTATCACTCGACCAGGATAATTACGCGTCTATTTTCTACATTCTAATACGTAAAATATCTTAAGACTGTTATAGATGCAGCGATCAAGTAACTGAGTTTTGTGTCTGCTGTGAGGTGGTATTGTAAGCACATGAATGTGGTTAGCCCGGAAGAAATTAACTGCCTGTGAGGTGCAGTGTGACATGTGGTTATCTAACATCATTAGTACTTGGATTCTCTTTGCTAGGCCTTGTGTGATCCTTAAAATGAGATAACTAGTCCACAAACAATGCACTATTGATGTAGCTTGTGTTTCACACCATTTCTATAGAAGCAGGCGAAGCCCAGTCCAAAAGTTGTAGCTATGTTTTGCGATTGTTTTAATATATTGTGTTGAATACCTATGTTATATATGAAAAAAAAAAATACTAGGGTAAGTGCTCCAGTGATTGTCACTTTTGGAGCAATTTATGATGTTTTTAATGTTTTAGTTTACATAAACTATTTTTTGAAATCTTAATATATATGGCATGAGTCTTTCAGAACTACATATATATTAAAATGTATGCATTTGATAGTAATATATATATATTTTTATGATTTTTTCTTTTACACCCACTCAATGTTCCAGTAATTGACACTGCCAGTTTTTCACTTTACCAGTAATTAGCATCCCATGCTTCAGTGTTTGACACGGCTAGTTTTTCATTTTACCAGTTATTGGCACCCTATGCTTCAGTGTTTGACATACAATGTTAAAATTCTGATGTGTAATACATGTGCTTTTATTTTTTTCCCTTATTTATCAATTATTTCGGAAAAGATGTCAGTTACTGGATCATGTCAGTCACTGGAGCACCTGTCCTATTTAATTTTCTAAAATTGTATTTTTAAATTTTATGACGGTTGTGGAATTTTATGTAATAAATTAAAATTTTCTCTCTCTCTCTCTCTCTCTATATATATATATATATATAATAAAGCAAAACATATGACATTAAATATTTTTTTTTCAAATAATTTTTTTTATAAATAAGTTTCAATTCATCCACAAACAAGCAAAATATAACATTATTAATAAAAATTATTTTTTTATATTAGACTCACTGACTTGTAAATAAGTCTTTAAATAAATAATGAAATACATTTATTCTATGTTTTTATGTTAAAGTTGTTAAAGGTTTAATTACATTCACACTCAGATAATTAGTTATTTTATACATAATTCAAATTTACCTTACGATGAAGCGCTTTCTACGAATTTGTAAGTAGAAATTCTTAAACATTTTAAATTTAAAAGGGACATACATCTCTAAATAGACATGTTACATTCGAAATGTAATTTTATGATGAATTTCGGTGCTGAAACAAATTAAAAATCCCAAGTGAAACAGTTGCGCAGAAGACTTGTTTGTCTCTGAGGATTATCTATCATTCTATCTCTTTGGAGTCAGCGGAAACAAGAAGAGCGCATGCGCGTTCTGTATGAAAGCTCTGCCAGTAAGCTTTCTTTCTGGAGTATTTCATTCTACTTTCCCTTGTTTTGATGGAAAGCAGCTGATTTGGAGTTCACGTCTTTTTATAGCATGAGGATGCTCGGTCAGCGGAATACGTAAGTGAATTTTTATGTCAGTTCTCCCAAATAATTCTTTTTGGTTTTTCTGTTATGAATACAAATGTTTATTTAGAAATATTTAATTTTAAATTCTTAAAAACAGTGAAAAAGAGTTACTGAAATTTTGTTTCAGTGTTTTTGTAAAAGTTGATGAAAATAAAAGATAACTTTAATTGTAATAAAGTGCAAGTAGGTTTATAGAAATTACACGTACTTGTTGATTTTGTTATTATTTTTCTTTTAAATGTTATTTTTGTGAAACTGTAAATATTGTAAGAAATAAATTACGCACATGCTTACTTACTTTTATGAATTGCTGAAAAGACAAAATTTTCAACAAAATGTGAGTTAAAATAGAAATAAATAACGGAAATATATATGAAGAGAAAAATAAAATAAACCACAATTAATTATAAGTTTATAACTGCGACAAACGGTAACACATATAATTAAAGAGAACTGCCGTATTAATTCTCATGCAATCTAAAACAACAATTAAATAAAGAGTTAACTTCATCAAGAGCGGTTTCCTGTTCTAGATATTTTTGGCTCTTTCGTAAATTAAATCGGTAGTTTCGTATACATATATGTGCATTCCTGCAAAAATAAAATATATCAAACTTCAAGTAAAATAAATAAATAGAGTAACCACAATGCGTCATTTCAATTTTAAAACACAGAGATATTTAAAAAATAAATATTTCTTTACATTAAAATTTCGTATTGATCCAAACTATTATAAGTACAGGAACTTTTTTTTATCAATGAATATTTTACAAGAAATGGTTTATAGACATAAATTGCAGGAAATATACGTATGGAAAACTTTCACGGTTTCAATTAAACTGCAATTAAAATGTGAAAAACAGAAAATTTAAGAGAAAAAATGAATTTACGTTACAGTACTACGTTAACAGTACTTTTTTTTTTTTTTTTTTTAATCTAAAACCCGCATTTCCCCCTTCCCCCCATACTTTACGTTACATTAAAAAAAAAAAAAAATCTATGAAAATAGATGTCTAATGTCTAATTTAATAGAATTTTAGAATATTGTACCATTAACTTCTGCATTATAAAGTAAAAGGAGAAAAAACAAATGTATTTAAGAAGAAGAATATTTATATTTAGAGTTATTAAAAAACTAACCTTAATTTTTATATAAAACAAAGGTTTGTCAAATTTATTATATATTTTATTTTTATTTTTATTTATTTATTTATTTATTTATGTTTATTTTGCAAGTAAAACTATGTAAGTATTAATAGTAACGAAAGGAACACTATTTAATTTGCTAGAAATTAAATTATATATTTCAGGAAAATGGGTTACAAGTTTGCAATTTTTAAATATATTTATTTATTTTTGCAATATTTCTTTTGTTTATTGTGTGTTCTTAATTTTTTTTTTTTTAATGTACATATTCATTCAATGATTTTTCTAGTGTCAGAAAAATTAGTTATAAAATTATATAAATATATGTTGACTATTTCACATATTTCTTTACCTTTCTTTCTTTTTAATATTAGATCTTTTTTTATATTATGTTTAATTATATTTCTTTTAAATATTTAAAACAGTGTTTCATTAATGATATGTCTCAAAACACTGAGATGCTTTAAGATCATTTTATACATGCTACAAAATATTTTAAGACTTTTTAAATTTATTATCATTAAAACACTTTTTAAAAATAAAATGTCAAAATTTCTAGAATAAATTTAGATCATTATGTGCATTTACTCTCTGAATATATACATAATATGTTGTATTTTTTGCTCCTTTAATTTATTTTAATCGCAAAATTTTCTTTACAATTTAATACATGTAGTGACATATTTGAGAAAACAGACTTAAATAATTTATCTTTTAATTTGCACATAAGTATTATTTCATTGTACTTTTTTCTATCAATTATTTAATGAATACTTATTAAAATACTCAATTATTATTATTATTATTATTATTATTATTATTATTATTTTGCATTTATTACTTAAATTATATCTTATTTTTTAAAATATCGTCTCGAGTAATATGTATTTAAAAATAAATAAATAAATAAAAATCGTACTTTTTTAATTAGAAAAGGGATAATAATAATTATTTATTAGTTCATATTCAAATATATATGACAACTATTGCAACTATCATTAAGTGAAGTAATATTATTCTAGCTGAGTTTACAACATTCATCAGAATTATTTGTTTGTGAGTATTATCAACTTTTAGTATTTTATATAATACGTATGGATATATTTATAACCAATAACGTATATTTATACTAATAAAAACATTGTTCCATTATTTCTACTGTTAAATAATCTTGCATAAATATATTGAATGATTATATGCTGTTTATTTTGTTTAATAGCCTTACCTGGGGAAAAAAAAAAAGAATCAAAATCAAATTACTAATACATTGTTTAACCAGTTAAATACAACATTTCTTTCAAAAACTTCCATAAAATTGTGAAAACATTCTTAATCTTATGCAGATTGACCAATAAGCTTCTCCATACTATGTAAATTCTTTATAGTCATTCAACGAATACTGTAAAGTCATGTTACTTAAACACCACTTAATTACTTAACACGCTAGTTAAACACCATGAAAGTTTTCTTTAAACACTTTTAGGGTGTTTAAGTAACGGTATCTAAAGCAACATTTTTATTTAATACACTGCGATGAAGTAATCATTATAATATTCGAAATTTATTCGCCATTAAACGTGAGTATATTATAAACTTCTCTAAAAACTCTATTTTTTTTTTTTTTTTTTTTTTTTTTTTTACTTTGATGACGCGAATCACAGTAACAATAATAGTTTGTTTCGCATTGAAAATATCAATATTATTTTTAAGTTTCGTTTGAATTGGAAATTTCAACAAGACATAAAATCTATGAAATAATTTAATGTAAGTGTACGGAGGAATTCGCTTTTATTCTACCTCGCTCCAAAATCAAAACATATACCGATAACATTGCCGATATTTTTGTACAATATTTGCAATAGAATAAGATAATTATAATATACATAACAAAAATAATTCAACAACTAAAAGTATTTAAAGTAAAATAAAAATTATTACTAAAATAAAATAAAAATGTAAGTTCAATATGTATATATATATAGATGATCTTTTTAGTAAGGTCTGCCTAAGATCTGCCTAAAGAAATATCGGTATTATTTTATGTTTAATACTTGCTGTGTTAATTCTTCTTCCTTTTTTTTTTAATTATTTTTTATTTTTTATTTATGTATTTTTTAATTATATCTATAAGTGTTTGGACGCGTTTACGATATTACTTTCAGACTGTATTTCACTTATAATAATGCAACCGTTTGTTGTA
Source organism: Salticus scenicus (assembly GCA_963930645.1). Lineage (NCBI taxonomy): Eukaryota > Metazoa > Arthropoda > Arachnida > Araneae > Salticidae > Salticus > Salticus scenicus. The sequence continues at coordinate 59,921,844 of OZ005652.1, read as the reverse complement.
AGAACTACAAAGATGACTTGAGAAAATGATTTTTTTTTTTCATTTAAATTACTTTTATTAATGTAAGTTTATTATGTATATATGTTATGGAAACTGTAATGGAGTGTTTTAAATTTTCTAAAGAAAAATTAAAGAAAAAAAAAAAGCAAGGCAAATATTTACTTTAACAATAAAAAAAAAAAAAAAAAAATCATAGTCATATAGACGTTTTAAGTTACAATTATTTTTTATAAAATTCTGCTTTCAAATAATAATAATTATGTTAATAATAGTAGTTATTATAATAAATATTTTATTTAAACAATTTAATCAATCCAATTTATGATCCTACGTATTCTGACTAAAGCAATTTATATCCTCATATAAAATTGCAGAAAAGTTACCGGTACAAGTGGCATCCGCACTAGTGCAGCAACGCTGTAACACTTTGGTGGATCACGTGACTCCCTTAATATATATATATATATATATATATATATATATATATATATCTTATCATGACATGCAGGTGGGTTACGTGGCAGCTAAGACGTTATGAAAAACAAAATGTATATCATACAGAAGTAATGACTAATACTATCCTATTTTATGAGTACAATCTAAAAATGTAGTACTTTTTAATTTTATAATTAAAACATATCGCTAGTTATAAAATAGTAAATTTGGAATTCAATTGAAAAGAATGTAAATCAATAAAATTTCTCTTAATAATAATAATTATCATCATCATCATCATCATCATCATCATCACCACCATCTATTTATTATCTATTTATTTCTTTATTTTATTTTTTAAGATATCAATTTAAATAGAAATATATTTTGTAACAAGTTTAAACAAATAAATTATTATTATTCTTTTTAATATATATTTGTTTTTTTTACATGTAATATTTCTAAAAAATATTAACTAACATATTATCTATTTTTATTTATTTAATTTATTTTTTAGCACATAGATCCACGTTACAAAAAAAATTGAAATTTACGAAGTTATTTAATTTTCCAATCCTATAAAGAGATAATTCGATAAAAATAATTTCATCAAAAATAATTTCATCTAAAGTAATTTAATTTACTGAACAAAAAAATATTCGCCGATATTTAAAAATGAATAAAGACATCTGTGCATTTTCTTTTAAATGTTAATTAAGGAAATAGAAAAAATATTTTATTGCGCAAAGGTATTGTGAAAATTTTTTCAATTTTAAAGAATCCTTAATTGAATTTGAAATTAGTGCTTCATTCATAAAAGCGTATATTATAAACAAAATCATAAGATTAAAAAAAAATATTTATAAGATATTATTTTTTTAAAGTATTTTATGAGTAATCAAAAATTTAATTTATGGCATCTTTAAAAGGATTAACCAGAAATTTTTCATTTATAGAAAGTAAAATCTAAAACAAAAAAAAAAATTAATATATATATATATATATATATATATATATATATTTAAGGAGGAAATAATACATGAAATTCTCATGCATGGGTATTTTCAAACACTCTGAAGTTTTATAAAACCTTTAAAGCAATTTAAAATCATAAGAATCATATTCTTAAGTATGTATATTAAACACGAAATGATACTTCTTTGTAATAATTTACGAAAGGTATATGTTTTTAAAGCCTTTCTTACATAGTAATTAAATAATAATAATAATAATAATCGTTAATCTATAAATATGAATAATGTAATATATATATATATATATATATATATATATATATATATATATATATATATATATATCTATGTGTGTGTGTATATGTATATATAAGTCCTTCGTCAATCCAGATGTACATAAAAACTTACTTCCATTTTTACAAACTAAATAATATACTTCCGATTACTTATTTAATTGTTTATTAAATTTTATTTTGATACTTTCTAAGTGAATGCGGAAAATGAGTCATAATAGAGCTGATTTCATTATAGAATAGAAAATGATTCAACCACAAAGCAGGCTTAAAACTTAATTTTGATAAAAACCTTAAAAAAAAAAAAAAATAGAAAAATACGTTTTACAAAAAACAGGCACTATCAATAATTATGGTTTAATCCTATGAAAATTTTCGCAAAATATTGCTCTTCTTTTTTTTTTCCATATCATCTTCAGCTCGCACAAGGAGGCTAATTTTTGATATATCTACGATATTTTTCGATTTTTATATAACGTATTTCCATAATTCACATTGGCAAAATAAATTTGGAGTGATTTCAATATATTCAAAATATATTAATTATTTACTATTTTCAGCCTGTAATTGTGTATTTTTTTTTCATTAATTTATTTATTTTTCAGAAATTTCGAGTTATTTATCAAAAAACTGTACATTATTTTCCCAATATATTTTTTATACATTAAAAAGGGTTTTTATACCATTTAAAATGTTTTAGTACATGTGAAACATGAGTATCTTTCAGTCGATTGCAAATTTCTTATCTCATTTTTTTTTTTAAACATAGAAAAATTCGTATTATGTTTAAAGCTTATTTCAGCTTTTGAAAAGACATAAATTTTATACCTTTAATTAATAACAATAAAAAATTTAAAAAATATATTTATGTAACAAACATTTTCAAGTTGTATTTATATATTACATATACCTTTACAGAAAAATATATTAAATTAATAAATAAATTAATTATAAAAATAAATTAATTATATAGGCACCTCTGTGGGTGAAGTATCTAAAAATATCTTCCTAATTTTAAAATTATAAAATATGTACAATTTTCTGTAATTAATCATTTAAAATAAAGAATATATATAAATGTCGTAAAAATATCGCTTTCATTTTACAATCTAAGAAATTCCTGTAAAATTCAGATAATTGACCATTAAATTATACGGTCTCTCTTCTTTGAGAAAAAAAATCTAGTATTCGTATGTGTAACAAATTGCTGTAAAATTTGGAGAGTTCACCACTTTGTTAAAGCTCATTTCCTTTCTTCGATAAAAAAAAAAAAAAAAAAAAAAAGAACTATTTCAGATTTATGGACATAATTTTATTTTGACTTTTAGTGACTCAAAAACTGTTTACTGGCCATTGACAGTAATATTTTTTTTTTTTTTTTTTTTTTTTTTTTTTTTTACAGCGTACAGAATGCAGTTTTGAAACAAACAATTTCATGTAAATTGTATGCTAACATGTAAATTCTAATTTAATTTATCTTACGGATCGTTGATTAGTTTTGCTATGTAAATAATTTGTATATGTTTTATTTAAATTATATAGGAAATTTAATTATAAATTATACATTGATTTTATGATTTTACAGAAACTGAAATGTCATAAAAAATTATATAATTTTAATATAAATTGAAAAGCCTTTGCTCATTTTACAAAGTCTCATTTTTTGTCTACCATAACGATTTAACAGGTTTGACATCATTAACGTTACTCCAATTTTTTTTTCAATTTAAATTGCGGAAAAATATACTAAATAAAAATATCAAAATAAAAATATCAAAATATAGCATACGTTGCATGAGTATTCAAAAATTGTTTATGGAACGAAGTTATAACCATTGATAAGTGTCTTTTTGCTTTATTGTGCATCATTGGTCTCATAATAATAATAATAATAATAACATATCGTCAATGAATTTTATTTTTATTTTCTTTTGTTAGTATTATTTATAATCAGTTTAGTATATTCAGTCTGAACAAAGTAAAAATTATGTTAGTTTACTTCGAATGACTTTGAGAAAAAAAAAAGTATGTGATTCAAACCATTTAAAAGTATCGTAAGACTTTTAAGATTTCTGCAAAATTCTTTAATTGTGTAATTTTTGGCTCTTTGTAAGAATTATAACTATATATCGCAATTTTATTAATTGTGAATTTAAAGTTGCAATTTTTTTATGTATAATTTTTTATTAAATTAAAAAAGAAGAGAGAAAAAAAACATGATTTTTTCGTCTTGAAAAAGGTAATGTTTCTAAAGTAAATATTCATTTTATTTTATATTTTATTTTATTGTTTCATATTTATTTAATTTTTAAATAACTAAATAAATACTTGTCACTATTTATTTATATTTACTTATCTACGTTTCTTCATTCGAAATACGAAAATATGACTTGTAATATTCAGGGTGCCCGAGCTAAGATGTTACAAACTTTGAAAAGAGGTAGGGTACATCTATCTAAACAACTATGGAATCATGTCGGGTTGGAAATGTCTTCCTGATGCGGTTGACGTCATTTAATTGGCGCGGGTGTTTGGAGCGTGCTTGTTTCGAAGCTTCATTTCGCCTTTTTAGACACAATACAGGGAAGTAAAAGACAAAAACTAAAAAAAAAATATTTATTATTCGCTGTTCATAAACATAAAAACAAAAGTAACAAAATGAATGTACAACTCATGTCAAAGGAGGTAATCAAATTGACGACCCCCGCATGTGATGCAATTTTCCAATCTTCGCGGCATGGAAGATAATATAATTTAATATTTGAAATGGCACTATTTTTTTTTTTTTTTTTACAAACAATAAAAAATAAGGAATTTTCATACTTTTTATGTATATATTGATATATAAAAACAATTGAAACGCATATTTTTATAAATTATATTTTTTGCAAATATGTGCTATATTATAATAAAAAATAGAAAACAAAATCAAAAAATACTATAAGCCTTTTCGTTTTATTGATACGTCAATTTTCAGTTTTATGTAAATGTTTTAAAAATATTAATAAATTTTATTTACTCGTCAATTTTACAATTTTCTTCATTAATAAATATTTTTTTTTTCTAAAATAAATTTTAAGCTGTGATGTAAGGCTTAATAAAATGTATAGTGTTTTTTAAAAAAGAAAAAAAAAAGAATCATACATGGTCTGTCCAGAAAGTAATGAGACTGATTCCTTAGAATTCGTTTATTTGAAGATAATTTTACAGACACTTACTATTCTTCAAAATTGTCTCCTCAATCAATACTATACCGTTGCTAAAAACTCTGCCATCCACTAATTCCCGCTTTGAGGTCTTGAACTGGAGTTGACTGTATCTTGACTTCAGAACGCAGGTTAGAATTTTCAAGTTCTTCACACTGTCAAAAAGATTAAAAACAACCTCAAAACAACTTCTTAAGCTGGATTTTAACTTATGGAATAGAAAAAAGTCTGGCAGTGATAGATCAAGACTGTACAGTGTTTCGGGCAGCGTTGCGACACTGTGTTTTCCTAGGAACTGACTCATTGAGCGTGACACAAATTTTCCCTATTTAAAGTTCTTCGTGACGGTTTGATCTGCAACCAATTTTGTACAGACCTAACGTCTCCGAAATCATCCGGACACTCAACCGACGATCGTAGTAAAAAAACGCTCTCATTTTTGCCACATTTCTCTGATGTTCGAGACCTTGATGGAACGTTGTTCATCATCGACGTCATTTCTTCCGATTTTAAAGGCTTTGTGCTGCTTAAACACTTGAACCTTAGGAAAAGAATACTTCGCATAAGCTTTTTGTAACATGGTAAACGTCTCAATAGCAAATTTGTTTAGTTTTACACTAAACTTTAAGGCGTATCACTGATCGATACTCTGTTGTATTCTAAAAACTTAACGCCACATTCGTACATGTGTCTGCTTCATGAGAGATCTAAGCGCTGTAAAGGCTTAAGGCCAGCTGACTACTACTAAGCTCTGTAGCTGAACTCCCCACCATCTATATCACCAGCAAAATTCGCCCCTTTTCCCTTCTGCATGGAGCGGAAAATTCATTCTCCTTACTTTCTGGACTGACTTTGTAATTTGTTACTGATTAAATTGATCTTTTTAAAACACATATTTGTACGGACAATATGTGTAAGAATGTAAAGAAGAATTTTTAAAAGCTATTTTTTTTTTTTTTTTTTTTTTTTTTTTTTTTTTTTGTAACAATCAATTTTTGTTCGATTTCATACTGAATATCTTTTGCAGTATTTGATAAACCTTTCTAATCATTAAAAATCCATATTTAAAAATGGTATAATATCTAATAGAAACGTAAAAATGAAGCTTTGTATGCTGCATTCGTAATAAACCTATAACCACGTACTACAA